>CAMAPF010000018.1:0-600000 GCA_945859915.1 Cuscuta epithymum | reverse complement strand
ATTTCTTACGTGAAGAAAAATGGTTATTGTAAGTAGTTGATCTATGGCCTCATAAATGTCAATAAATAAGTTGCGTGTCGAAATCATATTCATTGAGTATGAAAAACCTGCACATAGCATGAATACTGTTTATCCATTTGTCGGGTGATTATTTTGACAAATAAGCGTTGGTCAGTTGGTGGAATAAAATTATATCTTCACCTTTGGACCATTTGTGCAGTCCATTTCCAAGAAGCCCTACTGCTTTGTTTGTTTGATGGGAAATAGAGATTAGGTAGCAAAGTGAAAGGGAGAGATGGGGAAAATATTACGGAGTTCAATATTTTGATTGGGAAGAGTAATAAACTGTGGGACACACCTTTTCTTCATTTCCTCACTGTAGTGTAAAGAAACAGCCAAACAGGTATGGAGAATTGTATATTTTCAAAAAAGTGTAGATCTAGACGCTAAAAGAAATTTGATTTTTTTTATGGATTGAAAGATTGTAATCGCATTTATGGATATTTTTATTTAAAAAAATACTACCTCCGTCCCAAAATGATTTGCAAATTTGACTTTTCTTGGTCAAACAGTTTCGTTTTGTTCGCTTGATTAAGATGTCAATTTTTAATTATATTCTAATTTGGAGTTTACAACTTTGAAGAGATTTTAATGTAGTTTATGAATATGTAAATTTCACTTATTAAAAATTGAATTAATTATCAATAGAGAGGATTGACTTTTATTATTGGTTGACCGAAAAATGTTGACTTTGCAAAACAAATTGGGACGGAGGGAGTAGGTAAAAAGGTTGAGAAAATCAAATAAAACAGGAGTGGCCCAAGATTTCATGTCTGACATGTGATAAAAGCTAGTGGCTCTTTTTCTTTTTCTTTTTTGTTAACCTTATGTGATAATGTGATCCTGACTTCACCTGGTAATCCTATACTTCAATAACTCTCCTCAAACTGTTGAAAGAATTCAATCTGAGTCTCACTGATTGATTGAGTGTGTCCTCTGGTTCCGCAGAGCTCTCAAGTGAGCCGCCGCTAATTGGGCAAACATCACCAAGTTTCAAATAAACAACTTCAGTTGTGACAATGACTACGCGATCACTCGAACTAGTCCCAGGGCTCAAGGATTATCGTTTAAAAAAACTCTCAAACTCACCTCATTGGTGACTTGAACTCATAGCCTCCCACAGTCTTACATGAATGAGAGGGGCTTAAGTGTAGGAAGTGGTACATTGGGACACTCCTACTTGTGGGACAAATTTTTCGATCCCATGGATGAGTGTTTCTAACCGTTCACTCCCAAAATACATCGGATGAGTGGGGAAAAGTGGAATGGAGCCTGGAGGCTGGAGGTGAATATTTGGGCCTTTTAACCATATTTATCTTATGTTTGCAGATGGTCTAAGGGTCTAGGGGTGGAACACCAGCACCACCTCCCTAAGAAACAGTAACAGCACCGGCATACAAGTTCCGGTCTTACCCAACCCGTTTCAGTCTAGTCCGGATCCTCTTTTTTTGTTTTTTGCATAGTTAAAATAAGTAATTTAAATATTATTATTATATATATATATTGCTTATTATATTATAGGAGTGTTTGCAGTTACTTAAAAAAGGCGCTTTTCAGCTTTTGGCTTAAAAAAAGGTTGAAAAGAGTGTTTTCAAATGACAACTTCTGCTTAAATTAATCACTTAAAAGCTAAAAGCTGGAAGCAAGTGGAAGCGTGCTTTAAGCTGCTTATCATTTTTTCTATTACACAAAAAACACTTATTTTACCAAACACTGCCAACTTTTACTTTTTCAAAATCACTTTTTTCTCAAACACTACCAACTTTTACTATTAAGTACTTTCTCCTAAATCTCTTTAAAAAATCCCTTTTTTAAAGTAGAAGCAATCGCAAACACTCCCTATATGATGTTATATATTGTTATATATTACTAAAATGTAGTATTTGAATCATATAACTACTATTCCATAATGAAAACTACTATTGTTATATTTTATGCAATATGCAAAATACATTGTATATATATAATAGAAAATTGAACCAGTACCGGTTCGAACCAGTTTTGGTCCTCATTTTCAAGTTCTGGTCTGGGTAAGAAACTGACTGGTTCCTGAACTCTGTCCACCCCAAGACGGAGGGGATATTCAATACGGAGTATCAAATTGTAAATTATTGTTAAACCAAGAATATTTTCTCCTTTCTAGAAATAACATGCACATTGTCATTCTATTTATTAGTCCTCTCATACCAAACAGTACATAAATACACTATTTCTCAAGCCTTTTCCCTTCATACTTGCCTACATGATGTAGGCTGTTGTAGAGTAATCTTAGGACTGAAGTGATGGTAGGAAGACTGTTTGCAAGTATCCAACAATAGAAAGGGAAACAAGATCGAAATAGAAAATGAATGATTACACCCAGAGTTTGTTGTAAAGCCAACTCAAGTCTATCTATCTTGAGAGGAGTCGAACTAAGAAAGAAGAAATGACTCAAATGACCACTGTATACACTAAACAGGGAAGAATATGATTTAGTAGGACGGCATACCTGCTGTTGTAAAATATTGTGGAGAGTTCTGTGAACGTCTCTAGCCATGCCTTTGGCATCACCACAGACGTAGAGATAAGCTCCTTGAGAAATCAGATTCCAGATATCTGCTGCCTGAGAATTTAAGAAACAGTCAGGATCTTGTATATTTACAAGAGAAAGTGGATGAAAAATATTCTTCATTACACAAGCAGTTATGATAAATCTAGCGCTCACTTTTTTCATCATATTATGTTGCACGTATTCCTTTGTAGGCCCTTCGCGTGAGAAAGCAATAATTAGCTCAGAGAGTGCACCGGTATCGACGAAGTTATTTAATTCATCCTTATAAATGTAATCCTGCAAAAAACATAGAATAGAACGGATGACATGCAGCACGATAGAATCTAGAATTAGTTTGGGGTCGCTCAACTAGGTCATAATACAAATGGGCCAAACCACACTGATATGTCGAACTCAATCTATTTCAACAAGGGTATTATTAACCTCATAATTGATAATACTCACTAGAATTTTCCGATATAGAACTCTAACACAGTGAAACTAAATCGCAACAAACATCTAGATAGATCACTGACTCACCATTTTGGAATTCCTGCATCCGAAAAATAACAATGCCGGGCCAAGTTCTGCACCTTCTTCCTTCAGAGCTAACCTTTCCTGTAAATTTTTAGCAACTGTCATAACTATGCTTGATTTTTGTGTAAAACATTTCAAGGTAAAAGGAAAACATGTAACCAATTACACGGTGTTTGACTGTACCTGAAGAAACCCCCTGAATGGAGCTAATCCAGTTCCTGGACCAACCATAATGATGGGTACTGTAGTGTCAGCAGGCAGTTTGAAGTTAGATTGCCTAACAAAAATGGGTGCCCAGCTGCAATTGGGACTTTTCTCCAAGGGAACAGCATTCTGAAAGGGATAAATAGTGATTTGAGTGGGTTGACACAGAATGTGCACTCGAATGTTCATTCACATTGTAATTCAGTGGATTAACACAGAATTCAAGGGAACAAGCAAAAAATTATTCAAGGGAACAAGCAAAAAACTATTCAAGGGAACAAGCAAAAAACTATTCAAGGGAACAAGCAAAAAACTATGTCCATCAATTAGAACAAATTCACTTTTGTTGCACTTACAAGCAAATTTGGATTTTGTCCAGATTGAAGGAAGTACCTAAATTCTACTGTCTCTGTTCATAAAAGGATGTCACGAGGGAAAGGTTCCCAAGTTCATCCATTGCGTCTCACAAATACAATGACCACTTGCACACACATGAATGCATCTAAATGTAACTCACTCTGTTCCTAAAAGGATGTCATTTAGGAGTGCTTCAAACATTAAGCAATTGCTTAAATATATGAATAAAATAGGATAGAAGACTAGTAGATGCTGTATTCAATCTATTTATCTAATATTCATTATATATGTTTTTGGAGTATAAAGGACTAGGGGAGTGGGAAATTGCATCGCATTAATTGAGTATAGAAAGGTAAATTATAAAAAGATAATAAATGCAATCTTGGAACTTTGCAAAAGTAACAATCTTTCACGAACAGAGGGCATATCTTACTAATTCAAGGTTGTCTCTTACAACTCCAAAAGTTCAAGAATGAGAGAAAAGTTAACATTAAAATAGAACATAAATACCTTTATCCATGTCGAGCAAATACCCTTGTGGATTCGTCCCGTTGGAGTTTTCTCATATACTAAGGCACAAGTGATGTGAATTCGAGAGGGAGCTACCCTGCATAATAATGTGAACTTAAGGATCAGTAATTTTTAAAAGCAAGTTGAGAAAAAACGACGTTGAACTTAACTACAAAGTTAAGTTCACCTTTTATGTGGTTGTGATAGAAGATGGAAACGTGGATGATGATTTTTACTACTCGATGGCTAATATTTAAGAGATAAAGTAAAAAATCAGGTGCAATTATCATAAGAACACTAGTGATCCACACAAATCATAAGTGTGCTACATAGAAGCATAGTGCTTTCTAATTTATTAATGTTTATTTGTCACTAAGTATGCTGAAACCAAATAACCAATAAATAGAAGAGTGGCTTCAGCCATGCTGACTTCATAACAAGGCATTGGAGTAAACTGATTACCTTGAAGAGGAAGATATAGAATAAAATCTTGGCTGCAGACGTGGAGCAACTGATGCAAAGAAAACTCCAAGTGGAGGCTTGACTGATGTAAATTCAGCCATCACTTCAAGAAGGCTTCTTTGACTAGCAACTATCCATTGTGAATATTCCTCCTAAGAGCAGACAAAGCTTTCAATGAGAGCAGTGATGGTAGGGTGTTTGGTAAAAGTTCCTATTATGTCATTGACACTTTTGGTACTCGACTTTGACTTTTTTCACTTTTAGTCCTCAACTATTGTGTTAGAGACACTTTTGGTACCTGTCTTTGAAATTTTTTCATATTTAGTCCTACGACTTTCATAGAAGTGACACTTTTGATCATTCAACTATTATGTTAGTGACATTTTTAGTCCTCAACTTATTGTGTCAAAATCATAGTGGAAGGACTAAAAGTGTCAACTTGATAATACTCGGGGGATTAAATGTGGGAAACTTTGGAGTCAAGGACAAAAAGTGTCTCCAGCACAATAGTCGAGGACTAAAAATGGAAAAATTAAAAGTCGGGTACCAAAAGTGTAACTGACACAATAGTCGGGGGACCAAAAATGGAAAAAAACTCAAGTTCTAATGATACAAAGTCCAAACCTTTCCAGCTGGAGATGCAAGATGCCTCAGTCGATCAGCTTCTGATTGGTTAGAAGCATACTCCGCCAGAGCAAGTAAAGCAGACTGTAATTCATATACACAGTCACTTCATATTTAATGTTTGATATCTATTTAAATAGCCCCCCATTAAATCAATGGAATAACTTGCCTTTTTTGGAGAGCTCAAAAGGTCTGCATATTTTGCCAATGCTGTTCTTAATGTACAAGGCGGGAAGGGAGGAGGCAATGAACTTCCGCTAAGTGGCGTGCCATCCTCGTTATCGGTGTGAATGGAAAAGAATGTATTTGGTGCTAAATTTAGCAGACGTTCAGCTTCCTCCACAGTTTCAATTAAATTTTCACAATATACACCAACATGGTCCCCAGTTTCATAACTGTATAAAATCGGGTAAAAAATATTATTGCATTTGAGATGGAATTTTGGTGGTACACTAATGACAACTTATTGAGTACTCAATCCACCCAAAATTGACTTCATGAGAAGTCAACACGTATTAAGAAACTTTACGAAATGACATTTCTATCCCTATAAAATTTTAAAATTAAATGCATCGTGTATTTCTTTTCAATGCAAAAAAATACATGCAAATTTGGGATATTAGCACAAAATATGAATTAAACTTCTAATCAACAATTATTTTAAGGCAAAGATATTAGGCACAATGACAAACAGTTTAGCCGTTTAGGACAGAGGGAAGTACAATAATACTGAAATGTCCACTTACGATAGTCCAGTTCCTGAAATATCAAACTCCAGATGAGTACAAGAGCGGTCAGATGCTGGAGTGTGAAGTTCCCTTCTAACAGCTACATTGGCTCTGCAAACACAGAAAAGAGATGTGCAAGTGTAGAAAGTAAGGGTGAGAACGCCTATCACACATGGTTATAAGTTTATATGCAGTAATAAATAAAAGGTTACACAAATGAAGCAAACTAAGTAATTAAGCCTTTCCCACACCTGCAGGGATGCTGAGCATCATAAACAGCAGCATTACCATTGGCGAATCCATTGACATGACCATTTACTTTAGTGGAACCATCATTGTCATGGATGACAACTCTGTATTCCAAAACTGCAGCAGTATAAGGAGTACCGCTGGTTGCATCCTCTTCACCTCGGAGCAACTTATCCAACTCAGGCCACACAGTCTCTCGCCTGCAAGTCCAAATTGAGATTACACATCCGGCAGCATAAAAATAGAGAGGAATATATTGTGTATTTAAAAGTGACTATTTCAGATATACCAAGCAGCAAAGTCATCTTCAATGCATTGGTCATCGTCTCCCATACCCAGTTTCACAAGTCGCTGCCCGCCTGGAATTGACAAAAAAAAAGCATGTAGCTATGTAAGGTAGAGATCATATACAGCATACTCAATTTATCGGAACTTCAGATCAGTTTGAGACTTTATTGCACTTCTGGTACAATTAATCTATATCAGATTGAAATAGTTCAGAAACTATTAGCTAATCATCATAAAAGATAAATATTTGAACTGAAGTGCTTAAAACATGATTTACATTTTTACATGCATAAAACAGGCAAGTATGACTTGAAGCAAAAATGTGTGTTTTGCTAACAAGAATAATCCGACTCTTCGACCCCGTTGGGTGACTCTGTTTTCCGGCTTATCAGACTTATTAGCCGACTTTAAACCAAACACATAATTTTTTATTTTGCGCGCTGAATTGTCTAATAATAAGAAGAAAAAGTAAGGTTGGAATTACTTTTCTGACTGTATTGGCTGAAGTCACTGTAGATGGCCATTTTAGCTATTTTTCATATAATTTTTTCTTTATTTTGTTAATAAAAATATATTTTAAATATAATGTTTTCATAAATTTCAGCCACTTCAGACAAAATTTCATAAATTTCAGCAAAATCAGCAGATTCAGCCGATTTCAGTGTTACAAGACGGGCTCTTCATTTTTCCTACTAAGGATGCTACTAAAGCTGGGAAAGTAAAGAAGAAAATAACACCTTGCTCAGCAAGTTGTTCATCCACTACTTTCGCAATCTGTCACCGAAGAAATCCAGTGAGTGCAGTTGTGCTATATAAATATGGACAAAACAGAATGATAATATGAAATTAAACAATACCAGACCTTGTTGAAATGCTCGTACTGCCGATTACCGAGACCAAATACAGCATATTGAAGATTTTTCAGCCACTCACCCCTCTCATTTCCCCCCTGCATACACCAAAAAATGCTTCATACCATTGTGATATTAAATTTACTGGGTTTAGAAGATTGAAAAAGGTAAGAGCAAATAGCATACCTCAACAAACCATTTATAGAATCTTGCAGCATTATCAGTTGGCTCACCATCTCCATAACTACAAACAAGCAAAAGTCAACATAGCTCGACCATCACATATATAACAATCAAGACAGTAATAACTGCTAAGCTCATCCACATAGGAATCCCTTCTCATCATCAAACCTCGACAATATAAAAAAAAATGCTATTACTAGGAAAACTTACGTGGCCAAGAAGAAAAACACTAAACTCTCTTTCTTGAATTTCTCTTCATATTCCTCATCCTCAGCCGCATAATCATCCTACAGCCACAATATCAATTCCATCCATTAAGAAAATTGAAGATCGAAGTGCAAAGAACCTAAATGCAAAAAACACGTGCATCTATATTATTAACTAATATTAACACTCTTAAAGCAACAAAAGGAATAAAAATCATTAAAATTGGCCTTGCAAGATAAAAAAAATACTCACCAAGTCAACCACTTTAATATTGGCCTTATCGTATCTTGCTTTTGCTTCATCAGCAAGTGCCTGTTAGAAGCATGAAAAGTAACAGCTTAATCACCCATTATAACTGTTGTCGTTATTATTATTAATAACATAAAACGGACAACCTTATTAGTATTATATTATTATTATTATTATTATTATTATTAGATAGATTTAGGGCGGTGAATCCTGAAGAAAATTTGGGAAAAAGTATGATAAACTCAGAAAGGTGAGAGGAGTATGAAAAGTTGGGAGGAGAATATAAAAACGTCATTTCTGCAAAACTGCTAAAGTTTGAGCCTTTGAAAGTGAAGTAACAATAATAACCTCCGTATCAGATTATCACTGATTAATTTAGCACAAAATCTAAAAAAAATCTTGGCGCATCCAGGTTATAGTGGTCAAGTTCATTATATAAAAAAAAAAACTATTGTGGTCGAGCATTTTGCTCTTTTGAAGTCAACCCGATCAAAAGCCTGAATTAGAAATTACTTCGCATGAAATTGGGAGAGCATTTGGATTTGGTTTGACCGAGCAGAACCGAATCAAATATAATTCTCTTGGTCTCGTAATCCTTTAATTAGTTCACGGACCTTTGCATAGCTTTCAGCAGTGCCGGTCTGGGTTCCGAAGAAGATGGTGACCTTCTTCCTGCCATCATCGACCTCATCAGTTTCCTCCACAGCCTTTCGCACGGCGGGTTTCTGCAGCTCCACAGCTTTCTTCGCGGAGGAAGACCCTCGCCGCCAAACAAGCACGACAACGCACCCAATTAGAACCGCCACCGACGTGGTGAGCACCATCATCAGCTCCTTGTTGTCCATCAGCGCAGCCACCGTGGACAGAGGCTCCGACGAGGCATTTGAGTGGTCGAAGATCCCCCCGCCCTTCAAGATAGCTGCCATGAAATCGAAGGGCGAGAGCTTCTGCGAAGTGTGATCCATCTGCGGATCAGTCGAGAATCAAATCCTGCGATTTTCCCTCGATCAAAGGAGATCCTTCGACCTAGTTGTGTTGGAGGGAAGTAGGTGAGAATTTGGAGAAAACTATAAATACGGAATGCAATTTATATGGAACAGAGGGTCAAGTCGGCAAGACGGCCACAGCACCTTCCCAACCGGACTTTTGTTCAACAAAAATGATCTTTGTACCCACTCTTATACCCACCTTTGTACACACCTATGTTTATGAAGTGTTTTTTTTTTGTCTGTGAACTCCGGCTCACAGACAATATTTTGCACAGACAAAATATTGTCTGTGAACCCGGGTTCACAGACAAAAAAAACCCTCCACAAACATGATGAGTATAAGGTGGGTATAAAAGTGGGTACATCAAGCATTATTGTTTGTTCAAACTCCACCTAACACCGGTTTCTACTACTCCGTATTATTATGCACCTCATAAAATAATCAATACCATTTCACATTGATAGTGATGTTAGTTTTGATTTTTTTTTCCCTTGCATTCAAGGTGTTGATTGGGTTAGACTTTTTGTATGACAAATTGACAATACCATTTCAAATAGGGTTTTAGGCTTTAGCCAAAATTGTGTAATAATTTGTGTGGCATTGTGAGAAATCTTATAACAAAAATAGGTTTTTTCCTCTCACCACAAAAATAAGTTTGATATGATATGTAAGGAAATTGGTATCATTGGTTAGACATCTCACACTCACTATTATTCTATTTTAAGAAATCGTCTATATTGATATTAAGTTAATCAAAGACCTTAAAACAGGCTTGAAATGTCACACTCTGGACCTACCCGGACACGACAACAACCCGTCGTACAGTATGAATAGTCAACCGCAGTCTAACACATCCATACTATACAAAGCGTCAGGAATATCATTCATACGTAGTACACCCATAAACAAACATAATGTAAAATATTCATTAAAGCAGCGGAAACAACATTTCAAGTATTAAAGCCACACTTGGCAACTTAGGCATGCAAGCCCTCAAATAATTCATTAGAAAATATTATCCATGGCAACTTAGGCACGTCTTCTCTCCAAGAATTCCCGAAGCAACGGGTACCTGAAACATTTGAAAAGTACAATGACAACTATACTATATATAATTAATGTTTCAATCCTTAAGGCCCTCAACATAATGGTGATATCATAATCTAGGAAATAACACATAGTTACCTCTTTCAAATCATACGTAGGTATCTACAGTCAAAATAGTCGGCCCGTAGGCCCATTTGTATTTGTGGAAATAACCCATAGTTACCCCTTTAAAACAACCACACAATTCAACCCGAAGGTTACACAATTATACAGGACCCGTCTCCACCACCCAAGTCCCCGAAGGGCACTTGGTCGGAGTCCAGCATCCAGCCCCTGGCCCATACCCTATTACCGTAGGAAGGTAAGAACCATTCGAGGTCATATCTTATGTGTTACCGCCGTCAAAGCCTTATTAGGTCTTTAATGCGGAGTCCACCCTTACATCACTATACAGAACATGCCACCGCCGCCCAAGTCCGTGCAGGGCACTCGGTCGGAGTACAGCGTCCTGCCCCTGGACTCATACCTTGTTCCCATGGGAAGGTAAGGCCCATTCGGGGTCCTATCTTATGCGTTAACGCCGTCAAAGCCTCGTTAGGTCTTTAATGCGGAGTCCACCCCTATACGTGATCACGCTGTAAGTCCATGCCAGCCAACTTTGCTCTCTAGAGCCGGGCAGGGCCATGATCCTTACATCCATTCTATATCGGGCCCATGCAATCCGGAACGATCCTTAGACTCGGACGACCCATGTCCCACACCTATTTAGCAAGTCCATGTGGTCGGACATCTATCCTTAGACTAGAGCCGAGCCATGACCCTTGCTACCAATCAAACAATTAATTAAATCTATAACGGGCCCATGCAGTTCCGCACGATCCTTGGGCTCGGCCGACCCATGCCCCACACCTACTTAACAAGTCCATGTGGTCGGACATCTACCCTTAGACTAGAGCCGACCCAAATGAATACCCTAGTTGCGAAACATCACAATTCTGACCTTAGGGTCGATTTATTAATATTCATACTATAACATCGGGCTAGTCTTCATCGAGACTCCCTTGGTCTGACCGTGGCCTCAACCACCAAAATACTTGTTATTTGCGATTAGCATAATCTATCAACCTCGGGTTGGCCTTCATCAAGACTCCCCGGGCTGCCGTGGCCTTAACCACCAAAATGCTTTATTATATTTGAGTAATCATGATTTACCAACCTTGGGCTAGTCTTTATCAAAACTCCCCGGGCTACCGTCATCTATGTTCTAGGTAGGCTCTACCTTTTCCTTTGAGCATGACCGTAGTCCATCACTCATTCTAAGTTCATGACTATCTTATTCTAATGTCTTACTTTACATTTAATTACTTTTACTGACCATGTAGGTATCCATATATCCCTTTTTGAAATCATATGGAACACATACGTTTATCAACATATACTTATATCGTTCAAATCCTTCAATATCATCTAAACAGTGTGTGTGTGTGTATGTATGTATATATACATACACAAATTTGCACCAGATTCATTCTCACCAGATACATTTGCATGGGAAGAAGTCTAAATATATATATATATATATATATATATTTCAAGGATTTTTCCTCCCATGCCTAACCTCATTCCTTATCCATCTTTCTATAATTATTTATCAATTTTCATAACCTCATGGCAGTCACGTATATACATACAAATGTATCATTTAATTCTATTAAAATCATATTTTGATTACGTAGGTAATCTCAATAATTAACCCACTATTTATAAATAATATAGTCAACCATCCTCGCCTTATGAAGTGTTGGACCAACTGCCCTAGCGAGACCCCTTGTTTCGACCTCGTCCGAAGTTGTTGTTTGTGGTCTACGACTACGAACAACTTCGTGAATAGTGGTTTCTGCCGACTCCGACCTCCAGGCACGACCTCTTGGGATTTTCTTTGAAGCTTTTACTCCGAGTTTGGGCTGATGTGAGACAATCCTCCTCGAGAGCTTCCCCCGTTTTCTTACTTGGGTCGTGCAAGTGATTAAAGTTTATAAAAGGGTGAGATGATTGAAGTAACATCTCTCACCAATCCAGCTTCAACAATGTTGCGTACAGCCTGTAGACTTTGTCTGCAGGTTTGGCATTATTCACTGATTGAGACTCAATAATTGGTGACAAGCTGTCCACTTTATCTCTTGCTTTGGTCGTATTTACCCAACTCCAATTATTAGGTTAAGTGTCAACTTTGTCTTTTGGCTCCATCTGCCAACTACTAATAATAGTACGCACCACCCACCCTTATGTATCCCAAGGCATTACCCGGACTTCATGGAAACACTTAAGTGCCAGAATTTGGCCGACCCCGACCCCGAGGTCGGGAAAACACCGAGCCCAGAATTCATCCGGAGACGATCTAGTGACCCCGACCTCGACACCCTTAGGTCGTAAGAAACTTGATAAGGTGGAGCCCGACCCCAACCTTATCAGGGCTTGTAATAAATTAGTTTAGGAATCCCCTGGATAAGTTGTACATGTGTCTAACCTCGACCTCCCCGGGGTCACCAGTTTACTTAGCTCAAGGATCATCTGGATAAGTTGAACGTTGATTCCGACCTTGACCTCCTCGAGGTCGCTTACAAAAACATGACTCGAGAATTACCTTGACAAGGAAAAACCTGAGCCCGACCTTGGCCTCTTGCGAGGTCTTCAAAAATACTTAGCTCAGAAATCCCTAGACAAAGGAAAGTTGATCCCGACCTCGACCTCCACGAGGTCTACATAGTGCTTAGCTCAGGAATCCCCTGGGTAAGGTGATACCTGAGCCCGACCTCGTGGGAGCTCGGGGTCTGAAATGTGTGGACTTAATCGTTCATTCGAATCAAGTAAAATTCATACTTCTGCCACGTCGTCATCACTCCAGAAAATGCCACGTCACCCATCAATAGATTAAGTGAAACGTATAGCGTAACACGAGCTTGTCCTCCTCGAGCTCGGGATCAGTAAACCAATGACTCATCACCCCGCTGCAAGAAGTGCCACGTCATCCCCACTGGGTGATAAGAAGAACACCCCGTGAACATTGACCCGACCTTCCCCCGAGGTCGAGAAAGTATACTACTCAGGAACTATCAACTCAAGATGAACCCTAAGCCACACCCCGACCTCCCTCGAGGTCGGGAAAACAACTACTCAGGGACCACCAACTCAATGTGACCATCCGACCTCGACCTCCCCAGAGGTCGGGAAAACATCAAACTCAGATTTCAACCAAACTAAGTGAACCCCTGAGCCCGACCTCGAGGTCAGTCAAACCCCTGAGGTCGGTCAAACTTTGAGGTCGGTTACAATTCTGATCCTCATGGTTTGTTTGAGGTCAGGTAATGTGGGCGAATAGTTTAGACACAAGAATTGGTGCTTGTAGATCGAAAGCGAATTCGTGGTTTGTGCGAGGTCAGATAATGATAGCAGAATGCATGTTTCTCTATGAGTTCGTGAACAAGGCAACACCTGACCATGTCCTGACCTCCTCGAGGTCGGGAAAGGGTCGAGCTCATGAATTGCTAAGACAAGGTCAGACTTGAGTCTGACCCTGACCTCCCCCGAGGTCGGGAAACGATCAAACTCATGAATCACCAGCACAAGGTCAATCCCGAGCCTAACCCTGACCTCACCGAGGTTGGGAAACTACCGAGGTTGGTCAAAACTCCGAGGTCGGTCACAACTCCGACCCGTGAGGTTCACGTGAGATCAAAATACGGCGAAAGTTAAAATGCAAGGGGTCAATACTTCCAGACCAATCTATCAAACAGATTCCCCCTACCGAGCCCAAGTCTCAAAGAGCTTGGGGTCGGTATTCCATTAGTTTATTACCCCAGTTACAATGTGTTTTTCTCCTTAATTTTGTATGCCCGTAATCAAAATGAAAAAATTCAAATTCTTACCAACTTTCGTACTGGAGTTTAAGGTCATCCGAGTGTGATGTCACATGAAAGCATTGCTACTCTCATAAGACTCATAACCTGGAAGTTCTCTCACTCCTTGATCAGACATAAAAACGATCGCCTTAAATTGAGCAAGTCGTTTCATTAACCATGTGAGAACTTTTTTGAAGAAATATTAGATCCTAAGAGCCTTGATGCTTCTAACTAGATAACAACTAACATATGAAAAATAAAACATCAAACTCAAACCATCATTTAAAAGTAAAAGAGAACATTGGCCAATTAAACTTGAACAGTTTCGGCTAACTAAGAAAAATTTCATCCGCCAACTTCTTTGCATGTGTGCCACTTCCAAACTCTCTTCCCAATGACTCCGAGAGATCCACTCAGGGTCAACAGAAAATTGCGCACTCGGTGGTTGAGCATTTAGTTAGTTTTTTTTTTTGCGTTTTAAACGTGTTTTAAACATGTACCGTTTATTTACTAAAAAAACTTGTTTAAAACAAAAAAATCATGTCGGCCCGTTTAAAAAGAAAAAAACTCCTACTTCCTGTATAAAACATATTTTTCGCGTATTTTAAAAAAAATAGAAACATGAATTGATCAATTGAATGAAGAGTTAATTACCCATATAGGAGTAAAATATAACAATTATGCACAAATAGGAGTACAACTATTCGTTAGATTCGGTAGGACTAAATAAAGATAACCTGACTAAAATACCCTTAATGAAATCTCAAACTGGTATCTTTATTAATTACGGAGTATTAATTATTTAAAGCAAAGTAATAAAATGAAGTAGTACAACAGGCAGACATCGACAAAACCCTTGGGCACGATGTCCACCGCCTCCTCTACACCATCACCACCGATTGCCTGATTCGCCGCCGCCGCCGCTCTTGTCGCCACCGGCGAAGGCTTTTTCACCATTGGCCTCCACATTTTCCGACACCACCACTGTCGCCGGCGTCACCTGCGTTAGCGCCACCACCACCTAAGGCGTCACCTGAGACTTCATCCAAGACCTTATCCAGCGTTACCGCCGGCCGCCGCAACCTCCTTGAGTGTAGCACTGCAGATCTGTGCCCTAACCTTTGATCTGATATGACTAAGTAATCTCACAACAATATTGCCATCTTAATGACAATATTGCCATCTTAACAACAATATTGACATCTTAATGACATTATTTCCATCCTGAAAAAAATAAGATGGTATTTTTAGATTAGAAAACATGGCAATAATGTTTTTCCTAAAGGTTACTATTGCCATCTTTATAACATTAGTGACATAAAAATGACATTCATTTCCAAATCCAAAGCAAAAACATTATAAGGGTAATTCCATAATTAATTTCCAATAGATGAATTTCAAATTCAAAAATAATAAAAAATAAACCAATAAATATCAAATTAAATAAAAAAAAATACAAATACAAATATAAATAATGATGTACGACAAAAACGAATTTAAATAAAAAATCAATTCAAATTTTGGCTATAAAAAAAATATGCGCTATGTTGCAAATAAGAAGAAACAGAGGCTCTGCGTACTGAGCAAAGGAAAAGAAGGGGAAGAACAAAAAAAAAGAAAAAGAAGAAGAGGAAGAGGAAGAGGAAGAAGAAGAAGAAGAAGAGGATGAGGTCAAAATCTTACCTACACAATCGCCGCCTCCTTCCGGTGGTCGGAGCTAGATGTGAAGAAAGCGTCGCCATCTGGACCTGAATTGACCGAAATGAAGGAATCTGTTAGTTTGTAGGAAGTTTGGAGTTGTTTGAGAGGAAGGATATGGCTGAGGTTCCAAGGATAAAGATGCGTGGAGGAAAACAGAAAAAGGATGGAGGGAGAGAGAAAAAGCCTGACATGTGAAAGCAGATGCAATAAAGGAAAGAGGAGAAAGGATAAAGGGAGAGGAAAATCCTTGGTTGGCTGGTGCGTGAGTGCGTGACGGAAGATTTAAAAAATCAGGGGTAGGATGGGAATAAAAAGTCCGGTGCGAGGGAGAAGCTCCTATTTGGGAATAAAAAATTAGTAGCTCCTATTCTTGCAATACTCCTTTATTTTACTCCTATTTAGGTTAAATACTTTTGAATGAACCACTACATGCATAGGAGATCAACAATAGTTTAAAAGTCAAAATGAAATCCTCCTCCCCATACGTGATGCCGTGTTTTTATATTGTTACAATACAATTATCAAATACTAAAGCAATTGCATGGCGACTAAAACTAGCATGCTAAAACACTACAACTTAAAATACTCCTTGAGTCTGGCTAATGTGCCCGCCCCTTACCCCGTTTATTGAACAATATCAATTCACATCATTCATTACATTGATGAACTGAATGGATATATCCTATTTCACCACCACCCCATAGGCGATGTGATAACTCCTTGTCCTTAAGCTCTGCACCCAACTCATCCACATCCTCAAACCAAACGCCACCCGCTCCTGCATTCTGATGTTTCGGCATATCTTCTATCCTCTTACCAATCTGCACAATTAGTAGCCCCTATGGCGCAGATAGCAACAACACCACATTAAACGAGGTCGTGACCGTCGCCGATGATGCCCCAAATGTAGCGGTTGCCGTCGCATGCGCGCGCCACTACAAATCTTGAACCAAGCACAAGGAGTACTGGTGTGGTGAACTTTGTCGGGCCACCGATGCACCTTAGATATCGATCAATAAGTGAAATCCAAGAAGTAAGCCGCTTCATCCCCGTGCCCATGGTGGCAGACTGGCAGTACAAAACTAAAGCCTACAAGAGGAAGCATGATCGCGGGACTTAAAACTCTCTAAAGTTAATATCATCTGATTAACTTAATCAAGAGTTTAAGATATATATATATATATATATATATATATATATTTCTCTATAAAGTCAATATTATCTGAAGTAAATTAATCAAGATATATATATATATATATATATATATATATTCTCCCCACTAATTAGGCTTAACATGCAAATATACAAGTGTCAATGTAGTAATAAATTCCGGTAAATTACAAGGAAACGACATTCTATAAAGTTTGGTTTTGAGAATTAAATAGAAAATCAACGTTAAGGGCAAATATTGTTGTTTCTTAAGTGAATATATGATAAAATGATCAAGGCATTGGGATTCACCCAAACATTAACTAGAATTCAATATAAGTAATTTGTCATTATGAGTACAATATCATTATTATATTCTCGACTCTAGGTAAGGCAGTGAGAGCATGAATTTCCCTATGTGTAAGCCCTATTACAACTCACACTCATCTAGAGAAAACCCCATTGAATATTAAGATATCACGCACGCACCATGCAAAATTGGGTACATTTCTATTCTCAATACTTTGTATGTTTATCCTTTTAGAGAACGATCTATATTGCAACGTTAGTTGACCATATAAACATGTAGATGTTATGTAACGAAGGTTGCATTGATTTAGTTTAAAGTGAGTAAAACATGAATTACTTCTTTTAGTGTTCAGTTGATATTTCAACGTTAGTCACTTTATATCAATACATATATTATATTATTACATTGCATAACATATATGGAAAGTTTAACTAAAGAAAAATAAATCATAAAATTTGACTGAGAACAAATATAAAAAACTAGCGAGCGTAGAGGTTCATCACGAGTCTTTGCTTAAGGACTTAGCCTCTAATGCTCATATTAATCAAGATTACAATACTTTGAATGTAAAATGACATGTAAATGCAAAGGATATGTTACCTAGACACCAATGGAGGAAGGAATGGGCTCCCACACCTCCAAAACGCCACGAGGAACAAAGGAAAACTATAAAATCTAGTTATGAACTAATGGATTAAATGATGAATTTGGGATGGATTCGAGGGTTTACACAGGCTACAAAACAATCTTTGATGGTCTAATCATGATCCTCGATCAACTTGGGGTGAACTTTCCAAGTCATACCTCCCAAATATCTTCATTTCAACTCCAAATATTTGTGCATGTTTGTTTGTTTGTTCTTCTGCAGATTTGGAGTGTCTGGTGCCGGTCAAGGGTGTTCGATGCAAGTTTGGGAGCAATTTCCATGAAGAATACATCGAACTGGCACCAATTTGGTATGGGACCGGCGTCGATTTGAGTACGACATTTGTGATGCCGGAAATTATACACACAACTGGCACTGATTAATAACAATTCCGGCCTCTAGGGATTTCAGGGACGTTCAGATACAACTTTGGACATGATGCATTCACCAAAGATATTAATAAAATCGTGAAAGGTATACATCGTGATATCCTACTGCAACATCTGACTTCATCAGTTGATTTGATCTTGATCCTTTCATAGTCCTATTTTAGAATTTTAAACTTTAAACTCCTATTGTTGCAATTTTGATTTTATTTATTCTCATGAAATCTCCCTAAACCAATATATAAGCAAGAATTATAATTAAAAAATAGAGGGTTTTCCTTTGAATATTACTGATTTGAATCCAATTTTCCAAAATGTGACCATTTTTTCAAAAGGACAAGAGTGTGACTAAGAAGGTCACATATTTGGAAAGGCATCATGTCACTGCCGCTTTTATGACAATGCCGGTTTTTATGTCACTGTTATATGTCACTTTTGAATGTCACTTTTGGTGTGAAACACATCACTATGACCGTAGGAAAATTTTCCGGCAACCTTTTCCGGCAGAACTGTACACGACTAGCAGCAGCACCATCAGCCACTGTTGTCGGCCACCACCGACGACTGCTACCGTCCACCACTGTCAGTGACCCGACGTCACCCTATAGTGACCAACCTCCCCGTCAATGGCACCTCACCCTTGCACCTCTTCGGCGTCCACCACCGTCCACCACCGCCAACAACCAATGACCACCGCCGGTGGCTACAGTGACATAACGATTCCAACACAGTGACAAAGGTTACTTCGACCATTCTAGCCACGCCGAACACGACCACCATCAGATTCACGCAGTCAATGCCAATATCCAACATCAACATATGCGATCTTCAGACACAAGAAAGGGAAGAAGATGACATCATTGGTGACTGGTGGATGTCCGCAGTGGTCCGAGCTTCTCGCCATTGATCTGGCCTTCTCGCCGTTGGTCCGAGTTCCTCTCCTGCATGTCCCACCCTTCCTCGCATCGAAAGGGAGAAGACGGCGGTGAAATTCAGCCATGATGGAGTTACAACCCATCGACGACGAAAAAGATAACTCAGAAGCCTAGACAGAAGACATATTTGAAGTTTCAATCGATAGAGGGAGATCAACGTCCGCCTCCACTCTAGATCCATAGCCGCCGACACTCTAGATCCATAGCCGCCGACACTCTAGATCTAAAGCCGCTTGCTTCTTGATCGATGGTCGAGCTCTCCGGGTTGAAGCGAAGTAGAGGCGTGCGAGGGACTTAGGGGTTTTGACTTTCGAGCACATAAGGTAGTTTTCGGTCGTTTTTTTGCCTAAAAAATTTGGTCATATTTTAGTCTAGTGATAGTTGGGGAGCAATATTTGTGTCATTCGTTCAAAAATAAGGATGTTTTTACTTGGAGTGAAATTTGTTAGTCTGGTCTATTTAATTCTGGTCTGATCTATTTAAGTTTCGTCTGATTAGGGCTGAGCACGGGTCGGGTTCGGGCGGGTTGGGTCTGCGTACCCTAATCCCGTTCGGGTTTTTTAAGTTAAATACTAGGCCCGACCCATTGATATTTCAAATCGGGTTTTCGGGTATTTATAAGTCGAATATTATCGGATATCAGATCAGGTTTCAGATATTTCGGTTATATTAAAAAATATATATAATTGGATAATTAAAGTGTTTGAATGTCACTTTGACAAAAATTCAACAAACTAGTGCACTAAACATTCAAATCACGCAAATAATTTAATACAAATTGCATAAATAATTACACAAATAATTGAACACAAGTATTAATTTAACATATTCAAAGTACACACTACATAATTTAACATATTTTGAATATTTCAGATATATTAAAACACATTATAATTGGATAATTAAAGTGTTGGAATGTCACTTTGACAAAAACTGTACACACTAGTGCATTACACATTCAAATTACAAAAATAATTTAACAAAAACTGCACAAATAATTACACAAATAATTGAACACACGTATTAATTTAACATATTCAAAGTACACACTAAATTATTTAATATATTTCGGATATTCGGGCGGGTCAGGTTGGGATTTTACAAACCCTACCCGCCACCCGATCTAGGCCCAATACTAATCGGATTTCCGGTTTTGGGGTTTTCGAGTCAGATATCCATTTCGCTTCGAACATTATCTGAAAAAACTTCAGGTTTTGCGGGTTTGTTTGAGTTTTGCTCAGCCCTAGGTGTGATCGCCAAGCAACCCCTTTTGCTAGCTCGTCCAAACGTGTCATAGACATTTTTTGGACCCGAAGCGTCGTGGCTACACGCACCTGTTTTTCTACCTATCTATTTTCCATTTTCCGGTGCCGAACTAAACTGTCAAAGCTCCGACGCTATGGAGTGAATAATCACCTCCCCAGCTTCAGATACTCGTAGTTACTCACATATACACGCACATATACGTATACAAATGCTCTAACATATGCATTTCTGATCTCACTTGCAGTTGAATTCAATCTAGAGATCTGAATCAGATCGCATCCTGACAAACCCTAATGTCGTGCCTGGCTCTTTCGCTGCAACCCACCAACGGACCCGACGTCCTCCTTCAAACACGAGAATGGTTTCCTCCATCTCGGGCCCTGATGGCTCTATCCGCCTTCCGCCAGACCCGACTGGCATTCTCCAAGCAAGCTCAATCTGCTGCCGCCTCGTCGGATGCCACGTCCTCAGATGCACTTGGCGATGATCCTCTCGCTGCCTCTTCCGGTCAGGTTATTGTTGGCGTGGAGTCCCGGTATCGTGTTGTTTACCGTCTTGTTAATTCGATTTATGTTCTTGCTATCACTACTGCTGATGAAAATGATAAAGATCGAATCGTGAATAATGTGTTCGAGTGTATCAGTATTGTGAATCAAGCGGTTTCAGTTGTAGTGGCTGCTTGTAGGGGTGTTGATGTGACCCCTGAAAAGCTTGGTAAGAAATATGCCGAAATATACATGGCTTTGGATATTGTTTTAAAAGGGGTTAGTAGCATCAGGCTTGCTGCAATGCTTGCCTCGATGCATGGAGAAAGCATTGCCAAAATGGTGCATTCTGCCGCCAATACAGAGAATAAGATTAGGGGAGCTGATAGTTGGGGGAGCTTGGAAGCTCAGTCTGCGGAGCATGGAGCTGGTTTAGAATCATTTTCGAAAGCTTCGTTTGAGTTGCCTCCAGAGACGCTCGAGGCTGGTGATGAAGTTGCAACCACATTAGTGATCACAGGTGGGGAGAAGGAGGAGAAGGAGAGGGTGGAGGAGAGTGAGGAGAAGGATCCATTTGCAGCTAGTGATAGAATAAACAAGCCAGAATCATTGGTGGGTGAGTTTAAGAAGGATAAGGATAAGGAAATCTCAGATGTAGCAAAAGCTTTGGCCGGGCTTGAGGTAACCACATTGCCACCTGCTGCAGCTAGTCAGTCAACACACATTGGTGTGGAAGGGTTTGAAGGGGATTATGGTGGTATAGAGTTTGGTAGTGAAGGATCAACACTGAGGGAGGATTTCGAAGGGATTAATGTTTCATGGGGTGGTGGATTGGATGCTTCAGAGTATCTAGGTACAAAGAAAGTTAAGAAAGACCAAGGGCTTGGTGGACTTGAGTTCTTGGAGACTAGCGCGCCACCTAAAACTGAAGCTGGACTTGGTGCGGGACCAGGAAACGCTGCTGCCAAGAATCTTGAGGACATTTTGGTGGAGAAGATGAAGGGTCCAGAGATGTACATTTCAGAAGAGATCAGTGCAGAGTTTAGGGAGTCATTGCTTTCTAGGGTGGGATTGGTCGGCACTATCTACTTAAAGACGATGCCTCCAAAGCCATCTGATGACAAGGAAACTGAGTTCTCATTCAAGGTTGATGGAACTGGTGGAGTTAAGCGTTTTGTTATGCAAAATTCTCTTGTGAGCAGTCTTGGGAATGGAATGTTTCACTTAAAGACTGCACCTTCGAATGAACCTCTCCCCATTATCAAGTACAGCTTGCTACCACGCTTAACTCCATTGCCATTGCGAGTTCGACTTGTTCAGGGCCTCAGTGGAACATTATTTTCTGTCATGCTGCAATATGTGTCAAGCCCAGACCTGCCAGCTCCTTTAACTGACGTGACCTTTGTTCTGAAGCTTCCTGTGGATCCAACCTTGGTAAAGGTTTCCCCAAAAGCTCTATTGAACAGATCTGAGAAAGAACTGAAGTGGCATATAGATGAGATCCCACTTAAGGGTAAACCTGGTAGGCTAAGGGCTAGGTTTCCTGTGGATATTAGTGATGATGAAAGTAACATTGAAGAACTTGAGGTTCTGGGTTATGTCACCTTTTCTGGGCAAGGAACTAGATCATTGTCTGGCATCTCTTTACTGCCTGCCATTGATGGTAATACGGACTTTTATGAGGTCTCTCACAAGTATGCCACTGGGACTTACATTTGCAATTAAACATTGTTTGTATATTATATTCCTTTGTGTTGGTGCAATTGTATTCCTTTTTTTAAAGAAAAACAAAACAAAACTGCAGGAAGGCTTTATTTTGAACATACTTTTAACTGTATTTGTGAATAGGCAGCGTCTTTGGCATGCAACAAAGACTCGTTCCTTTCTGAGGTGTGTGCTTAAATTGACAGGCTGATGGCTTATGTAATGTTGAACAAACTTTTCAATTCAGAGTATATTGGATTAGGGGTGGGCAAACGGGTCTTGGAACCGCGGTCCGGTCCGGGTAATGACGGTTCAGGTCCAAAACGGGCCGGTTCCATTTTTTGTTGCCATAAAACGGTCCGGGTAATGGTGGTTCGGGTCCAAAACGGGCCGGTTACATTTTTTGTTGCCATAAAACGGTCCGGGTAGGGTCGGGTAATTTTTTTTGAGGAACCGGACCGGTTTCAAAATTAAAAAATAACGGGTACCCGGCCTGGCCCGTTATATATATTGTATATTAATTTATTAATAGTTTTGTGATAATCGGTTTTGAAATAGTTTTGTTTCCTATGCTAGAAGTAGGATTTTAAATTGAGTTGTAGTAACATCCTTTTGTTTTCAAATTATTGATTAAATGTTTCATAAATATCTTATTACTTTTTATTGTTATTGAATTATTCCTTTCTATGGAATTTAATTATTTGTTAAAGATGATTTTGTTATATTTTTTTATTATATTGTTATTAAAATATATAAATTGTGTTTACCACCCACCATGTATGTGTCAACTTTGGCTAATACTGAAAATTTAATATAACAAAAGCAATCACTTTAATATGTGATGTTAGACAACATGTTTAAGAGATATTACCCAAAATGGGACTAAAGAAGTTTGAAAATTCCAAAATAAGATTATTCATGTTTTTATTCCCAGAATAGGACTAATTACTGTCATGTTTTGGCAGTACCAGACTTCAAACATGGCATTATTTTCCAAATTTGGTAGTAATTAGTCCTATTTTGGGAATAAAAACATGACAGACCTATTTTGGAATTTTCTAACTTTTTTAGTCCCATTTCGGGAACTTTCCCCATGTTTAAATACAAATGTTAGAAAATATGTATTTTGGTTATGTTGCATATTTTTGGAATTTCTTTAATTGTTTGAGACTTATATACAAGAAACTATGGAGTATTGGACTTTTCGCTTGTGTTATATGTGCACCACTATGTTGTTATTTTGAAACTTGCTAATGTCCTATATTATTGATTTTTGGAACTTCGTGAGTTTTTACTAATTTCAAGACATGAGAATAAAAATCGTAACACCCGGACCAGACTGACCCGTTTCAAACGTGTCGGGTAATTTCCGGTTCCTATTTTGAAAATTGTAATACCCGGGCCAGACCGAACCGTACAATGGAACTGGCGGTTCCATTTTATTTTGCATTACCCGCCCCGACCCGGCCCGTGCCCAGCCCTATATTGGATATCCTTGAAATTTTTTTGGCATGTATTTGGGGAATGTTCACGGGTTAAAAGTAGTTAAAAACTATTGTAGAATTAAGGGAAATTATCTCGACCCCCTTGAGGATTGATGCATTATCAATCACACCTCTATACTATAAAAAATATACTCTTACCCCCTCCCTATCCTTTAATGAAGGTTAAATAACTTTTAATCTACATTTAGAGACAATTATAGATATAATTTCATATTTTTTCGTTGGGTCCGCTTTTAATTCCGTAATTTAATAAATTTGTCCATACTAAAGATCTTTCTATCGGAAGTCGAACCAAATAAAAAATGACCAAAATTGACCTACTTCGTTTTATGTCTTTGAATTTGTAAAGTGAGTAAATTTACTCAATTGAAAATGATCAAAATATGCTAAATTTGACAAAAAAATGAAACAAAACAACTTAAATGAACCAATTTGGCTCAAAAGTGGAGTTTACTACACTTTAACATTAAATATTGAATGCAAGAAAATCCCCAAATTAACTTAAATGAACCAAACCTTTGGTGTTCATATTTAGTACTATCTTTGTCCCAAATTGAAATTCCATATTTTCCTTTGGCATGACTTCTATGGGTGATGTGGCTAGGAATAAAATGGCCACGACAAAAACAAAAGCATCGAAAACAAGGAACCACGATGACCCTCAGCTCAAAAAATTGGAATCATCCTCCCCAATCACTCTGGCTCTAGCCTCTGGCCACATTGGATGAAATTTTAATGCTACTACTTTCAATCTTTCAATAATTGAACATGAGAGATGAACCCAATTATCACTCAACAATTTTTGAGCTTTCCGTGCGCATGCAATTTTTGTACAATACAAGCGTAATTGAAACAAAAATAAAGAAAATTAACCAATATCAATTAGAGCCCGTTTGGAGAACTCTGTTTTCGGCTTATCAGGCTTATCAGCCAGCTTTTTCACCAAACACCTAACTTTTACTTTTGCGCGCTGAATTGTGTAATAAGCCGAAAAAGTAAGGTTGGAGTTACTTTTCTGGCTGTATTGGCTGAAGTTACTGTAGAGGACTATTTTAGCTATTTTTACATATAATTTTTTCTTTAATTTATTAATAAAATATATATTTAAAATATTTTTTTCTTAAATCAGCAGAATCAGCCAAAACAGCCACTCCAGCCAGAATATCATAAATTTCAGCAGAATCAGCCAAAACAGCCGATTTTGGTGCTACCAAACGGGCTCTTAAATCACGGATAAGTATACATCTCTCAAACTGTGTAATTGTGCAAAATTTAACAAAAGATACGGAGTACATAATAGGGCCAGGGCCACCCCTCGGCCTCGAGCCCCTTGGCTCGCCTTGCCAGTTGCCAATTTGCTGAACAACATAACAAAGACAATAATATGATCTTCCAACAGAGATTAGGACGAGGGTCACCTGACACCTTGTCCACCATACAACAGTTTCCACCAACACCACACATTCTATTCTCAAGCCGTCTGAGGCCCCCAACACCGACCGAACGACACGATGAGAGAATGTAAATTGGACTACAATCACAATCTGACAGATAGAGAGTGAGGTTCCATCCCCGGTACTTGCAGAGACCCTCTATTGAGTAACCTCTCATCGCAGTTGCCGGGAGTCGAACCCGGGACCTAACCCTTGTGGCCAGTGGCGTATCCAGAAAAAGATGCCAGAGGGGGCGAATTTACCTTAGATTAAGAAAAAATTACAAGAAAAATCAAAGTAATCAGATCAAGAAAAAATTGTGAAAACCAATTATAAATAATAAATTATTCTTTCTTAAAAAACATTATGATATCATGTTTACTTAAATTTCACTTTGTTAGAAATAATTTTATCACATGGAATCTGTAATTTGTGCAAAATTATGTCAATGTATAAATGAATCAACTAAGGGAAGGAGGAGCATCTAGTTAGAATTAATTTAAATTTAAAATTCACAAGTATATTAAAAAATACTCCGTAGTTTATATTATGTACAAAATTAGTTCATACTCCCTTCGTCCCGGAAAATTGTTCCCACATTGACTTGGAACGGAGTTTAAGAAAGTGGGAATAAAGTGGAAATGTATGGTTGCGGGTGAGTAAGAAAATTAGCCACAAAAAACTTTCCAAAAGGGCAAAGTGGAACAATTTTTTTGGACGGCCCAAAAAGGAAAACCGGGAACAATTTTCCGGGACGGAGAGACTGAGGGAAACTATATATTGATGTATTTAGATCTTTCCAACAAGAAATACCGTAGTAATAAATAAAAAGAACAATGTAAAACCAACTTGCTTAAGGCTTCAAGACAAAAGAAATAAAACAAAAATAAACTACATCTGATAGGAATCGAACACTAGACTCATCACATGCATGCATCTTAAACGTACAGCTACATCAGCTCTACCATTAGCACATTTTAGCAACTACTTCGTACTTAATGTATAAGAACCCTTTATTTAGAACAAAATATATGTGAATTTAAATTGGATATATATATAAAAGGGTTGGGTGGGGGTTGAGTGGGGGCAGCTGCCCCCCCTGCCCCCACCCTGGATACGCCCCTGCTTGTGGCACTCCCTCGCTACCAGTTGAGTTACGCCCACCGGTGACTAACTTAAAATTATATGTGTATGTACATTAATGCATCAACTAGTATAAATAGTCTTTCATTGGACAGATGTAACAATTGAAATATTCATTGATATTTGACATCTTTCTATCACACTTATCAGTCATAATTGAGATGTTAATAGTTATTAAATAGATACAATTATAGAATAACAAAGTTCATCAAAGTTATCTTAGGGGCTGTTTACTTTTCTTCTTCTATTAAATCTTGTCTGGATTAAGACGTCTGTAGAGGTTAACATATCTGTCTGAACTAAGTGGTATTTGCATATGAAACTGTTTATTTTTTGTTTTGAATAAACAATCTGAATTGAATAAAATGATCAATATCGTATTATTCTTGGATTATAATATCAATGAGAAATTTCATTAATTAACATAAATGTATTCCACAATTGATCTAAGAAATTGACGAAAAAAATGCCTAAATAGACATCTTAATGAGAAAAACTGTAACTTTTCAGCTTATTGATTAAGTCAATTTTTTGACAAAATGATTAAGTCATGCTTTGAGTTAAGTCATAAGTAAACGTGACTTAGTGACTGGATAATTAAGTCGATGTTCTCGTTGAGTCCATTATTTCGATAGTAAGCATCCTCTTAGTTTGTATTAATTCAACCTGTCAAGGGTAAGGGTATTTACCTATGACTAGGGGTGGATCGATCGCCGATCATGAACCAGGACTGGCTCGAGCGTAGGCGGTCTTGAAACTGGTCGGGAGATTGGTTTTCCAGTCCCAGGTGGGGGGAAACTATGAATACCTAGCATTTTTCTCATTTTTCATACACTTCAACTATCTAAATATATCATTTTTCTCTATAGATCTTACATTTTACACCACTACTCTCTTATATTCGTGTTTACCATTTTAGTATCTAATTCGCTCATCTTTGTTATGGAAGCAATGTTAACTCACTACGTATTCGTACGAACATGTCAAACGTCGTGACATGTTGTATGCATAATGTCTTCATTGTCGAAAGATTTTGTATTTAGGAAAACACGAAAGCAACGATTACGATACATTACGAAGGCACTTCCATATGAAGAATTCAACCCTTGGAGCCCGTTTGGTGACTCCTTTTTTCGGCTTATCAGCCTTATCAATCAACTTTTTCACCAAACCCGTAACTTTTGATTTCGCGCACTGAATTGTGTAATAATAAGAAAAAGTAAGGTTGAAGTTACTTTTATGACTGTATTGGTTGAAGTTACTGAAGATGATCATTTTTGCTATTTTTCATATAATTTTAATTTCATTTATTAATAACAAATATTTTAAATATAAATTTTTCATAAATCTGCAGAATCCACCAATATAGCCACTTCAGCCAGATTTTCATAAATTTAAGCATAATCAGTCATTTTAGCCGATTTCGATGTTACCAAACAGGCTCTTAACCATGCCAATAGTAAATAAGTTTTGTGTTCATGTGTTAATTATTCAAATGTTATGTATTATTTTCATATCGAACAAAACTTTATGTCTACCATTGTAATATTTCTAGCAATTCAATGTTTTTAAATTTGTAATAGTTTGAAATTTGTCATTTATTATTAAATCTTTCGGTATGTGTAAGGATGTTTTTACTTGGACTGTAATTTGCCGGTCTGGTCTGAACTAGTCTGGTAATGTCTGGTCTCTTTGTATTTTTATAATTATTCGTGACTAGTCTGATTTGATCTGGGACATATTAGAGTCCAAGTAAAAACATGTGAAATGTGGAACCTACAATAATTTTTAACGTGCAAATATTCAAATGTTACGTTATGCATTCAAATAATCTTTTTTATAAGTTTACACTATTATAACATTACCTTTATCCCTTAAAATTTTGGCAACTTTTCTTTTTTGGTTGTCTCACTAACTTTGTCACTTATGAATTTATGTAAAAAATTTGTGATTCTAGTTAATTTTTTCTCTTCTGCACAAACTTAAACCACACCATTTTTATTTCATTAATCTCCTTCATTGAACACAAATGGAGTAACTGATTTCAAAAGGAGTGGTGGACCGGACCGGAACCGGATTTCAGCGGGCCGGTCCTGGGTTCCGCAAATCCCCCCCCCCCACCCTATGACCAGGTGGTCCTAGACCGAGACCGGGACCAAACCGGCCTGGGTCCACCGTACCCATGACAAGAGGCGAGAGTTGTTCACCAAAATGATGATAGCAAGTTAGCAACCGTTGGAGACTCGGTCAAACATCCAAATGAATCAAAAGCACCAAAAAACTAGTGGCTCTGCCATTACTCAAATACAATGATGAATACGGGCCATTAGTTCTTTGAACATGAAATGAAGAAATACGTGTGCATGAAATAACACTGGTATACTATAAGGCTATAAACTTGACACACATGACACATCACCATTAATGCACCAAAATCACCCCAAATATGTTAATTAGGAATAAAATAAATGCGACATGTAACAAGTCCATACATGCTAACATATACTATACGTAGTGTGTGTTAATCCATATACTATGTATAATGATACACATAATTATACAGCTAACTGCCGTGTTGAGTCAAATCGGTGGACGTACAAGACTAAAATATGTGTTTTTCTATTTCATTTCTGGAAAATTTCAGACCATTCAGATTCTAGGATTCGAACGGTTCCACATAAGAATATTATTGACAACCGTTCATCCGAACTAGTACCATAACCTAATTGTATGATTTGGTTTGTTGATTTGGTCTGTATGATTATAGATTATAGAACCGTTCATCTCAACGGAAATTTGCTAGTATGGTGGTCTATATGATTTGTTGTGTTTAGGGGTGGGATAAACCGACTCAAAACCCGATAACTGAACCGACACAACCCAATATAAGACATTGGCCCGAGTTTTATTTTAAAAATGACCGGTCCGGGTTAAAATACCCGACTCGAACCCAAAAACTTGGATCCTAATTCGGGTTCTAAAATTTTAAACTCGACCCGGACCGAGAAAACCCGATATAATTAAGAAACTAAAAAATATATTTTTTATATAAAATACATATGAACTATTAATACATCATACCGATTTATACTACACCCGTCCCAAATTGATTTGCAAAATTGATTTTTTAGTCAAACAATTCCATCTTATTCACTTAATTTGGATGTCAATTTTTAATTATATTTAATTTGGAATTTGCATCTTTGAAGAGATTTTAATGTAGTTTTTGAATATGTAAATTTTAATTATTAACAATTGAATTAAGTATAAATATGGAGGATTTAACTTTAATTTTGATTGTCGAAAGAATCTTGACATTGTAAATCAATTTGGGACAGAGGGAATATTACTTTACTTTCGAACCAATTGTGTTCTTCTACTGCATTTTCTATGGTGTAATTTTTAGATTCAAAGTATATTGCTTTGGTTTTAATATACTACGTATATTTTTTTATTAAAAGTTTAGATATTTACAATTTTTTTGTGATTGTATTTCAATTGTTTTAAGATATCTCAGTTCGATTTTTTTCGGGTTCAACCCAACCCGACCCGAACCCAATCCAAACCCGAGGCTCTTAAAACCTGGACCAACCCGAAAGTTTTGGTCCTCCGGTCAGGCCAAAAAATGTAGAACCCGAAGCTTATCGGGTTTTTTAAGGTCCTAGCCAAAACTCGATCCAACCCGACCCGATCCCACTCCTAGTCGTGTTTTAATTTGATCTGGTCTGATCTAGTCTATTTTACTCTAGTTTGATCGGAAATTTTATTTTAACAAAAATAAAATTAATATATTATAATTCAAAATTAATTAATTTTTATTCATATATAATTAAAAATAATAAATTTCCTTACGAATTAACGAAAGATGTAATGTTTTCACTAAGAATTATTTCAGTGTCACGCCCCGGACCTACCGGACACGTCAACAACCCGCCGTACAGTACGAATAGTCAACCGCAGTCTAACTCATCCATACTATACTAGGCGTCTTGAATAACATTCACACATAGTACATCCATAAACAAACATAATGTAAAATATTCATTTAAAGCAGCGGAAACATTGAATACAAGTGTTTATGCCACACCCTTGGCAAACATGGGCATACAAGCCCCCAAATAATTATTCAAAATTAATATCCATGAGCATTTGTTTAAATGTTTTTAAAACAGAAACGGAGGAAGCACGAACCATGCCTTCCTTCCTTGGTTCTCCCAAAACAACGCGCACTGGTAGCAAGCTCAACTTCTACCTGAAACTGTGAGGTGGTCACCCCCGTGAAGGGGAGGTCAGTACTTGGAAGCATTTGACAAGTACAATGACAACTATACTAAGTATAATCAATGTTTCAATTTCTAAGACCCTCAAATAGAGTGATATCATAATATAATGATAGTTCTTCTTTGACCCTTATCTTTACAAACTAATAAGCATGAATGAGAGTTAGGGTATTGTGGGTATAAAAAACTTGTTGGTGGTATTGTAAGCTTAGTTGACATGTACTAAATGCTGAAGTATTTGTACCTCATTCCAATCTTACTCATCTGCACAACTAAACGCAGTTTATCCCCGTTAGTATAACCCACATGCGTCTACCCAGTCGAACGGATATCATTCGACTTTCACATCTTAGCCGCTGGGGAGTCAGGACCCAATCCGACCGCACACATCCACCTTCATCGTCCTATTCGTCTTCTCTGAGGTAGGAACATGTTTCAGTTTTTCCATGGTAATAAATATTGCATTTAAGTAGGAAATTTAATCTGATATGCGAGCAGAAACCTTAAACGTTTGTTAATGTGTGGCCGATTTAGGATCCCTCAATTACCGGCGTGAGCGCCACAAAGTGGACGCTCATGTGGCGGATTCGTTTATTCGGGACGATGATGTTGTTCTTAAGGCCTTTAATTGTGTTGCTCTCTGGTTGAAGGTTTTCCTTTTGTCAGGTCTTTCACTGTCCTTTTGGAATTTCTACCTGGCTCCTGATCCTTTTAGTGTCCCACCAAATTTTTATGATAAATCTTTTCAAGACGCTGGATGGAACAAAATTCCAGGTAGGTAATGCTCCTCCCTTGTATTATCTTCCGACAGTGATTGTATTAGTGAATGAATTTATAATTTGAATTATCTTCTGGCAATGATTTGGCACTAAATGTTTTCTTTTTAATCATTTGTTATTCTTTCTAATTGGCAGTGACGCAGTGTCATGGACATGATAAGCCGATTTATACCAACACTACTTATTCATTTCATTTTGATCCTCCCAAACTTTCTGATGAGATGGTGAAACTTTTTAAATTGTGCTTACTACTTGACGGCTCATCAATTCTTCATCACATCAGCTGGACTCTTATGCTTGCATTTTAGAGGGAGGTACAATAATGAATGTATATACGGAGTATATAACAATATTGTAATATTGAATGAAAGTGAGGCTATTTTAGTTATGAAAATTGTTTGGTGCAACTCCAAGCAATATAAGGCTGTACCATAAGGTCAAGAATTGTAGCCATACCGTTGAATTGGCTTCCACTTTGCTTTGTGTACCCATCCAACATACTGCTTTGTTCGTTAATTGAACCTTAGCCCCTGTTTTTGCACCCTTTATTATTTATGTCAGCCTCTTTCTTTAAACTCAAATGCCTTCAGTACATCAACACATTATATACCACCCGGTTAAGTCTAGAAGACATTTTGGTAAGATCACTGACCGTCTTGCTCGAAGCTAATTAACTTTAATCTTCTTTGCATCTCCATATGCCCAGTACATACATACATATAAGTTCTTTTGCTTTGTGACATTACCACTCTATCATTCTTATCCAGTTCGTTTAGTTCTCTTACTTATCTGATTTGCCTTAGCCATTCATTTTCATTGTTCATTGCAAATGTATCTATACGGCTGTGCAATTTGTTTAAGGTTCCTACTATTCTCTCTGTGCACTTTGTTTAAGGCTTTCTGCTATTCTCTAAATCCGTATACCTAATCTGCATATTCTTAATAAAGGTTAAGAACCAATTTGAGTATATTATATCTTTGTATGAAAAAGAGAGGGTATGAAAAAGAGAGGATCTCTTCATTTGGATTCAAGTTTTCTGAACTTCCATGTTTTTCAAATTCAAACCCCATGGTAAGAAATGAATTTTTCATAATTTGTTATTAATTATTTGTTTTATGCTACATATTTAAAAATGTTTGTATTTTCTTTTGAGAATATATAAACATTAATGCTAGATTATTAATTATTTTTATATTTTAAATAATCCACCTATTAATACTCTAAGATGTAAAAAATGATGTAAACATGACTTTTTTCACCATGGTTTCCTTTATGTTTCTTGTTTCTGGCATCATTATGTTTAAATATGAGGCATTGAGGCATCCACAATCTCATTCTTCTTCTAGGATTTGAAGTAAAGGTATGCATTTCTTTTTCCAGTGTTTTTTCCTTTCATTTCAGTCTTGTTCCAGTTTTTCAAGATTGTTTTCTTTTTTTTATCTAAAAGAGAGGTTTTAAAAAAGAAGCTTTGTGTTAGATTTGCATTTATAATTGGCATGACAAACTCACTCTAGGGGTACTCTTTTGGTATGCATGTACTTCTAATTTGCATGACAAACTCACTTTAGAAAAATTACATATTGCAAATGTTCATAACATATAATGAACTTATTCTATTTTAAGCAGCTTATAGAACTTATATTCATTTTTACCATGTATGTTTGGGAAAGTTCCCGAAATAGGACTAAAACAGTTTGGAAATTCTAAAATAGGGCTGTCATGTTTTTTATTCCCAAAATAGGAGTAATTACTGCCAAGTTTGGAAAATATTGCCATGTTTGAAGTCTGGTACTGCCAAAACATGACAGTAATTAGTCCTATTTTAGGAATAAAAACATGGAAGTCCTATTTTGGAATTTTCAAACCTTTTTAGTCCTATTTTGGGTAATATCTCTATATGTTTTGCCAAATTCAAAAAATATGCAGTTGCTAGCTGCTTGCTACTTACAGAAGTAGTTCGTTTATGATTTTTTGAGCTAAGTTATGTGACCTATTTTAGGTAGATCTACAGATGATGAACTAATAACAATAATTTTATGAATCAAAGTTATGTGCCCTTGACCAAAGGCTTGTAAAGAAGACTTTCAAATTGGTAGATGAGACTTTGAGAAGAAGAAACTTGCTTGAAGCAGGGTTGTTGTGATCCTCTACAGCTTCATCACAATTTATAAATGTTGATATTTGGAAAGACGCCTGGAATTGATGACATGGTTTTAGATAAAATTTGCTCTTGGCATTTGCTACAGATTATTCAAAGTGTTGTTCAGTCTGTCACATAAAAAAGTTGATTCTTTTTATAACCCGTCTTCTCAATTCCTTAACAGCCTATTGGGACTTTCAATTGAGAAGGAATTAAAAAAACTCACTTTATTTCGGTGTTCATTACTGTAACTATATTTATAACAGGATATTTGTAAGAGTTGTATATGAACTGCATCCGCTATACTACATTTGTGTGCATTTAAATCCCCCAAAAAAAGTTAACTTTGCAATTTTGGTGTCTATGCAAGATTTGGGTGTAATATTTCCTAACTAAACTTTATCAGTTTATCTATTACGTAGTACTCCCTCCGTCCCGTCGTCCCCCTATAATTGTCCCATTTATTCATTTTTGAATGTCCCCTATTATGGTCTCATACCATATTTGGTAACATTTGTGTGACTCTAATTTATTCTTATTTTATCCCCACTTTATCAACTCATTATCAACCACGTAATTCTAATTTTCTTAAAAATCACACCTCTTTTCTGTCCCCAATATTTGGGGAACGGAGGTAATACATTTTTATATTGCTTGTGTACAGATTTTGTTTTTTTTTGTGTTTAAAAAGGTATTTGGTATGGGACGGGGGAGAAGTCATCGCAAAGACAAGTATGCTCTGTGTTATGAATTTAGGTTAATATTACACATTTAGAGAAAAAGTCACTTTTGAACCTTTCCGAGAGATATTAAAAAGAAAGAATGATCGGCCCACCCTGATCAGCCCCAAAATCTGATTGCCCCACGAATCAATTATTGTTTCCTTCTTTTCATCTATTCAAAAGAACCATTTTCTCAACCTTATTTTAGTCGCAATTTTAATTCCAAAAATCAAGCTCGCACAAATCGCTCTTTATGTATTTATTTTAATTGCTGAAATTATTTCATACCTAATTCCATTTTCCCGTCCCTGTGGAAACGATATTCATACTAAAACCATATATTGCTACATACTTCCTCCGTTCTTTTTTAGTTGCAACAGTCAACTTTTACACATTTGTCAACACACACATTTGACCGTAAGTATATCTTAATCTCTATTAATAAAAAAATATTAAAAATCGGATTTTGAAAATTTGTAATGAGATGAATTGAAAAATATATTTTTTTAAAAATAATTTCCATAAAATAATAGTGTAAAATGTAGTCCAAGTAGATCACGTGAACAGTGCAAAAAGTCAACACGTTGCGATTAAAAAGAGACGGAGGATAGTATATTTTAAGTGTGAGAAAACAATTTAAAATTTTAAGTAACTAATTGAAGTTTTAAAATTTTACTCCATAGTAGTATTAATTACTACGGAATTTCGATTTCAATTTCATGCCATCACAGACAATTTATCAAGTATCGTGCGGTTGGGGGTTTTAATTTTCTAAACACATGGTAGAAGATAAGGTTCATTGTTTATTAAGTCTCCAGCCTATTTCTTATTTTACCACATTACTACCATTGACAGAATAAATAGTCCTTTTTTTATAGATACCACAAAAATAAGTTGTTTGGGACACTTTCTAAATAAATATTACCGGTGGGCGTAGCTCAACTGGTAGCGAGGAAGTGCCACAAGGGTTAGGTCCCGGGTTCGAATCTTGGCAACTGCGATGAGAGGTTACTATGCTAAAAAATGCATAGGGCCTCTGCAAGTACCGGGACAAAGCTCCACTCTCTATCTGTCAGATTGTGATTATAGTCCAATTTACATCCTCTCATCGTGCCGCCCGGTCAGTGTTGGGGGGCCCTCAGGGATGGAGTCTCATCCTTTTTCTAAATAAATATTTTTGTTATTGAAGTAGACCGTTTTGCTCATAGTTTAATACTTTTTTAAAGAAGGGCACATGTGTTTGGACTTTGGATGGATGTAATACAACAATACATGACACCAGTTTATACCATATGTGATGTTATGTTATTTTAACATTAACTTATTTGTTTTGACTTTGGAGTAATAGTTTAATTTGTTGCGCACGTCAATACCGCTGTGTTACATAATGAATTACAAACAAATTAATTATACTAACCATGTATACTTCTACCAAATTAGCATTGGGAATTTTCCTCTCGCGCATCGCGCGCCGGAAAACTAGTTATCTTCATAATAAGTTAATTAATTAATTTGTCGGCACATGGGCCCCTTTTTATATTCCATTATACTCGTCGTTAGCATGACACCGCCCGTAGGTCTTATCATTCTTACGAGATTTGTCACCGCTCTTCGAGGCCTCATCGGGCCCTCGGGTCGGAGTCCAACATCCCGCCCCTTGACTCATACACATCATCCCGTAGGAAGGTAAGGTCCATTCGGGGTCCTATCTTAAGTGTTACCGCTGTCGGGAGCCTCGTAAGGTCTCCGGTTCGGATTCCACCCTAGCTCGTACGAGATTTGTCACCGCTATCCGAGACCTCCTCGGGCCCTCGGGCCGGAGTCCAACATCTCGCCCCTGGACTCATACCCATCATCCCGTAGGAAGGTAAGGTCCATTCGGGGTCCTATCTTAAGTGTTACCGTTGTCGGGAACCTCGTAAGGTCTCCGGTTCGGATTCCACCCTAACCCGTGATCACGATGCAAGTCCATGCTATCCAACCCCGCTCTCTAGAGTCGGGAAGGGCCATGGTCCTTGATATTTACCATAACTTAATCGGTTATCCTCAAGGGCTACCGAATACACCCGTAGGCCAATCCTATATCTAGGATCAATTTATTATTCACTTTGTCTTGGGTATCCCTTAAGGCCTACCCCTAGTATCACTTAATTAAAGTTCATACTTATCCACCTTAGTATCTCCTAAGACTACTTAAGGTTCCACATTTCACAATCCAACCTTTGGATCAATTCTAACATATTCTCATTCCGATACCCCGACTAGTATCTTAATACTAGTCGGATAAATTCCAACAAAACCAATTCTCAATTCATAGTCATATAGACAAATTCCAAACTAATTTTCCATTGAAAATATAGTTCACATCAATATACAAAATATAACTTTTAATCACTCATATACTCTTATATGAAGTAAAAATTATATTTCAACATATAATTTATAGTTAATTCCTTTATCAAGCCAACATGCTCATAACACATAATCATACACAATTTATTCTTAAATTTGTATATTATGCTCCTTTTCCTTATAGACAATAGTCTTCTCATTCTTAGGCATTATTAATCATTAATAATCCTTAAAAACACATTTAATTACCTTAGGTAATCTCATGAAATTAACTCACTAATTATAAGCAATACAGTCAGTCCCCGTTCTAAACCGATTGGAGATGAAAATTCTGGACAGCAGACAAAAGGTGGGCGGCTTTTGCAAAAGGTGGGCGGCTTTCGGGCCTGCAGCTCGAAAACAGTCCCCAACAATGGCGGTTTCAGGCGGTTTCAACTCCTATCGATTCCACGACTCTTCTAAGTTAAATATCACCACTTTATAACAATATTCCACACTTTTAAACGTGTAGAACTTCATGTTTAATCCACCATATGATCTATTAAAAATCATACAAGAATAATACTAGTAAATGAACAATAGTTGGGTTCTTACCTCAACCTTAGCTCTTTTCTCTTGGGTTTCTCCTTCTTTGTGCTTCTTCCAACCTTGGACTTTGTGAGAGCTCTTCCCAGAGGTGCCTCTCTCTTGATATGGCCGAGTGGTGTAAAATGAATAGGGGAGGAGCATCCTATTCAATCAAAGACTTATTTGATTGCTAAAATAGGGCCATATGGGGTGTGCATTTGTCTTGTGCCATCCCCTCCACCAAAGGTCCGCACACAACACTCCTTTCATGTCCCCCTCCTCATTATTTGAGTCCAAGAGGTATGCAAAATATCTCCAAGTGGGTGTAGGAAGTTCCTCCCAATTATTCCTGCTATTTTTGACAGGTTGGGCCAAAATAACGTTTGGGTTGTCCAACTATTTTTATCAACTTTAGTTGACACCTTATTGGGCTTCTATAATTATCAAGATGACCCTACTAAATATTTGGTAGCTCATTGTCATTATTATGGGCTCGATAATTAATTTAATTAATCACGCATTAATTAAATATACCAATCTGTTACACGATTTTATTCGCTAGGAAATTTAAATACATATCGAATTTCATGTTCAAGTACATCCGGCCGTGGTGTCACATTCAGTCCCGGACCAGACCGATTCAGAACAGACCTGACCATACTTAAACAGTCCAGACCAGCTCAGACCAGATCAGATCATAACATATCATAACAGATTAACAGATTTAAATTAGGGGTGGCAGCGGGTTGGATTTATACCGGCTGAAGGCTCATCCATGTTCACCCGTTAATTTTTCATATTCCACCCACCCACTCATCATCTATTAAAGATTACGTCCACATCCAATCCATCCATCATAAACAAGTTATCGGGTGGATTCAGTGAGCAACGAATAATATAGATGATCTAACTTGAAAGACAAAATAAATAAAGTATAAAGAGAAATCATGACACTTAAAAACTAAAATTAAGAATTCATTGAGTAATAACAACAAAAACTTGAGCAATTAAGTATATTACAATCATTAATTCACTGCCGATAATGAAAGAATTGATTGTCAAATAAAATAGACATAAAACTTCTTGAAGCTATCAAATTCTACATTTAGGCATCGACACAAAACTATTTTTGCAGTTCAACTACCACTTCTTGAAACTCTCCAATTGTCTTTATTTCACCAATTCATATATGTGTCCTCTCCATTAATAAATACATATCTATTAATTAATATAATAATATTAATTATTATATATTATTAAATACATATTATATATATTATATATACCCATTTATTTATATCCGGGTAAGCGGGTGGGTGGATGGAGCGGGTGACGGGTCGAATGATGGGTTGGATGAGTGTTCATCCACACCCGATCCAACCCGTCTTTCAATACACCCGTCATCCATTTTTCATTCATACTTTTTCGGGTTTTCGTCGATATTTTCGGTTCGGGTTGATCGGGTATCCGCGGGTGCGGGTGATATAGCCAACCCTAATTTAAATAGTCTAAACCAAATCAAATCAGAAAATTTAATTCAATTGAAAAACAACCGTAAAATACTCATATGTATAATAAGGTATAAAAAATAAATTAATGCTCTGTACATTCAATAATAACAATAATTACAAAACTAATCAAAATAAAAATAAAAAGGGTAAAAATAATATAAGTAATAATAATATAAATATTATAAATAAGAATATAATATTAATAATAATGATCATAACAATAACCATCATAATAATAATTAAAATAACAACAACAATAACAACAATAATATGGTCTGGTTTGGTCTGATCTAGTCTAGTCTGATTTGGTTTGATTTATATTGATCTGATCTAGTATGGTCTAGTCTCGGATTGAAAACAGTCCAAAAGAAACATCCTTAATCTTTTACTATATATTGTTTGGTGTGTTTCGAAAAACAAAGAAAATTAATCAATAAAAATTAATTAAATAAAGGGTGCAAATTACCTTGGGTTTCCCTTTATAAAGGGTGCAAATTACCTTGCGCGCGTGAAGAGAGTCTTTACCCTAAGGAATCTTAACTCCTTAAAGGGGTTTCCCTTTATAAAGGGTGCAAATTACCTTGGGTTTTCCGGTGTGGGAAAAAACCACACTAGAAACCCATCATTTTCCTAGTTTTCTCCATTCCAATGAGTGAACTTCGAGAATCAATTTCTCATTCACTCGTTATCCATTTTGAGCGTACCATATATCGAATTGTAGCCCTAAGCAAGGACAATTCGAAACCACTTTTTCCCGACCCAAATTGGAAGTGGACCCCACTCAAAAAATTGCCTCAAAATGACCATTTAATGCAATTTTAACACATTTTTTCCAACAATCCCCCACATGAATGAAAATTGATTTTCGAGACTTAAAAAAAACGAAGATAGGAGGACACGTTGTGTTCATCGGATGATCCCTGCATACAGAGAGGTAGGTTTAATCCTTTGAACCTTCCGCTGTAAAGACACGTTTATTTAGTGGCTGTCTAGTAGACTCAATGTCCTTGAACTATACTGCTGTCGTGTAAACATTGACTTGTCTTTACACAATAACCTTCCACCTTTGTTCCGTTCTCATGGGTGTGCCCGTTTTGGCCATGGGTCACCGTCCTGGTTCTGCAAGAGTTTCTAAAGAACTGAGCCTTTACAGTTCTCCTTTGAAACGGCCCTCTTCTATCTCACATAGGTGATTCTTTCACGAGTATCCCGCATACTCTTCCAATGTTATCGAGTAGATCAACATTTTAGAATCATTAAAGCAAACGTTTTTGCTAACCTCGTGTGGGAGTCACTGTTTTAACGAGGAGTGCGTAGGAGTCCGGGACCCCCACAGTGACCATCCTTCGCTCTATAATTTAGTTGTCCCATTTGAACCTAGGACCAACTAGGTTGGGTATCCACTATAGAACTTTTCAATTCACGGGCTTTAATCCCATTCCTCGTGACAACTTCTCCAACAATTCTCCATCCAATGCCTTGGTTAGCGGATCCGCTATGTTATTCTTTGACTTCACGTAGTCAACAGTGATAACACCGGTTGTGAGGAGTTGTTTAATGGTGTTATGTCTACGACAAACGTGTCTAGACTTACCATTATATAAGTTGCTTTGTGCCCTTCCAATTGCCGCTTGACAATCGCAATGCATGCATATTGGAGGGACAAGCTTCTCCCAACTTGGAATATCTTCGAGAAAATGGTGTAACCATCCAGTCTCTTCAGTGCACTTATCCAAGGCTATTAGCTCAGATTCCATCGTGGATCTAGCTATCAACGTTTGTTTCGAGGATTTCCACGACACGACTGCACCTCCCAAAGTGAAAACATATCCACTTGTGGACTTTGAGTCCTTAATGTCAGATATCCAACTAGTGTCGCTATACCCTTCAAGTACAGCTGGATATCTTCCATAGTGCAGTCCAAGGTTTTGGGTTTTTCGTAGATGCCTCAAAATCCTTACTATTTCCTTCTAGTGTTCATCACCGGGGTTGCTAGTATATCTACTCAGCTCGCTAACCACAAAGGCAATATCAGGCCTTGTACAGCTCATTAGATACATTAAACTGCCAATAATCCTAGCGTATTCTACTCGAGAAATACACTCTCCACGATTTTGGTAAGGTGTACGTTTTTATCTAATGGCGTCCTTGCCTCTTGATAATAATCCTTATTAAATTTAGTAAGGATTTTATCAATGTAATGGGATTGGCTTAGCGTAAGACCGTCAGGTCCTCTAATTATTTTAATCCCAAGGATTAAATCGGCCAGCCCCATATCCTTCATGTCAAATTTAGAATTTAACATGCTTTTGGTAGAATTAATCATTAAATTATTGCTACCCACGATGAGTATATCATCTACGTATAAACATAAAATGACATAGCCGTCTACCGTGCTTTTCACATAGACGCATTTGTCACTTTCATTTATTTTAAATCCATTAATTAACATTGCATGATCGAACTTTTCGTGCCACTGTTTAGGGGCTTGTTTCAATCCGTACAATGATTTAATTAATTTACAAACTTTCCTTTCTTGACTAGAAACACGAGAACCCTCAGGTTGTTCCATATAGATTTCTTCATCTGTATCGCCATTTAGAAAAGCGTTTGTTACGTCCATTTGATGAACTTCCAAATTTCGCAAAGCGGTAATTGCTAGTATCATCCTAATGGAATTTATTCTCGTCACAGGAGAATACGTGTCAAAGTAATCATGGCCTTCACGTTGCTTGTATCCCTTTATTACAAGTTTGTCCTTATACTTATCAATGGAACCGTCCGGTTTCATTTTCCGTTTAAAAATTCACCTGGATCCCAAAGGTTTACATCCCGGAGGGAGATCAACCAATTCCCATGTGTGATTTTGTAGGATAGAATCCACCTCACTTTTCATGACATCTTTCCACATAGGACCTTCGGTAGACGTTACGGCTTCCGTATAAGTCCGTGGCTCATTTTCTACCAAACATGTTAGAAAATCCGGTTCATTTTCTACCATACATGTTAGAATGTCGGAATCAAAATCTACCAAATATGTGAGAAAATCCGGTCTGAAGGATTTTTCAACTCTAGCACGTTTGTTACGTCGGGGTTCGGGTTCTTCACCGGATCCCTCGCTAGTATTTTCCATCGCTACGTCAAACGTTCGTTTTGACGTGCTAGATCCATCATTGGACTTGCATGGAAATACGTTTTCAAAGAATGATGCATTCCTTGACTCAATTATTGTGTTTTTATGTACATCCGGATTATTCGAATCGTACACTAAAAACCGATAAGCATTACTATTTTGTGCATACCCAATAAAAATACAATCCACCGTTTTTTGACCTATTTTTATTTTCTTAGGTGTTAGCACAAGCACCTTAGCAAGACACCCCCACACTTTTAAATATTGATAGGAAAGCCGTCTGCCATTCCACAACTCGTATGGAGTTTTATCATATATTTTTCGGGGAACCCTATTTTAAAAGGTAATTGCTTTTCAAGCTTGCTTCGCCCCACATATTTTGTGGCAGGCCTGAACTTACTAGCATCACATTCATCATATCTTTCAATGTGCGATTCTTTCGTTCGGCAACACCATTTGATTGAGGCGAATAGGGTGCAGTACGTTCGTGTATTATACCCACACTAGCGCAAAAGTCACCTATTGGTGCTTCATACTCACCACCTCGATCACTCCTAACCATTTTAATCCATCGATTAAGTTGGTTTTCCACTTCATTCTTATAAAGAATGAATTTATCGGTTGCTTCATGTTTATTTTTTAACAAATAAACATAGCTATATCGAGTGCTATTAGTAATAAAATATTTATTACCGCCACATGTTTTTATTTATTTAAAATCACAAACGTCACTATGAATTAATTCTAGTGGTTCCGTTTTTCTTTCAACACAAACTTCACATTTGTGACTCACATCAATTGTGAATTTAGGAATATGTTCCATGTTAATTAATCTACGTATAGAATTAAAATTAACATGTCCTAGTCTACCATGCCACACATATGAAGACTCAAGCAAGTAAGTAGAAGAGATTTTATTATTATTATTATCAATAATAGTCATTACATTGAGCTTAAAAAGCCCATCAACTGCATACCCCTTGCCCACATATATTCCCGATTTAGACAAAACTAGTTTGTCCGACTCAAAGACCATGCGGAAGCCATGCTTGTTCAACAACGAGCCTGAGATCAGGTTTTTGCATATCTTCGGGACGAACAACATTTGGTTGAGAGTCAGCTCCTTGCCCGAAGTCATCTTCAGGACCACCTTGCCCACACCTTCAACCTCGGAATGAGCAGAATTCCCCATCCACACCTTCTCACCGTTTGGTGGCTCGAAGGTCGTGAATAGCTCCCGGTTTGAGCAAATATGCCGGGTTGCACCGGTGTCCACGAACCACTCCTTGGAATTGGATTCAACGAGGTTGACCTCGGTCACCATGGCCGCAAGAATGATGCCTTCATCCTTTTACCCACCTTGCACCATGTTGACTTGAGAGTCTTTCTTCTTCCTTGGTGCCTTGCAATTCGAGAACTTGTGTCCATTTTGGTTGCAATTGAAGCATTTTCCATTAAATTTGTGTTTGGAAACGCCTCCCTTGGGACTGAGCTTGCTCTTCCCATTATTTTTATTTTTGGAGCCTTTTGCATGCTCCACCACGTTGGCCCTGGCGCCGCTAACGATTGGGAGTCTCCCATCGTTCTTCCGGTTATCCTCTTCAATCCGCGACGGAGGATCAATTGCTCCAAGTTCATCTCCTTTCGCTTATGCTTAAGGTAGTTCTTGAATCCTTCCAAGCCGGCGGCAACAAATATATAATTGACGCCACTTGAAAAGACTCACTAACCGTCATTCCTTCATTTCGAATTTCGTTGAAGATCATTTGCATTTCTTCAACTTGACTCAAGTTCGTCTTCGAATCCACCATTTTAAAACCAAGGAATCGACCGACAACAAATTTCTTTGCACCGGCATCCTCGCTCTTATATTTGTGGTGCAAAGCATTCCATAGCTCCTTAGCCGTAGCTAATTTGCTATACACGTTGTACAAAGCATCATTCAGCCCGTTCAACACGTGGTTTCGGCAAAGGAAGTCAAAATGCTTCCACGCCTCAACGGCTCAACCGCGTTGAAGGATTGCACATCCACCTCACCCCCGGTTACAACCGGAGCGTCCTCGGTCAAGAACCTCGCAAGACCGAGAGTGGTGAGATGAAATAGCATCTTCTGCTACCACCTCTTGAAGTTTAACCCATTAAATTTTTTGGGTTTCTCCGCCGAGTTGCTTGGTACGGTCACCATAGGTATAGCACTTTGGTTGGCCAAAGCAGATACTCCGCGTTGTGAACTATTGTTCACCGGAGCTCCGCTTTCAGAGTGATTATCGTTCAAAACATTCTGCCCAACAACATTTTCGTTTTCTTAAGAAGTCATTTTCCGTTTCTTACGTTCTTCGAAAACACAAAAAACAAGTTCGTTCACCAAGGTGACAAACTACAAGATTAAAATTGTTTACCGTAGTAGAACAATCACGAAATACGTTTTAAGTTCATTGGGTGTGTTTCGACAAACATAGAAAATTAATTAAATAAAATGACTAAACGAAAACAGAAAATAGATGAAGCAGAAAAGGCCTAAGTTCGTGCTACACATGATTTCCTTAAGACGTATTTGTTGCCTCCCGGGGTGCTAGGAGCGTTGCAATGACCGTTTCCCAGGATACGATGACTACGAGCTATTCGTTGAGCACTCAACCGAATAGTTCCAACGAACGAGAACAATAGTATGAACACTAAGGAATGTTTTCAGAAGCTAGAGGTGTTTTCCAGAGATGCAAAACGTGCATGGTCGGAGTGTATGAATTCATGTGTGTTGCAAAGCACCTGCATGGTAGACTATTAAGAGAGTATGAGCGATTTTCGTATGGGGAGAGAGAGATAGAGGGAGAAAGCATGCATGATTAAAAATTCAAAGTGTTGCAACTATTGGAGCATCCCCAATGCATTCATGTCTAGTGTAGGTACCTCTGAACATATCCGGTTCCAATCGGAGAAATGTAACTGCATTCTAGTATATTTATGTTGATGCAAAATATATTTCGTGCTTACTTCTTATTTATACGTATCATCAATCCTTCATTTTTCTTCAGTTCCCCTATTCTAGTTTTGTTTTTTTGTTTTTTGCATTTCATTGTGTGTGTTCTTCTTTAATATTGTTATACCGAAGAGATGGTGGAGGTTGCACCACCTGGAATCCCCTCCTCAAATTGATGAGCTGCTATGTTTAGACTGTAATTTTAATAACTTTTATTAATAAACAATCCATTTTTCTTGCAAAAAGAAAGTGTATGTTTTTATGTACGGGCAAACATGTGACTAACAAGTTATAGAATTGAAAAACCGTGAATGTCATTTCCATTTTATTGTGGCACTTCCTATTAATTTTGTTTTACATTTTTTCTATTAATTATGTCAATATCTATAACCGCTAGTGTCAGTATCATCGTTGACCGTGTTACTATCACCGCATATCATGTCTATGTGATTGTCGTAATTTTTTTCCAATGACCTTTCTCCCATGTCTTTTCTGGCGGCCGATGGCGTTAGTTTCCAGTGGAATTCGCCTGTGGTAGTTATAAGAGGTGGCAGTGGGACATGGGGTTGGTGGGGGAGAATATTTGGATACAAATTAGGAATTAGAGGGGGAAAATAAATTAAATGGATTAAACCAAAGTTAGTCACATTGAAAAATTAAACATAAATTAATGTTAAATCATAATTATGTCATTTTTTTCTTTTATTGCAACCGTGTCTTAGCTTATAGCCTCTCTTACATTAAAAAAAGCTTATAGCCTTCCTTAAGGAAAATGAAGGTCATTGTTAGTGGCAATTTTTAAGTCATACTTAAATCATTCTCATGTTGACAATCTATTTTTCCGCATATAAATTTTTCACGCTTCAACTTGATTTAGAGCCCGTTTGGTGACCCAGTTTTTCGGCTAATCAGGTTTGATGGAGTATATGGCCCAGGGACCCCCGACCCACAGATTCCTACTTCTTCTGCACAGGCTCATCAAGCCCAATGTGCACATAAAGCCCTAATATGGCGGCCCGAGTATAAAGAGGCCCACGATACTCACCTGGGTGCCTTCAGCCCTATGGCCGAGGGCTACTGGGAGAAAATGGCAGAAAATAGGAGCCTTCGGCTCCTAGGCGCCCTCGACACATGGGTAGCCTTCGGCTACACAGAGCCTTCGACCACAGACCAGGCCTTTGGCCACAGAACACTCAGTAGAGATTCCTTTCAGAGACAAGCAACCACCGCATTCAATGCGGCGTCACATCCACCCACCGCATTTAATGCGGTGCACGTGCGAATGCCGGTGCCACCCCGATTGAGGTGACCCTCGACCGTTAGATTAGCGACACGTGTACGCGCTTAGCATTTATGGCTGCTATAAATAGCTGCTCTTATTCCTCTTGTAAAGGATCCCAACATCTCGAGTTCATTTAATATATTTGACTCTCTCTCCTACTTGCTTGCTCTGACTTCTCTCTAGGTTATTCCCCGCAATAACCCCTCGGATAAGTTACCCCCGGGTACACTATCCATCAAGGTTTATTAGCCAACTTTTTTTTACCAAACGTGTGTCTTTTGGTTTCATGCGCTAAATTGTATTATAATATAATAAGAAAAAATAAGGTTGGAGTTACTTTTCTGAATGTTGCATCTGAAGTTACTCTAGAGGATCATTTTAATTGTTTTTTTCATATAATTTTTTCGTGAAGAAAGGGTCAATTGAGTACATCAACTCGTATGAAGTGGAGTAAAAAATACACTATATTGCATTTGACATTCGTAAGTACATAAACTTGATTATTTAGTGTTAATTGAGTACACTTGTTAGATTAACACGTTAACATGGATGGTTTGGCTAAGGAATGGTGAGTAAGAATGGGTAATATAATAGACTAAGGTTATGACGTCAACCTTCAGGAAGTTGATCAAAAAGGGAAAACCGGCCTTCAGCGGGCGTGGACGAGCAAGGGTGCATCGACCAAGGGGAAGTCGACCTGCAGGGGATAACCTCGACCAGAGGGAAGTCAATCTAGGGGCTGGAGGCTGACGTCGACCTATAAGCATTCCGTTAGTCAACTCAACCGTATTAACGTGTTAATCTAACGAGTGTACTCAATTAACACTAAAAAGCCGAGTTTGTGTACCTAAAAATATCATATGCAATATAGTGTACTCTTTACTTCACCTCATACAAGTCGATGTACTCAATTGACACTTAACTCATTTATTCTTTATTTTATTAATAAAATATATTTTAAATATTTTTTTTCATAAATCAGCAGAATCAGCTAATGCAGCCACTTCAACCAGAACTTCATAAATTTCATCAGAATCAGCCGATTCAACTAATTTTGGTGGTACCAAACGGGCTCTTAAACTTCAATTGCAAATTTATTTGATGCTGATACAGTGATACAATAACAAGTTACCTTCTTCGAGTTGCATGGCTCCTCTACTTAAGGAATTAGTTTTCAAAAAAAAATCTAAACTATTTCTTCATGTGTGCATTTGTATGCTCATTGCAAAACACCGGAACTCGAGTCATCGATGACAAAACACATTGCTTCTTCACAAACAATCCATCATTATCCCCAATTCGTCATTGCCTTCGCCACTGCCTCAACTCCAACCCCAACTCAGTGACGGAGCTTGAAAAACGATCTAGGGGTCGAAAAACGGTAGATCATTTTTGGACAATACATGAGTTGAATGTTTCATATGTAGATTAGATAGCTGATAATTTAGATGAGACTAACATAGATATAGATTTGATATACATGTCATATTTTCATAAACTTGTTTTATACGGGTTTAGTCGAAGTGGCTGTCTGAGATGAGACTCTTTGCCTTATCCAGGAACTCTAATAGTCCCACCGGCTTATTATTAAGATTTTTATCAATAAAGAATCAATTATTGAGTAGACAGTCGTAATTGTAAGATATGTAGCCTTTGTTCTGTCCCCGAGTCATGTCACATAATGAGTGAATTATGCGCTATTTTTAAATGTTTGAAAATATAATCAATATTACGAATCAAATTTAACTCATTTTAAGTTTAGATAATGTTAATTTTCCAGAAGTCATAACGTTTTATTCATAATGAGCTACATGAGATATAACAAATCGAAGATATTTCAGAGTTCTATACTCAGACTTTAAGGAGGGGTTGGCTGACCACCCTGACCTTCCTTGGCTCCGCCCCTGCTCCAACCCAATCGCAACCCCAATCCGCCCACCACATTTGCCACATTCACAACTATAGAAAGTTTGAAGTACTAGTAATACTTAAAATTTCAGTCTCATTAAAAATATATATATCTTAAACATAATTATTTTCAATTAATGAATTACTACCTCCGTCCCACTATGTTTGAGACAATTCGGTTTACGATGCTTGACCGACGATAAAACAAACAGATCTCTGTCCGCACTCAAATTATTTGTAGATAACAAAAGTTACATATTCAGTAACTACATTAAAATCTTTACAAAGTTGCAAAAACCAGAATCAAATTTGATAAAAATTTGATATATAAAGTATGATATTAAGATTGATTTGTGTTGACCAAGTGAATAGTGTCGACAATCTTAGTGGGACGGAGGGAGTATAACAGAGTAATACTCCATCCGATTCAAAAACAAGTTCCACCTTTCCTTTTCGGGCAGTTCCAAAATTAAGTTCCACTTTCAAACCTTTCCTTATTTGACAAATTATCTACATCAAAACAGTTCCAAACAGTGTCAAACAGTGTCCAAACAATGCCAAACAGTGCACTCCACAGTAAAGTCAAATTTCTTTTGTTAATATGTGTGAAGTAAAATGTGGAACTTGTTTTTGAATCGGAGGAAGTATAATGCTTTGGATTTCTTAGGTCATTTTCTTTAAACAAAAAGGTTTGGTGTGCACCTTGTTTTTGTATACTACTTACAACCTTTGTTGGTGGACACAAATAAATTGTTTATATACACACAATTCTTTGAAAATATTGAAATTATATGTATACAAACAACTTTATTTGTGTATCCCTACAAAGGAAATGATGCACAAAAAACATGGACACCTTTACATTTTTGTTCCTAAAATTTATTCCTTTCTTGTGCAGCCAGCCGCTTTCTTCTTTGTCAGTCGTTTCTCGTTACTCTGATTCTCTAAAATGAAGAATGGTATGGGTAGTAGACTCTAATAAATCCCAATCACAGAAGAGTTAAGAGCATCCCGGAAAATTGGTGAAAGTCATTTGGCCGCTATGACGAATCCAAATGGCACACGTTCTTCTCCTTCTCCACAAAACCCTTCAATCACTCATGTCATCTTCGATATGGACGGCCTTCTTCTCGGTAAGTGCACACACAATGTGTTCTGTTTCTTATATATTTTCCGCTTTATGAATTCCGTTTGAAATTGCACCATCGATACACGATTGCAGCGTACTAGTGAAATTGCATAGATCTTTCTCAGAATCTTTTCCTGCTACCGACGATTCCAGTTCCTCAGAATGAACCTACTCTGTGACTTGCCTTTCAGCCTTAACTTCAAATTACGTTTTACGAGCTAAATGCAGTTTATCTTTTTGTTTGTTTATTCTTTCGCACAGGACACTCAATATCTGGTTCTACTTAGATCGAGCTATGAATCTGTATATACATATAAGACTACCCCTTCCATAAAAGAACCCAGTTTGATTAAAAGAAATTAAGTTTTCATCTAAGTTGTCAAAATCTTGCTGTAAAAGAGTAATGGATAAGTTTCATTTTATAAATTTAGTCAAATCAACAAACAAGGTTTAAAAATTTATTTATTAGGTATATTTCTTTTTTAGGAGAAGGTAGATTCTTTTTATGAATTGATTCATGTATATAAATATATCCATTTCATACTTATTTATTGGGTATTTATTTTTTTAGCATTTTCAGTCTTATTTTGAACTGTAGCAAGGATGATCTTGTTGTACCCTTTGGTGGAAAATTTAGTCTCTAATTGTCTAATTAACTATGGAGGTTTTTTTTGCAAAACTTAATTATGAGGGATTGAATTCAGTAAATGCTGCATAACGGAGTGTATAAAAGCTACGTATCAGCTCCTATTTGGCTTGATTGGTAGGTTAGCTTATTCCAAACCACTGAGTCAAGGGTTCGACGCAGGTACTAGAGGGAGGAAGAGGGAAAAAGCAGTTTACCGTTAATTTATTTCTCTAGGATTAAAATTTCCGGTGTCCATTTCTGACGGGCTAGTTCCTTAATTTCATTCTATGGATGCTAAATTTACAGAATAGAAGGACAACATATATCACTTTTAATTCTTTTCTTGGGGTGTCTTATTTTGTCTGAGTAGAAAAACATGGTGGTTTTAGCTGACCCAAAATCTATTGTGACTAAGGCTTGGATGTTGTTGTTGTTATAGAAAATTCTGGTGGTTTGTTTTTAAGAGATAAACTTTTTCCCTCTAAAACATGATTCTTGATGCCTGGAAGTCTGGAACTACCCATTAATCGGATCTTAGAACTATATAATTAAGTTAAACTTTAAATGAATTGAATTAGCCTGATTTCAATTGTATTTGTTCTTCCATAGTTTAAAAAGGTGGCGCTAAGGCTTTCAAATTTAAGGCATTGAACAAGGTCTTAAGGACTTTTTCAGGATTAAACCTCAAAAGTCTGCTATGTGTTTTATCTCTAAAGGGCTAAAAATACAAAACAAATACATAAGACCCATTGAAACTGAACCCTAATTCATTCTTTTCCTTAATTTGTGCGCTGTCAGGAATCTTCATTAAGTATGGTCTTCTGCTCTCCTCCAAAATATCTTCATTAGCCCATTGTGTGAATTAATCTATTCTCTCAAACAAAAGAACATGAATTAGTTTTCTGGTATTCTACATCAGTATGATTCCTAAAATACACTCCCTGCTTTCCAAATCACTTGTCTCTTGTACTAGTAATCAGTCAATTCAATTCTCTTTTAATTATGTACCAATTTTGTCATATTCAAATTTGACTTTTGGAATTCAATAAAAATTTTAGTTTTAATTATGTCCCTCCTTTCCAAATTTGTTTTTAAATATGTTAATTTTGATTACTATTAATAATTTAAATATTATGTAGGAACAATTTACCATATCTTCGGTCAAGTCTCATAATATGAGTGAGACAACTAATTGGAATTTGGACTCTTTAACTAGCCATCTAGGGATAATCACAAGACGAAAATATGAAATATGTGCTTAATCACAAGGGAGAACCTGGACCCATCATATTTCTCAACAATAAATAATACTCACCAATCACAAATATTGATTATCCCCAACTCATGCCACAAGAGTCAAGAAATCAATCTGTGCCAACTTAAGTGCATTTGACCTTTTGTAAAGAGTTCTTCTAGTTGTTAATCAGTCTTCACACACAAAAAGATATAACGGAATCAAGTCTCTCGGTATCTTCTTGTGCACTGTATGGCTTGACTTTTTTTTTTTTGGCTTGGTTCACAGTTCACTCTGGCAAAATGTGACTATGAGCTATATGAAGAGAAGCTTGATTGTCACACCATGACTTTGTGGGAATATAAGCTTTAAAATTTGTCTTGCTCAAGTAGCGATATATTCAAATGATTTAACATGCATATATTATGATTCCACCATCACTTCGTGATAATGTAAGCCTTAAAATTTGTCTTGCTCAAGTAGAGACATATTCAAATGATTTCATTTGCATATATTATGATTGTGTGTTGGATGGTGAGACAATATTCTTCTTCTTGTCTTCCTGCCTTTCATGATACCACATTTACACCATCAAAGACAAAATAATCAGTTGTAGATTTTCAATCTTCTTTGCATCCTTCGCAAGCAGCGGTTCTGTACTCTGTATCACTTAGTTCTATTATGCTCGTCATCTTGAATTGTTGATTGATGAAGCAATGACCAGGAGCTACCTTTAGACAACATAAGAAATGTTCCAAAGTAGGCCAGTAATCAATAACCGGAGGTGACAAATAGTGGATCTCGATGATGACAGGATGTACAATGTTTGAACGAGTTGTCATCAGATAATTCAATTCAATTGGTTAACAATTTTCTGTCTTTTTGGATTCTTAAATGGCTCTTCTTCCTTTTGTCAACGGCATGTTTGGAACCATGGGGCTTTTGGCTTCTCAATCATGAAAGATATGTTCTTTCCATATTCATTGTCTGAAAATTGGGTATGAAGGAACATCTTGATGGATGAGATGTATGTAGTGTCAATTCCTGTATTGATAATGTCATCCCCATAAACCACCATTCACTACATGATCCTGCTCTAGGTTGATCATAAAAGTCAGAGCAATATGATATCCTTTCATCATTCCAAACCTCCCAATTTTTGGCGGAAGTGCGGAACTTCTTAAACATGGCACATGGACTTTATGTTAAAACCACAAAAAGATTTTCACAGACAATAGGCATTCTCCCTGAGCTACAAAAGCATGAGGTTGTTTAGCATGCAGCTTCTCTTGAAGACCCCCATTTAAGGAGGCATCATTGATATTCAACTCATGGAAGGGCTAATCATAAATAGCTGTCATAGAGATGAGTTACTTAACAGATGTCATTCCACCCGATTACAAGAGAAAACGTGTAAAATACCAATCATAAGTTTGAGCATAACCTTGGCTACCCAACAGGATTTTAACTGAGAAATTGATCCACGATTAAGTTCAACAACACCCAGTTCCATCCAACAGCCTTGTTCTGACTACCCTTAGCTTAGGGAACCCCTATCCTGAAAATCATCAGTATCGCTACCCAATCTATCTGGGTACATAATACTAATTGAAAAGTGTGTTAAAGAAGTAGCATGGTCAGGAGGCCGGGCATGTACCTAGTTATCGGAGGTTGGCGAACACAAGAAACAATAGAACTGACACACGATCGGACAACTTTGATGATGCAGAGATCGGGAAGCGTGAAAATGAGAGAGTAGTTTAACCTTCATATAGGGCGGCCTTTGGCCGATTATGGGCGCTATGGGAGATGAATCCGTGGCCAATCAAAGCGTGCATTGTGGCATGACAGCACATGCAGTTAATGTAACGAAATGACCAATGGCCTCCCAGGTGTGAATCTGAATTATGAAATTGGAACATTTGGACATTTGTGATTTCCTGCCACTAACAAGATCGCCTTTGGTAGAGAAGCACAGATACAACTTTTAGTTCCTAGGCTTTATGACAGCTCAGGAATTGAAGGACTCTGTGATGGGATATATCCGCCTGGCCTGGCGGCTCGCACTTAACGACTGGGCGGCCTACCCTCCGATCAAGCGAGTCATATCCAAAAACTGAGGATGGGTAGTGGAGGCCAGGCTCTTATTAACAGATATGACTGGTCGTCAACAGAGTACCAGACAATTGTTAGATCAGCCCTAAAGCTAGCTGACAGCTACTAGCACAAGTCAAGTTCAAATCCACTCAGGCGCTGACTCATGTCCATGTATGTTTTATGCGGCCTTGCGGAACTCTCACTTGGTCCTATAGATATCTCTTAGCCATGAAGAATATGTTCCACTTTTGTTATACTAGAAAGAGAAATTTAGTGTAGCCTTGTATGCCAGCACTGTTCCTTTGTACGTTTGTACTCTAGACTTTGTACATGTAAGTTGTAATTTTATCTGATCATACACAGAAACACACACTGCATGACTAGGTGCTCCTGCCTATATCCTCTTACTTGTTCTGTGTTTTTTGTTGACCTCGTCCTACTTCAATCCAACCAGTGTGGCCTAGTCCAGAGAGTCCAGACCAATCACAACCCCCCTGTTACATTACCACAAAGTTATACAATGAACCCTAGACTTTAGTTCCATGAGATTTGATTTTGTGGCCATTGAGCACACACTTCTGGCACCTATGTAGTCTTTATGATCTTGTATTTATACTCTCTTCGTATTTAAAAGTTCACTACAATAGGTTTGGGCACATTATTTAAGGATGAAATAGTAGGGGTAATGAATAATGTAGAAAAAGTAGGAGAAGGTGGAAAAGTATGAAAGAGAAGATAAAAAGTAGAAAAAGTAAGGATAATTGAGTATTTTTAAAAGAAAAACTTACCAAAAAGGGAAAGTGTAGCAAACTTTTAAATACATCCCAAAAAGGAAAGTGTAGCAAACTTTAAAATACGGAGGGAGTATGTTTTAACGAAGTTATCTTTTTATGGTGATGTGTCTTAGCTAGATATCTTATTGTTTATACTTTATCTTGGGTTCTTGATTTTAGACACAGAGAAGTTCTACACTGAAGTCCAAGAGATTATACTTGCTAGATATAACAAGACCTTTGATTGGTCACTCAAGGCAAAAATGATGGGTAAGAAGGCTTTAGAAGCAGCTAAGGTATTTGTGGAGGAGACAGGAATTAGTGATTCTCTGACAGCTGAGGATTTTCTTGTTGAAAGAGAAGCAATGCTGCAGAATTTGTTTCCAACCAGTGAACTCATGCCAGGTACCAACTTTAGAGCTTGACATATCTTTTTGCACTGCTTTTCCCGATCTTTTCATCATTCCACTTCCATAGCCTTCCTCCAAAGAAACATGCTATCTATTATGTTTCAATGCACCATCTGGAGCTTATGGCTGACAGGATCAGCATGAACTGTGCAACACCCGTTCATCTGTGATAATGGGATGCATCAAAGACATTTAATGAATGTTAGATTTCTTGAACAGTTCACAAAGTATTTATGGCATGTTCTATTTGCTTGAAAATTTTGTGATCTAATCTGAACTTCTAAATTCTGATATGCATCTTTTGGTTTGATATAATCTGGTCTGAATTTATTGGGGTGTTCTGAGTTGAACTTTTGGTCTTTTGTGATCTTGTCTAATCATTTTGAAGTATAACTTCTGTCCTAATCTACATCTTCATGGCCTGATAAGCTCACAGTGTTGCTAGTCTTGTCTGATTTTGTTAGCAATAATGAAAAGGAATCAGGTTAACAGAATACACCTAAGTTCTTCCTCTCCATTTGGCTAGTATCTATCAGGGATATTTTACACCTCAAATATGTTTTATTCCCATCTCAGGAACATTTCATGTATGTTCGGGGACTTCTGTCTCCATCTTTGGAGCATTTTGTTTTCCCCTATTTGAATTTTTTTGTCATTCATTGTACTAATAGCTAACAATCTCTTTCACTGTTACAACAACAACAACATCCAAACCTTAGTCTCAAAAGACTTTAGGGTCGGCTTAACACGAATCGATACGTGATATTGGAGCCAAAAGGAAAAGAAATATAAGAAAGATAAAAAGATACGATAAAGATAAACATAAGATAGAGATAAAAATAATAAGATAAAAAAGGATAAAAAGAATATATTACCTCCATCCCACTCAACTTTGTCAAGTTGATGTTGGGTGGGAAATTAGAATAGTAAAAACTGTGTGGTTGAAGTTTGTGTAGAGGAGAGAGAAATGAACAGAGTCCCAAATTCATTGCTTTAAAGGAAAATGACAAAGTTTTTTGGGACAAACAAAAAAAGTAGGCAAAGTCCAATGATAAACGGATAAAACATAAGAAAGATAAAGAAGAATTTAAGGATAAAAAGGATGATAAGAAATCAATCTGCCACATGAATACCCACCCTCCACTTCTCTCTCTCCAAAGCCATTCTCTCATCCAATCCAAAAAGAAGCATATCACTCCTGACTACTCTAATACACGTATGTTTGGGTCTTGCTCTTCTTCTCCTCCCCGCCTCTTCTCCACCCCTCTCAACTCGTCTAATAGGTGAATCACCTGATCTTCTGTGCACATGACCAAATCACTGCAACTGAGACTTCCGCATCGTATCCTTAATAGGTGTTACTCCCACCTATTGTCTGATTGCCTCATTCCTCAAGTGGTCTTTTTCGTATGCCCACACATCTAACGCAACATGCACATCTTTGCCATACTCATCATTTGAATGTGACATTATTTCACTGGCTAACACCTACACCATTTAGTAATGCAGACCTAATTGATGTGTGATAAAATTTACCCTTCAATCTAGTTGGCATACCTCGATCACATAAAAATCCCGACACACTCTTCCATTTCATCCACATTGTTCTGATTTTATGGGATACTATCCATTTCACTGTTCTGAAAAAAATTGTAATAATATAAATCTAGACATACTCACTTGTGCTATTAAAATATGATATCCTTTCATAATTCATACATGATATGACTAACTAGATAGCTCTAAATCTTTGTGAACATGGGTTACGTGTTTAACCATTTTGTCTGATTTTAGGTGCTAGCCGCTTGATTCTGCACCTTCATGAAAAAGGAATACCAATGTCTGTTGCAACGGGGTATATTTTCTCCCTTTCTGTTGAAGCTTACTTTTTTTTCTTCAATGCATTGGAAGGGAAGGCGTGAATTCTTTCTTAGGGATTTCAGCAGCTTAGTTTTGAACATTCATACTAAATGTTGTTTAATGAGACATAATTGATTTATATGTGCATTGCAGCTCTCACAAGCGCCACTTTCAATTGAAAACAAAACAACATGATGAACTTTTTTCGTTGATGCATCACATTGTTGTTGGTGATGACCCAGAAGTCAAACAAGGGAAACCTTCTCCTGATATTTTCCTCACAGCAGCTAAAAGATTTGAGGTTTTTTCCCAATAAATGTCAATGTCTTTTTTTTTATATAGGATATGACTGAATATATGACCATGGAGTAATATTAGGTCCTGACCTTTCATTTTCACAGGATGCACCTGTTGATCTGCATAAAGTTCTTGTTTTTGAGGATGCTCCATCAGGTGTTCTTGCTGCTAAGAATGCTGGCATGTAAGTCAGATGTGACACTTGCATCATTGAGTTTTGTGACTAAAATTTAATTTTTTGAGTATCAAAACTAAGAGTTTCATCCTAAAAAGTTAACATGATAGAATGAGTAAGCTAAACCCTTACATGTTGCTTTATATCTTTATATGTCATCAGTGTGAGATGACCTAATGATAGAACTAGCGCAGGTATTGAGTAGATTATCAGTAAGAATTTAGAGATCAAGAAACAGTAATAGCTCCCATTAATGGTGAACAAAAATACAGAGAGAGTTCCAAGAAATGAGACAACTATATCTTCCCATCTTAACCGATAGGTAGTTAATAGCTAATAACAGAAAATAACTGTCAACTAATTCTATTTCCTCCTTCTAGAATAGACCCGGCCAAAGTATTTATCCTCCTTTTCAAGTACAGCTGGATCACTATCACCTAATATGCCCGTAAAATGGTAGTTCGTTGGATACTTGGATCAAACCAATGATGGAATCTGTGTGCTCTTGGTTGAATTTTAATTGGATTCATTACTCGTCTGAGCTTAATGGGCTTTGGTGTCATATTAAAACTCAGAGTTAAGTTTAAAAAGTCACAGAAGGAGTAGTTGAAAGCATAATATGTTGGTTTTTGTATTTATACATGAGATAATTTAGTGCCAACTGCCAAGTTTTTTTTAAAAAAATGGTCAAACCAACATGCCATAGCTTTGCTTTGAAGTGTATCAAGGAGAAGCGTTTTTTCATTTTTACAAAAAATGAAAATAATTAGTATGCAACTATGCATTCAAAATGTAATTCATTAAATGAAAAACATCAAATCACATCATGTAGCACTAGTAACAATACAAGTCAGTTGTCAACAAAATCCAGTCTCTTGTGCACTTGGTACATTTACTTCAGTCAATGCAATGGAGCAATGTTTGATTTAAGAAGTTTCACTAATTTTTTACTTTGTCATGGAATTGTTGCCCATTTGGACAAGGCATAAGATTTAAAAAGCGAACTTATGTGATTGGCATTTATGTATAAGTGATATACTTCCTCCGGTTTTTAATAAACTTCACACTTTTCTTTTTGGGACGGTCTAAAATAAACTTCACACTTCCTTATTTCCTTTTTTGGCAAAGAAATCTACATCAAAAAAGTGCCGAACAGTGCCAAACAGTTTCTCAACAGTGCCAAATAGTGTCTCTACAGTGCCGAACAGTGTCAAACAGTGCCTCAACAGTGTACTCTACAGTAAAGTCAAATTTCTTTCCTTATTTTGTGTGAAGTCAAACTGTGAAGATTAAAAAAAACCGGAGGTAGTATATTTTAAAAATGGGCTATATTTTTTAAACGGACAAGAAAACAAATTATAATGATTATTTAGGGATAGAGAAAGCAGTAAAATATTCTTCAGAATATTTCCAAAATAAGAGTACAAATGTTCGGAATTCAGAATATTTCCAAAATAAGAGTACAAATGTTCGGAATTTTAAAATAAGAGTGCTATGTTTTTCTTTCCTAAATAGGAGTACATTAATGTCATTCTGTAAATTTTCTTTAAACACGATAGTATACTACCAAAAGTGGCAGTATTTACTTATTTTTAGGAGATAAAAACATAATACTCATATTTTGGGCAATTTCTTAATATTCTTCATAAAAGTTTGTCATGATGCAACTTGCCTTTTGAGTTTTGACTCTCTCTTTCATGATTTGATTTTTTCACTTAGACCCACAGTTAGAAACTTACAGTTGTATGTAAAAATAAACAACTTTCACTTCATATGAAAGAGTAAGTAGTAGTTTTATATGAAAGAGTATACAACTATACATTGAACATTCGTGCTATACTGCTATTTATCTATTTTCATTTAGACCCACAGTTAGAAACTTACAGTTGTATGTAAAAATAAACAACTTTCACTTCATATGAAAGAGTAAGTAGTAGTTTTATTTGAGTTCCTGCCAGAATGGTCTTTATCCGATTTTGTAAATTTACTTGCAGGTCAGTGGTAATGGTTCCTGACCCCAGGTTGGATAGCTCTCACCATGAAAATGCTGACCAAGTTCTCAGTTCTTTATTAGATTTCAACCCAGCTAATTGGGGGTTGCCTCTATTTGATGAAATATCCAACTAATCACAGCTTTCAACTGAGCATAAATTTTATTCACTTTTTGGAGACTAGATTATTGGCACAAGATTTACTCTCATATTTATTTGCCGCCGCTGTATTTAATCGGTATTTATTACCAAGCATGCATTTTGTTTGTATGCTGCATATATTACGAAGGATAACAATATTTTTTTGGAAGACGAAGGATAACAATATTGGAAACTGATGAAATATCGGTATCGTAAGATACGAGTTTTTTTACAAGAATATTATTAAAATAAAACTTATTTACATAAATATGACTATTCATTACTACAACGTAGTATTGTGGTAACTTAAGTTCAAAACTTGAACATAAATTACCCTGATTTCATTACTACTCTAGTAACTAGTCATATTTTTGTAAATCATCTTTATTTTGATTATATTTATGTAATTATTTCTTAGAAAATTAGTAGATATTTCGATATCTCGAAGGATTTTTTTTATTAGCTACAGTCTACCACGGCCCACAGATTTCAAAATACGGAAATAGCAAGACATTATCATTATTTACGAAGCAAATGAAGTTTTAAATTTACAAGCAGCCATCGTCATTTGAGGTAGGGTTGGAACTTGGAAGGAATTGGATCGGGTTCCAATCTATTTCTTAATGAATTAAAATAAAAACGGAAATGGATTTGAACCGGTTTGCAATTGAAATCTGAATCAACTTTCTCGATTTGGGTTCTGGTTTATCTTACATCCTACTCTGAATGAATCCATGATCCATCTATGACATTGAGAGAGTCAACAACGAATTGTTCGATCAATCCTTCAAGTTCTCAATGTCATATGTTAACGATTGTTTAAGTAAAAAGGAGTTCAAGATCGAAGCTGTTTGGAACTTTGGATCCACAAACAAAGAGATTACTTCGTTAACTTGGGGATGGACTCGGTTCGGGCCGCCCGGTACTCTTCAGAACCGGCTTAGGCCCGGCCCGCCCGGCCCTGGGGGTAAGCGGTTCCGGGCCTTGAAAAAGGCGAACCGGCCCGGCCCGGCCAGGCCCGGTTCAGGCCTTTTCTTTCTTTCTTTCTTTTTTCTTTTCTTTTTTGTTTTTTTTGGGTTTGGGCTAGGTTTAGTTGGGCTGGGTGTTTCCGAGGGGTTTGGGGTTTGGGGGTTCAAATAAATAAGAAAGTAAAGAAAAAAATTGAACCGGAACCGGCCCGGCTCGGAACCAGTAGACTCCGGGCCGGTTCTGGGCCTTACCCACAACTCTCCAAGCCTGGTGGGGCCCAGGCCCGGTCCAACTTTTGTTGAAATTAGGGGAAAAAGGTCACAACTTTTGTTGAAATTGGTCTATTTTCAATTATATTTTGATCTGTTAAGAAATTAAATCATATTCCAATGAGTTCAGCAATTTTTAATTGATATTTTAACAATTTGAGCAAAACACATTATTTCAATGCCAAACTAATGTTGGACGTTTATTACAAATTATGTTTCAGGTGTTCAACCTGATCTCTACATTACTAATTAGTAACATGTCGACTTAAATTACTATTAGAGATTTAGAGATGTAATAATTGCATGCAGATTCAATAATTACTAATTTACTACGCAGATTCAGTTGTGCACGTTGCACATTGTTTTTGCACTTGTTATTGAGGTAATATATTTGGTGATGGCCTATTCATACATGCCAATATAGTGACTCTGAATGTATTTAGCTTTCGAAATATATTCAGGCCAGCTTTAAGAAAATATATTCATGCCAATGCAATTCAAAGGAAAGGTTCAATGGCGGAATCAGAGATTTGTTGCAAGAGAGTCCGGGCTTGAAATTTGTACTCCGTATATTAGAGGAGGGGGAAGCTTAAAAGTTTAACTTACTTTTTACAAATCATGAATATTTTTGCAAATATATGTACATTAATTTTTTTTTCTAAGAGACCGAGACCCATCTAGTCTCTCACTCTCTCTCCCTGTCTCCACCATTGTTAAGGTGTTTGAATAGATGTAAAAGGACTGCTTGTTTAAGAAGAGAATACAACTGGAGCATGTGCTTTCCTTATTAAAATGTGGATAGTTTTCTCAAGATTTTACTAAAACGGTATTCAAAACTCAAAAGACAATATATTGACCAATAGTTAGTGTCATCACGACCTTAGTTGCCGTATCACCGCCTGGATAATTTCCTTCCCTGTGACCTCCTGTTACCCAACAAGTATTTTTTTTATCCAAATCATTATCGCCACCATGGGTAACGGGTTAACAGCAGACAACATATTTTATGTGTAGTACTTCCTATATATTTATGAGGATGCAAGCAGGTTGGAAACGGTGAAAGATATGTACAAGTACACCAGGAATTTGCAGCTGACAAAGTTAAGGCCCTTTCAATTATTTAATTCCAAAGATGTCCATAAAGTGAGGACGTGAGGTATATGGCAGTATAGCAGTAGGGTTTGATCCAATGGATCACTTTGTTACAATTATCAACTAACATAAGAAAGTTATGAAGAGGTTCACATGGGGCATAACTATACTAGTAAACTAGCAACACCAGTATTTAGTATTAATACACATTACATTCATTCTGTTATAATAATCCAGAGATGGTAAAACTCAGCCAAAAAAACTGTTTTCAACATTTTCATGCAACTGTAAGACTTATACATTTTTTTTCCTTTGTCTTATGGACTTATGGTCAGTAGCAACAACAAAAAAATACACTAGTCGATGGCAATGATAAGAAAGCCAACAGATACATACATGAGAAGAACAGGGTAAAGTGCAAGAGCTTTCCTACTGGAAGTGACGGCTGTACTCATAAATGGATATGCGGCCCAAGAGCTCCACGCCAGGGTCACACCAACAACCACTAACTTAACTATCACATTGTCCATCACCATGCAGACAAGAGCCCCGACATCAAGTGGAAATAAGCAGTACCCTAGCAGGCTCAAACTCTGGAAGAAGATTATGTGACCGCCCTGCGATAAATAACACTTCCATTAGCAGTGTACAGAGATCATAATATACTTTAATAAATATATCTGCCCCTAAGTGGCACCCAACTTGATTGAGCACAGAGGTTAAGAAAATGAAAAGTGCAGGGCTGATATTTATTTAGAGGGAAATAGCATTAGCTACATGATTGATTCCTTGGGGAAATTGACGAGAATTTTGGGGCAGGTAAAAAGGGGGAAGTGTGGAGAATATTTAGGTACAGGGAGTATAAAAAGAATTTTGTATATTCTCAAAGAATAAGATCTCATTTTTTGGGTACTAATGTTGTGTCCCTACATGCATGCATGTCCATGTATTATAGAAATAAAAAGAATCTGGTATGTCCATGAGAACTTAATCATTACCAGCAGCAAGACATTCAATGTCAGAATCACAGCACCTGCTGCGAGCAGTGCAAAAGCAACAGCAAAAACTTCAGACTGCCACAATATATATGTCAGGAAGAAAAAAAATTAGGATTAATCAATCTTGAAATATTAACACGTAACTAGATAAAATGCACAAGAGATTGGCAAGCTCTGTAACATGTAGCATACATGTGCCAGGATGCTTATACACCCTGGTCTGTTTTCTGGTTACAAGTAGTACGAAGCAAATTATAACAAGTCACTTTAAAGACATAGATGCAAGCAATAGAAAGTGTAAAATATTACGGGGTATTAGTGACTTTGCAAATATTCTTTAGTTGTAACAATAGACTAATCATACAATACTAGTTGCAAACATTAGTTGACTGGAATGTAAGAAGTATTTTCATATAATATGACTAATCAAAGGAAAAATCGTACTGATATATATTACTCTCTACTATAGGGGAAAGAAAATTCATACCAATGTAAATAACTCCCTACTATCCATTTGCATATCTCAAGTTTTTAAACATCATCCTCAACACATTAACTCTAAGTCCTAACTGCATTGATGTTGGTCGGTTGGTGGCATAAAATTTATGGTGTCAATTAGCCACCTAAAATCATATCACACTCCGTGCAAAAGCACAAATTTATATAATTCCAACATTTGGTCACCCTGAACCAGGTTACTACTCTATTTGCAAGTATGATGTAAATTTAATATAGTTATGAACTCTATTTGCCAACCCTAAGCGAGTTACTACTCCTTCTGTCCAAGGGAGATCGAGTTTGAGTAAGATGAACTTCTTATATTTAGTGAACTCAACAGATGTAGAAGGCTAGAAGTTACTACTCCTTCAGTCCATGCAATTTTGGGCTCGATTTTCACTATGGGTCATCCGGAAACAGTCTCTCTGTGCTTTAGTACAGGGGTAAGATTGCGTACATCTGACCCCCCCTTACCCCGCTGGGGTAAATGAAAATGAAATGATGAAATGAAACAGATGTAGAAGGCTAGAAGCTTTTGCAAATTCTGAATTTTCAATGATTTCCTCGAGCATATTTCAAAGATTGATTGTAAGAATTGACTAAAACTGCTTGCCACTTGGCTTTACAGATACTTTACTTAAAAGTTAAAACACACCCTTTAAAATTGGCCCTTTTCTTTCAGCAAAAAAAATTATAGCATGATTCTGTCTTTGGGATAAAGGGTGTATAATTTTGAGAGTCGCATTGCTGATATAACTATAAATAATGGCAGATAAACATAATATCACAAAATGGAACACACATATTATGTTCATCAACAAAAGCTCACAGTTTTTGTGAAGTATTTGTTGTAGAAGGAGGATGTCTTAAAATGCCAAACATTTAGGACCAGAAGATAAGTTCACAAGTGAAACCCAATATGCAAGGCTGGAAGTTCAATAAAACAGCTCCATATACCAGCACTTAGAGTCATCTCTAAAAGCATTGATGTGATCCCCAACATATGCAATGACAGCATGGAGGGGTAAGTAGTATTTATACATAGATTTTCACAAATTATAATTACTACTTTTCATCACTCATCCAAACAGAGAAATTATATACTTGACTCCTGTAACCTATTATCAAGACTCTACATTCAGGAAGTGTACTCTTAACATCGCTAACATTTGATATGCTTCTATTGGCACAACACATTCCTAATTTTACTACTAAATAATTAAGAGACCCATCTCAATATCATCAAAGAACAGTGAAATGAAGTAAAACTCACTATTCATCAAACCAATCATCGTGTATGGTTCATTCGTTTCATAGCTTTAATTGCTTGAATGTGCAATACCTTCTTAACGGATGCTGACCACGAGAGGGTCAGTCCTAGAAAGACAATGAAGAAAAACGGTCCCCACAGATCCCAATCGCGCAATGCCTTCCCAGGATCCTCCCTGAATGGGTTAGGGAAAACCACGAGCTTCAAATTGCTGACAATCCTCGCTAGATCTCTTTTCACTGTATCCCAAACGGGCTCGGTGAGTGTATTCGGGCCGGATCCGAACCCTGAAGCATCAATACCAGGCTGCCCAGTCGAGGGGCGGGAGGAAGGAGGAAGGGGAGGTGGGACTTGAGGAACGGGAGGGGCGGGGGCGGGTTTGACGTTCGACAGGGGAGGTGGTGGAAGATTGGATGGTATGAACGGGGAGGAAGACACGGGAATGGATGCACGGAGAGGGGACGGCGGCCGTGCCGGTAGAACGCTGGAGGGGTTGGAGTACATGAGGTTCTCGATTTCATCAATGTCCGATTGGGATGAGGTGTTGAGAGGTATTGTATCGCTGTGCGACATTTTTTCCGATTAACTTCCAGTGAGTGTTTGGAAGTGAAATGGTGATAATAATCGGTCGCCGGAAGTGGAGATCAGAGAAGAAGAGAGGCTCGGGAGATCAGATGGAGGCCGTTGAATTTGCTCTACATCTGGATTCTGGACAGGTTGAGGTGTCTCCTTTTACTGCAGAGAAAGTTCTCTTTTTTCAGTTAGAAAAAAATAATAAAAAATAACTTTAAATAATATGGAGTAGTAATTGATTTAACTGTAATTATATTTAATTACGTATTACGTAGTAGTAAACATTATAAAGAGTTTATATTTTGAAAACTAAAAACTAGCAAACTAATAACCTTTTAAATAGCAATATAACTCGGTGGTCTTGAATTGGGCATAAATGAGCCAATTATATGATCGAATAAAACTTCACATCACTCACTCTCATGTATAAAGTACTACCAAACTCTAGAGAGATTACAGTAAAAAAAAAATTAATTTAAAAAAAAAAACTAAAAACATAACAACTCGAATTGATAAACCACACCATAATCAAGACCGACTTGAAACCGCAACTTGAGAGAAAGAATTCCCTCACAAACCAAACCAACGCGAGTCTAATAACCAACTCCCATCTCCGTCACTTTTATTTTTGTTCGTTCAGAGTCATTTCTTATCAACTTAATCTTCTGCTTGCTATTCCCAAGACCAACAAAGCCTCTCTACCAAGGACCAAAATGCCATCTATATAGTATTGCTCCTTGCGCAAGGTGTGCCAAGCAACATAGCATCCAACCCTCGAGCCGACCACAACTGAGTGCAATTTGCAACCGCCAACCATCGAAAGACGTATTGATTTTGAGTTTGATGCCATCATCGTATTGAAGGAGTTAAAAACATCTCACTCGCTGAATTCAACAGTCTTAAACCAGACAACAAGAAAAGAGAAATGCCTTGAAAAAAACATCCCAAACTTCAGAAAATCAATTGAAATGAATCAGTTCATATATAGATCTATAATATTTAGAAAATCTCCAACACTATTAACTTCATCATGGACGTATCTATTAGGGGCAGGCATAACGGTTTGGTTTAACCGAACCGAACCGTACCAAACCGAACTAAACCGAACCGTATTCAATTTGGTTTTAGTTTGGTACTATTTCTTTCAAACCGTATTAAACCGAACCGAACCAAACCGAAACCGATAAAAACCGAACAAAACCGAACCGAGCCGAACAACACACACACACACTTTGTATTTATCTTCACTCTTCATTTTAAGATATAAATAAAAAATTTAGACATGAAAATGCATATTTAAGCATATACTCGTATTATTTTAACTTTTACACATTTCAAACATTCATTATGACAAAGTTAGCTAATACGACATATTTGTATTTATTATGGTTGGCGATATCAATAGCAAATTGTATTTATATTTCTATTTCTATTTCTGTGTGAGTCTTTGGTTTAGTTTGTTTCAATTGGTTTAGTAGGTGAAGCCAGGTTGTTTAAGCTAGGTTCTAGTATTTCATTTAGTTGGAATTTCAATTGGCAGGTTGTTTAAGCAGGTGAAGGCAGGTTGTTCAATTAGTTTGGTGAAGGCTGTTTCTAGTATTTCATTTAGTTGGAATTTCAATAAAAACAAAACATTTTCAAAATTACTCATTTACTCAAAGTGGATTGTAACATATGAAACAAGACATAATCATTTTCAAGTTTATAAACCGAACATCAAACCGAACATCAAACCGAACCGAACCGAGTTTTTCCCAAACCGAACCGAAACCAAACCGAAATTCTTTTGGTTTGAGTTTGGTACTATTTTCCTCAAACCGAATAAACCGAAACCGAACCGAAACCGATAAAAACCGAACCGTAAACCGATTCGTCCACCCCTAGTATCTATACATCCAGTTCGGGGACCCGTTAACTTTGGGTCTGGACCAAGAATTTAAGCCCGACCAATACGAGTCTGGCCCGAATTTGTGTAATCCGGATCTAGTGTTCCGGGCCGGACCCATAGTGACCTCCATTTTTTTTAATTTTCTGTTACATAGTACTCCGGTCACCATTGCAGTATTTCCCCATTTCACTTCCCACTTCCCAGGTTTCTTCTACGGAGTATTTCATCCCCCTTGACCCCAAAATTCTGCTACTCCTCTCTCAACTCTCTCGAATGGCGAAATTATCGTTGCTCTTTGTGATTGGGTTCACAATCATGATCACCCTTACCCGTGCCTCAGCAACATCTGCATCACTCGAAGATGTCCCAAAGGAAGCCGCAGCCGCCTTTGTGAAGAAAACAATTTCTTCTCATTCGATTGTCATCTTCTCCAAGTCCTACTGCCCGTTAGACCCTTCACTGGTTGCTCTATGCTTACTTTCTTTTTTCGTTTTTCATTTTTTCTATCGTGTCCATTGAGATCCCAGTTCTGTTTGAGTAACTTTTTGCCTAATCGTTGGTATATTTCGCTATAACTATTTTATTTGGGTGGGGATCTTAAACTTCGAAGTATAGGTAGAACCGTAGAAGTAGAACGCCAAGAATGCTGTAAGGATGTGAACAGTGATTTAGCCATTAATCTACTGTTGGTTAACTTCTTTCATTCTAAACACATGGAATAATGAGTCGGCCATCCATTTTAATAACATTCTCAAGCTAGACATTTTCACGGAAGTTTTTGTACAAAAGAATTTTCTCTGTTGGAGTCAGATTTATACATTGATATGCTGTTTATCTTCTTGTTGATAGTGGAGTATCACTTGTAAATCTGAAGGCTTTTGCCAATAGTTGTATAGATTTCGCTCGAGTAACAGGCCCTCCCTAGAAATCCTTGCAATGGAAGGAAAATTGGTTGCTTTCTGATACTCTTTGAATTTCTTTTTAACTATGTATTGTACTTTACAAATTCCAAATGGAAGGTTCTCATTCTTATTCTTCATCAACTAAATCAAATAAAAAAGCAGTAGATATATGCACTGTGAGCATTAGTTGGAGGTCAAAATGATCATAACTATTAAATTTTGAATGTAATGATTCTAATCTTATAATTTAAAAGGTATTGAATAGAGATACATTATCGCGTGGGTGTACTTAAAACTTTTTTGTATAAATGGGTATTTGTTGTATGTGCACCTCGCAAATCATGAATGGAATTTGTTAATCTGTTGGAGTAATTGATGGTTTCACATGCTCATGTTATAAATCCAGTCCAACTATTAGTCTATTCTTGTCGAATACTCAGATTCTCCGAATAACTAAAATAGATATGTTGAAGGTGGAAATTATGAGTGCAGTGACATTATTTAAGTTGCATTTTAAACATCTTGGTTTTTCACCAGGTGAAGCAATTTCTTCTGAGTGCAGTAGTGTAATTTGGATAATTACTAAAACATGCACAATCTATTATTTTTCTTATGTATTTATCTCATTTCTTCTGTAGATACTGTAAAAGAGCAAAGGCTGTTTTTAAAGAATTGAATCTGAAACCTTACATTGTTGAGCTTGATGAGAGGGGTATGTTCTCGCTTGATCATTTTCTGCCTCTTATTTATTCACTCCTCAGGTCAAGGTATTTTCTTATTCCTTAAAAATCAAGGAACAACAAACAACCTTGCTTAGAAATTACATGGACCTGTATACCACTTTCTCTAGAAACTACTTTCTCCGTCCCAAAATTATTGTCCCGTTTGGTTTTTCACACAGATTAAGAAAATGACACTGTAGCGACACTGTTTGGCACTGTAGCGACACTGTTTGACACTATTCTGCACTGTTTGACACTGTTTGGTATAGATTTCTTTACCAAATAAGGAAGTTAAAGAAACGGGACAATAATTTCGGGACGGATCGAAAAGGAAAGCGGGACAATAATTTTGGGACGGAGGGAGTATTATTTAATATTGGTGAGAGTTGGATTCTCATTGGTCATATAATCTTGTCATATATCTAAGAAGGGATAGAGTCATAGAGACACAAGTCACATAACCTAGCATACAAACCATGACAGCTTGTGGAATTCCTCTTTAGGACCGTTTGTAGCATTCTTGAGACCCAAGACAATTATATAACACTTAGAACATGTTTACTTCACATGTTACTAAGTGGTGCTTATTAAGAATTGCGTTAATAAGCGGTGCTACAAGCTCATGTTTACTTCACAGGATTTAAAACACCATTTAACATTGAAATATCCAAAATAACTTTATACATATATAGACACACAAACATTCATTTATACACAAATATATATGGGGTCTACCCATACCCGTCCCCGTATCCTTACCCTACCCCTAACCCCTAAGGGCGGGATTGAGGTGAGTACAGTTACAAGGTAGGGCGTAGGGTATGATTAGGGGTAAGAGTTGGGGTGGGGGTAGGGGTAGGTGTACGGGTAGAGGGTAAAAAGGTAGGGGTAAAGGAAAAGGTAGGGCAAGGGTAAATGCAGAAACTGAAAAAGCTTAAACTGCCGTTTAATTAACACATGGGGACAATATGTTTAGTAAGCGGCACTTCAAGCAACTGTTTGAGTTAGTAAACGGCTTTTTAAGCAGCCCGGGTGTTTACTTCACATGTCTTACTAACATAACTGTAGTTTTAGCAGCGAGCACGCCCTTAGTTTTCACAAATATCATATTAATGTGATGTTTAACAAAATAGTATAATTTTTTTATATGAAATAAATTGAAGTAAATGCATCTAAAGTGCTCCATATATGATGAATGAAGAGAATAAATCTTTGATTGTAAACAATCCATAAGTTGTGGAAGGCAAGACGATAGTCATGTAGTTTTCAGAATGCTTCGGTACGGGAACACGGTTCGCTAGGTCTAGCGTATCCAGTTCGGAGGGGTAGGTTCATTCCGGCACGCGTTCAGTACGGTGTACCACGTGTTCGGCACGTTGTACCTTATATTTTGGTACTATAATAAATCCGAAGTACATATTTCATAAGTAATTAACATTAAACAAAAGCAGACCATAATCACAAGTCATAACATTAAACTGAATAAAAAACATTAATATTCTATAAATAAAAAACATTAATAATCCAGAAACTGAAAAATAGTATCACAATCGCTAATTCAATCAGAAAAAGTAAATCACTCAATCCAGCCGAGGTCTTTTTCCTTTCCCATTCTCAAATCATCATCTAGATTCTCCCAAACCATGTCTTTTAGTCGTGAACTTGAGCCTTCTATGTATGTGCTTTCGGGATTGATGTCCTAATATTTGTGTAGATCGGCTTTATATGATTCTGAAAAACGTGATTGGAGTCGCGAATGTTGGAGTGAATGAAAACCAATTTGTCGAATCTTTTTCAATTTAACCGATTTCTCTTTACACTAATACACTATGAATGTAAAAATATGTATTCCAATTTCTTTTCGCCAAAGAGCTACTAATCGGTTGTGAAAGCACTTTTTTTGCTACTTCGGCTAATTTCGTAGTTTTTGCTATCCGATTGTGAGCATGGAATAGATCCCTTTCTTCATTTGGAATGTTGCAAATTGCTCTCGTAACAATCTTTCCTTTTGTTGACTTCCTGCGATTCTCTTGAAAACTTCCATAACACCAAGCACAACTTCTTTATCTTAATTTGGTGCTTTTCTTGGAAAACCACCGGGAGTCAATTTTTCATGATATACTTTATCATAAAATCTTGGGTTTAATACAAACCCCAAATAATGAAGTGAGATTGTTATCTTCTCCCACCTAGCTACAGGATTTTTTTCAATATCCTTGTAATAGCAAGAAAAATTTATTATCTTCCATGATGTTCTTTATTTCACCCAACACGTTATCCATCCTTTCATAAATGTTGTCCATTTTTGGTCCATCACCACCACAAACTTTAATTGTAGAAAAATAGGCTTTGTAATTGTTAAAACATTCCTAACATCATCCCAAAAGTCATTATTCTTAATTATTTCAGTAACATTAGACCCATTCATTCCTGTGTTATCTTCTACATTTCTAACTCATTCCCTCTAATAATTGCAGAAGATAGTGGTGGCAAGAGCCTCCCTACAATCCATCATTCTTTTAACAATATGTAGTGGGAAGAAAACCGGGTTTTCACAACCTTTAACAACTCCAACTTTGAATTTTCACGAAAGATAGATAAAACATGAGTATGACTAATAAAATACTTAACAATTCCCTTGCCTTCTTTATACGTGTTTTTTAACCAATGAAGTTCTTTTTTCATGTCTTTGAAAATTAAATTCAAAGTGTGTACGCAACAAGGAGACCAAAAAATATGTTTGTGTACCTCTTCAATCTCTCGTCTGGCCGCTTTACAATTAGCCGCATTATCCGTTACCACTTGCAACACATTACTCGTTCCAACGGTCTCAATAGCTCCAAGTAGGAATTTTGAAATAACAGATAAAAAGAAACTACATCTTACAAAACGGGACAGAGGCAGTATAAAATTACTGACAACTTCTGCATTTTTAGACAAATTACCCGTGATATAGATGAATTGCTCAGGACACTCACAAAATGTACAGGGCGTGTGTACACAAAATGTGTACACTTGGTATTTTCCATTGCAGAAACCCCAATATTTAAGCTACAAGAAACCCTGACTTGAACTCTATCCTAATGGCTGAAATCCCAATCGTGCTCTAAGAAATCTTGGCTTTTTTTTATTCTGGTTAGCTGCTGCACGTCTAATAATGGGTCAGGATGGGTATCCTAGTGACTTTGGGGAAATTGCTGCAAAGAACCAGGACTCTGTGGAGGCCAGCTGTAGAGCCCGGATTGGACAAAGTAGGAGACTGATTATAATATGTAGTTTATGTACATTGATTTGCTGAATGACCTTGGGTGCTTCATAGCTGTCATTTCCCATGGCAAGGTCTTGGAGGATAGCCGCTGGTTGACGAAGCGCTCTGCTGATACCTATTAGGCGATCTTTACTGCAAATGTAGTATTAGGCGTCGAGGCTTGAAAATTTAACAATGGGGGCCAACGTTTCATATTGTAACATACTTTTTTAAATAGATTATAAGTATTTGTACAAACACAAAAACACTAGAAATGTCTTTTTTGAGCAGGGTGGGTTCCCTCCAGTCAGTCAATGCCTCCTCCACCCTCCCACCATTGGCTTCGAAAAAGGCCATGCCCAAGGCATGAAGCGTAGTTACATAAATCACCTGGGAGGTCACAATCCGGAACCGAACACTGCGTACTCAATCGTGGTATGAAAGCCATCCGGTCGGCACACTCAATCGCGGTACTAAAGCCATTCGGTCGCCACCTGGAACACTAAACATAACGTTCTTCCGGTTGATCCCAAATGCTATTCGAACTGATCTTAGTTGCTGTTTGAATCGATTTCAAAGGCTTTCAAACTATCAAAAACGATTCTCAGGTTGTTCCCCGACTGTTTCCCCACCAAACCCGTTTGTAAAGGTCGTTTCCCCAAGTGAATTGTTGTTTGAAAACGAACAGACAGATTTGAAATATTTGTACAGGTCGACACTTTGTTTCAGACTCCTGTACTAATAGGCGTACATATTTTGAACCAGGCTCTTCGTTTTCTGATCCTACTTCAGCTGCGGTCTTCTTCTTCTTCTTCTTCTTCTTCTTCTCTTCTGCCTCCTTATCCGTTTGTGACTTTATTCTTTTCACTGAAAATGGTGTTTGGGTCTGCTTCATCTACACCACAGTCCCCAACCACCTTTAATGTTGATGATAGTCACACAGAAATTCCAGAAACTCAAGTTACTCAACAAACCCAGTCTGCTACACAACCTAATGATGCAACTGCAAGTCATGGGGCCAAACCGTTGCTTGAAGAAGTCACGTTTATTGGCACCGGTGATAGTAAAAACTCAGGAGGTACAAAACAATGAATTTGCAAACACTGCACAGTTAAGTATACAAGTTCTTACACAAGAATTGATGTTCACTTTTTGGGCCGTCAGCGGGGGAAAAGGCAGAGATTCAGATTAAGTCCTACACTCCTTAAAGATAGGCAGAAATATGAAAGCCTTTGGAATAAAGTAAAAGAAGCAGAAGCTACGTTGCAAAATCATTGAAGAATTCTCTACTGTCCAAAAATGTATCCTCAAAGAAACGCTTGGAAGAATCTTTCGGGCTATTGGAGAGTGATAGATCACTGGAATTAATCAAGCAAATAGCAACAGATCTAGGGAAATATGGGCGGAATAGATTGAAAGAGGTTTATTGAATAAGCGGAAAACACATAACGTAAACAAAGCCTTGGGACTGTTCGAGAAGCCCACTCTCCAAGCCTAAATGCCAATTCAATAACAGCCTCCCTATTTTAGCTGACTCTCCTATTTATAGTCCATATCCACGCAGGGATAAAAGGAACTATTAAATAATAATAAACTTCTTATCCTTTCTATTATACTCTTTATTGAATAGGTCCACTAATTATTTAATGAATAGGCCTATTCATTATTTATTCCTATCAATATCCCCCCTAAACAACCACCTTGTCCTCAAGGTGGGTGATGGGAGTCAGCCATGATCTTCCACTTGTACTTCATTCTTGCACTTCTCCCTTCCCAATACAGTGTTGATTTTTGTATCCCTATCAGCAGTATTTGACCTTTAATCCTCACTTCCTCAAACCAGCATTTCTCTAAGGTCTTCCCAGCCTTTTCATAGAGCTCCTTGTTGTCCCGAATCTGGAATTTAGCAGTCTTGTCTAGTCCTTCAAGATATGACCCCAGCTCTTTGATTTCAGCTGCTCCACTCCTTGAAAATGTAGTCTCCCTGGTACTGATACCATCAACATGAACATCCATGAACTGATCATCAATAATGGCAGATTCCATTTCAGATTTCTTTAAGAAAGCTTTCCAATAAGAACCCTGTAATCCACAATTGATAGGTGCCCACAATGATATGAATGGTGCAGAACCTGCTTCTATTTTGGGTCTGGAAAAAAATCTGGCATAAGGAAATTCTGCCATTATTTTTTTTCCAAATGTGATCCTTCTGTTGTCCTTCCCCTCCTTCCACTATCCTGGCTTCACATAATACAAGATAACCATCTCCAGTATCTTGTATGATCTAGGACATGGTTTTCAGGGAAATCTCTATTGAATTCAACTGGGGTTCTCCTTGGATGCTTTGATTTAGTCCCTGCGCCTTCCATTTAATACTCTGCTTCTGAAAGTTTATCTCCACATCCACCAAACCAGTCAACCACTCCATGCCTAACACTAAATCAGTTCCTTCCAAATTTAACATATAGAACTTTTGCTTTATGTTAGTACCCTGCATACACAAAGTCAGATTCTCACATCGACCATTGTTGGAAACCTTTTCTCCATTCCCAATTTGAACCTTGTACCCCGGGGTGGTAGTATAAGGTAGTTTCAGTTGCTTCACCAAGTTCTTGGAAATGAAGTTGTGGGTAGCCCCGCTGTCAATGAGTACTTCAACCTCTGCCTTCCCTTCAGCCCATTCTAAACTCCCTTTGACTTTGAAAGTCCTCATAGAAAGTATTCCTTCTTGACTTATGGGGAATAATTGCATTGATTTGGACTCCATAGTAACGTCTTCCTCCTCAGAACTTTCAGAATCTTCTACCAACATCATCTTATAATTTTTCAGTTTACAAGTGTGCTCTTTGCTCCACTTCTCTCCACATTTAAAGCATAGTCCCTTCCTACTCCTTTCCTGAAACTCTTCCTGAGATAACTGAGGACCTACTTTTCTGATTCCTGAAGTGTTTATTTCAGTCACCCTCTTTCCCATCTTCTCAAACCAAGAATTGAAATCCATGCTTTCAGCTGCACCTTTGCCATTATTGTTGGACCCAGAGTTCCCTATTTTTGCTTTAAATACCTCCACCCATGTCTGAGGTTTTGCAGTAGCAGGTCCCTTCTCCTTCCAAGTCAACCTGTCTTCTTCATTTCTCCTCCCATACACAGCTTCATTCCTAGTCTCAATCAGCTCTATATCCATCACTTCAGCAAGTGAATTAGAGTTATGCAGTTTCAACTCGGCTCTTATATCATTCTTCAATCCGTTGATGAATATGCCTCTCAGAATACCTGCGTCCACATTAACCTGAGGTGCTATTACCATTTCAAACTCATCCCTGAACTCTTGTACAATCCCAGTCTGCTTCAAGCTAAGCATTGGCCCAATTCTTCCTTTCAATTTGGTGTTCCCACCAAATAAACCAATGGATAGCCCTCCCTTCCATAGCTACCACTGCAGCTTCCACCTGCTCTTCTTCATTAATCTGGTTCAGTCGGAAATACCTCTCCATTCTTACAATCCAATTATACGCCTCTTCCCCATTAAATACAGGTAAATCAATTTTTCTGCCCGTATATACAGGGAATCTATTGATATCATCAGACCTTCTGAAATTTGGTCCATGCGATAGAATCGGATGACCTCCAGTATGATTTTGAATGTTTGGTAGAATTGGATTACTTCCAGAAGTCGTCGGACTTAGAGAAGGTCGCATATGAGGATGCTGTGGTGGTGATCGCGATCTCGCTCTGGACCGGAATTGTTCACTCAATGCATTCATGAATGCCATCAAGTTTGCCGCTAATCCTTCCATCGCTGAACGCTGCTTGTTCATTGCTGCCCTCTGATCAGTCACAGTTGATCGTAATTCCTCCTGCATCTCCACCAGTTTCCGATCCTGCACCTTCCGCATCTCAGCTAGATTTCGCTCTAGATTGTCCATGCGAATATCCATTTTTCCTCGCGTGCAGACCATTCACCACAGAAACGGAAATTGTATAGGAGTTTTAACTCAATTTCCAATCACCAGGAGCGAGTTGCTCTGATACCAATGATAGATCACTGGAATTAATCAAGCAAATAGCAACAAATCTAGGGAAATATGGGGGGAATAGATTGAAAGAGGTTTATTGAATAAGCGGAAAACACAGAACATAAGCAAAAGCCCCTTGTGATTGTTCGAGAAGCCCACACACTCTCCAAGCCTAAATGCCAATTCAATAACAGCCTCCCTATTTTAGCCGACTCCCCTTCTATTTATAGTCCATATCCACGCAGGGCTAAAAGGAACTATTAAATAATAATAAACTTCTTATCCTTTCTATTATACTCTTTATTGAATAGGCCCACTAATTATTTAATGAATAGGCCCATTCATTATTTATTCCTATCAGAGAGAAACGCGATTGACTTGAAAAATCATTAGATGTTTGTGTGAAATGGGATTCCATTCAATGTGTTATGCAACCCGCACTTTATTGAAATGCTAAATGCTATCAAAAGGCACCAGATGGATACAAACTTCCTTCTAACGCAAGTGAAAGTCACGTGGTACACTCAAGGGGTGTCAATTGTCCCGGATGGGTGGTTTAACGTGAAGCATAGGGCACTTATCAATGTGTTGGCAGTGTACTCGCGTGGTGCAATGTTCATGTATGCGAAAGATTTTTCTGGAGTTGAGAAATCTGGAGTTGAGATTTCAAAATTCGTACTTGGAGTTATTGAGACTGTTGAACCGAGTAATGTGCGGCATGTGTTAACGAATAATGCGGCTAATTGTAATGTGGTCAGACGAGAGATCGAGAAGGTACACAAACATATTTTTTTGGTCTCCTTGTTGCGTACACACTTCGAATTTAATTCTCAAAAACATAGCAAAAGAAATCTATTGGTAACAAAACACGTAGAGAAGAGGCAAAGGAATTGTTAAGTATTTTATTAACCATACCCATGTTTTATCTATCTTTCGTGAAAACTTAGAGTTGGAGTTGTCAAAGGTTGCAAAAAATCGGTTTTCTTCCCACTACATATTGTTAAAAAGAGTGATGCATCGTAGGAAAGCTCTTGCCACTACTATTTTCCCCAATTATTGGGGGGAATGAGTTACAAGTGGAGATGAAAGCACAAGAATGAATTTGTCTAATGTTGCTGAAACAATTAGGAATGGTGACTTTTGGGATAATGTTAGGAATGTTTTGGCAATTATTAAGCCTATTTTTCTACTAATAAAGTTTTGTGATGGTGATGGACAAAAAATGGCCGGCATTCATGAAAGGATAGATGACATGTTGAGTGAAATAAAGGACATCATGGAAGATACTATTTTTTCTTCTATTACAACGATATTGAGAAAATTATTTTAGTTAGGTGGTAGAAGATTACAATCCCACTTCATTGTTTAATTGGGGTTTGCATTAACCCACGATTTTATGATAAAGTCCATCCTGAAAATTTAATTCCCGGTGCTATACCAAGAAAAGCGCTAAATCAAGATAAATAAATTGTGTTTCATGTTATGGAAGCCTTTAAGAGAATTGAAAAAAGTCAAAAAGAGGAAGGACTGTTGCGAGAGCAGCTTGCAACATTCCATATGAAAGAGATCTATTCTATGGTGGTAACTGAAACGGATAGCGTGACAATAGAGCAGAAACACTTGAACGAGCCAAAGTAACAAAGAATGAGCTTTCACAACCGATTAGTAGCTCTTCTACGGAAAGAAATTGGAGTACAATCGGTTGAATTGCAAAAGAGCTGGCAAATTGGTTTTCATTCACTCCAGCATTGGATTCTAATCACATTTTTTAGGATCGTATAAAGCTGGCCCACACAAATATTGGGACACCAATCCCTGAAGCAAATACATAGAAGACTCAAGTTCACGACTAGAAGACATGGTTTGGTAGAATCTAGATGATGAATACACGGAGAATGGGAAAAGAAAATGACACAAGGTGGATTAAATGATGTGCTTTATCTGTTTCAATTAATGATTGTGGTATTGTTTTTCAGTTTCTGGAATATTAATGTATTTTATTTTTGGAATATTAATATTTTTTATTATTCTGTTTAATGTTATGATTATGAAATCTGTTTTTGTTTAATGTTATGATTGTCGTCACCATACTGAACGCGTGCCGGAATGAACATACCCCCTACGAACCAGATACGCTAGACCTAGCGAACCGCGTTCCCGATCCTGTTTCGCGTACCGAAGCGTTATGCAAACTATGGAGCTATGGCTTGAAGCATTTACAGTGACGGGCTGAAATGCCAAAGAAACTAGAATTTTGTGATTGGTTTACCTGGTGATAAGCTTATCAAACACGATTGAGCGCAAACTGTATCTGCCAGCGTACTATACTTATGAACCAAATTCGCTTATAATGTGATTCATTAATAATTAATTAATGAAGCTAAGATTTTGTTTTTAATGAAGCTAAGATAATGAAATAAATCTTTCCCATGTTCGTATTACAGCAAAAGGTTACCTTCCCCTTTTGTATTTCTTTTCAAGAACCACACAATCTCCTAGAGTAGGGCATTTTGTTTAATGAACTTGCATCTCTCATTTTATTTCTTATTTTACTCATTCATACTTTACAAATTTATTACTAATGACATTGTTTTATTCTCTTAATAAATGTGTGACTTTTTGATGTCCCAAATCTAAATCTTCGTGAGACGGAGGCAGTACTACAATAAAACTTACATTTAAAAATATGACTACATTATTACTCCTTCCGTCCCATTGGACTTTGCCAACTTTCTCTTTTTGGTTGTCCCAAAAAAATTTGCCACTTTCTCATTAAAGTAATTATTTTTTGGTTCTACCCATTTTTTCTCTCCTCTGCACAAACTTCAGCTACACAATTTTTACTATTCTTATTTCTCACCTAATTTTAAAGAGTGCAAAGTCCATTAGGATGGAGATAGTATTATAGTAATATAGTCACCGTATATGGTGACTGCATTGTACTCCCTCCGTCCCCTTTTAAATGTCCCGGAAGAGGGTGACACGAGTTTTAAGAAAAGTGAGTTTGTGTGGTTGATATTAATTGATAAAGTAAGAATAAAGTAAGAATGATTTTGAGTCACACAAACTTTACCTAATAAGGTATGAGACAATTAAATATGGACATCTCAATATGGTAAACCGGTACATTTAAAAGGGGAAGGAGAGAATATAAAACATTAGTAGTCACCATATTTACTTATCAAATTAAGATGATTATGTATCAAATGTCATTTCGTCCGTCCTTTACTTTTAGTTTAGACATATTTTTGTGCATCAATTTAACTTGCAATATTTTTCAGTAGTCCTTTGTTTGAAGATTATTTAATCTGAAGTCTGAGCAGTCAGGTCAGATGAGTATGATAATGTTTCATGTTTTTTGGGAAAACACTTGAATGGGTAAACTGTACCCTGCGTCCTAATGTTACATTGAATTTGGCTTGACTTTGAAGTTTTCTTTCACAGATGATGGATGGCTTATTCAGGGCGCTGTCAGTGAGACTGTTGGAAGGCGCACAGTACCACAGGTTTTCATTAATGGAAAGCATATTGGAGGATCCGATGGTAAGATTGTGGAACATGTCCAACTCGGTTGCTTTTCTACTGACTCCTTGACTTTGTCTATGTGACATTTATTGCTACTATTCACAGATACTGTTGAGGCCTATGAAAGTGGTGAACTACATAAACTCCTTGGTTTTACATCTAGCAAGGATGATCTTTGAGCGTGTTATGGTCAATGGCGGAACACAAAAGGAAGATAACCCACTAGCTCTATTTTCTTCTTATTATTTATTATAAAAAGAAAGCCAATTTTGGGTTTTGACATATTTAGATATCATTAACATTTCATTATGGCAAAAAAGGAACATCTAGAAAGTGCTGCTTAGCTGTTTTTGAATCATTTGTTTTGTTTATTTTTGTTCTTGTTGGTTACTCTCTGTTGTGGCAGTTTTTTTTATTCTTGTATTTTTATTCTAGCACTCAGCTTAGATACAAAATGTTCATGTGCTGAAGGATTATCAAAAGAATTGTTTTATCATTATGGGAGAAAATAAATCTTGGTTTAACTTTCATACACATTTTCTCAAGAAACCAGAAACTGTGCACTTTGATCTTTCGAAGTATTTAGTTCCAAAAAGGCATGGTGAGAAAAGTAGGAGTGGACACGTTTTGAGATGATTTAGTGCTGGGTTACGGGTTACACTTAACAGTGAGAAATGGTCCAAGATAAATTATTTTTCTACTCTAGTCTCCCCCAATTCGGGATGTGGGAAGCCCGATAATTCGGACAGTTTGGGTCAGAAATTCGAAGGAATGAAACATAGATCTAATATTCTAACTTGCAATTTTATAAACAGCTGCCTTAGCGGCCTGTAATCCCCCTCACATTGCTCATAAAATAGATATTCATATACGATAGGGCCGATAGGCATACAGTTGAAGAAAGCAATAAGCTCCTCTAAGGCTGTAAGCCTGTAAGTAGTCTTCTATCAAAACAGAGCTAAATATACAAGGAAAAATTGAAAATAATAATCCCAACTATTGCTGGTCCGTTAATAATAATCCCAACTATTGATTATTTTTGTATAATCCCAACTATGGGTTCACCAATAATGGTCCATGACCAGGTATTACTTCTTATAAAAAGTCAATTTTAAATAGAAATTAAGCGTAAAATTAAAAGTTAGGATTATTTATAAGGATTACTTGTTATATCTCTTCTCATCCACATTAGAAACTACGAGAATTTATTTATAGGGACCATTATTGGCGGAAGATCCCTAAAGTTGGGATTATTCTGAAATAATCGATAGTTGGAATTATTATGGGCGGATCTTCAATAGTTGAGATTATTACTATCAATTTTTCCAATATATAATTAGTCTTCTTATATATACTCCCTTATTTTGTTTGTTTACATAGACAAGTCATTTAAAAGAAACCATCAATAGTCTGTGTACATATTTGAGTGTATATTTGAGTGTATGTAAAGTGTATTTTATGTGTACACCAATAATTGATCATTTTAATTTGTTGTGTTGCAACTTGCAAGAAATAAAATGCGTTATTTTAAAAAACATCTATCTAGTATCTAGTATCTTTAAAAAATATAATTGATAGATAGAGAGAGTTTCACCGTGGATATGCCTCGAACTCGAATCATGACAATTGTGATAACATGTTAATATGTAAAAATAGATAAAGATCTCTACAAGTACCTGAAAAGTTTTATTCACTATCTACTAGTTTGTGATTAAAATCTAATTTATATCTTTCCAGTTAATTATTCGGCTGGACTCAAGTATTGGATGTCTTCCTTTTTAAGAAGTATCATGAGTCATGACCCTTTTTTACTTTGGAAATTCTAAACTAATGTTCATAGAAAGGTCTGGCCGACAAAGGATGTTCACGAACTGGCCGGCAAGCTAAGGGATGGTATAAGCCTCGTGGAACACTTTTAGACTTGGCTAACTTGAAAGTTGAAACAATACATTCGTCACTAGTTTTCAACATCATCACATCCCATATTGGGGCAATAGAACTATAGAAGTAATCATTTAACACATAAAATGTCTTATGATTGTATTCTTAAAAGGACAACCATAAACAGAAACAAATAGTGCTGACATCACACTATACAAATAGTGCTCCATCTCTACTCCAATATCCAACTTTATGTTCATACTCATGCAATGAAGCAATATTATGGTAAATTTAATCAACTTTGGGAATGATTGAGTATTGACACATTTTTTCTTATGCTCTTTCTTCAGTTCTTTATCACAATGGCGCCTAACTATAGAAACGGACGAGTGAACATTTAAAACACGGCAAATGATGAGGTGTGGATGACAAACTATAGTGCTTTGTGTTTTTGTAACCTCATTAATTATGAGCCCGTTTGGTAGCACAAAAATCGGTTGATTTGACTGATTCTGCTGAAATTTATGAAGTTCTGGTTGAAGTGCTTCCATTGGCTGATTCTGCTTATTTAAGAAAAAATATTTTTAAAATATATTTTATGAATAAAATAGAAAAATTATATGCAAAAATAGCTAAAATGATCAGCTACAGCAACTTCAGCCAATACACCCAGAAAAGTAACTTCAACCTTACTTTTTCTGCTTATTATGCAATTCAGCTCGCGAAAGCAAAAATTATGTGTTTGGTTAAAAAGTTGGCTGATAAGCCTATCAAAGCCAAAAAAAACATGGTTGCCAAACGGCCTCTATATAATTACTTATATTATTTGAATGTTTATCACGAATTGGGACATTCTTTTTAATTAGGACATTGTGGTTGTTTGGGTTGGCGTTTTACCCAAAAAATCGTTTTTATACTTAAAACGCTGCATTTTGCAGGGTGTTGGGGGAATAAACGCTGGAATTCTGGAAACGATCTGAAGCCATTCTCATGTTGGTGAATTGGCCATGGGGACATTTTTTTGGATCAGGCAGTTTTAAGTCTCACCCTTTTAGTGTGGTTATCAAACCACAATTTGTGTTCTTTATTCTTAGGTCTTACGTAGTATTTGATAGATTTCACCTTGAAATGATTCATTGTAAATTTTAAGGCAGGAATCACTTTACATGTAAAATAAAAATACATTATTTAGTTATGTGTGTAATATACTTTTAAATTTACACTTAAAGTCATTTTAGTGCCTTATAAAAACCGTGCAAAAATTGATCTCCATCCCGAAAAATATTTTAAATGTTACAGTGTAAACTATTTTAAAATGTCCTTCATCTACATCGAATAATCAAATCAAACGATGAAGAGTAATTGATTGGAAGAGTAATCAAATCAAATCAAAGCTTTTAGGCTTTCACATAAAGAGTAATTAATTCGAGCACCTAAATATAATGGATTTATTATGATAAAATTAATTAAAGTTTAGATGCCTAAAATCATATTCGAAATTTATTAAAAGGTGACGGGACAAAAAAGTTGGTAAATACCAAGGAAATATTGGTTAATAAATATAGTTACAAAATAGATCAAATTAGAGGTACTCAAAGTCTAACATCTTCCTCGACTCCAATATTCTAAAGACCAGTTTCTTTAGATGTTCGTTCCATTACTAAAATTTGTGTCAATTTTATGATACTCCGTATTAAAATTAAATTTGTCCAAATGAAGATATTTATAGGATGGAGCTCATTCAAAAATGTTTTGAAATTTATGTGAAAGCAACAATTCAAGTGAGATTACTCATTCTGACATCCATTAAAGGATATGACTGAGACTCATATTGATTCATAATTAATTTGATAATCTTCGATAGTGACCCCATTGCTTGTCCCTATTAATAAAAGAAAATAGTCTTTTTGTGTGTTTGGTGCTAAGTAGAAGAACTTGTTTAGGTCATCATACCTTCTATATTTGCACACTTTGCCATGAGAAAGTGAATGAGTTACCACATTTTTTAAATAAAATATTCTTTCTCGTATAATTGTTTTGTTGATGAAGTGTGTACAAATAATGTGTGTACAAATATCTTTTTTTTTCAAAATATAAAACCTTGCTTAAACCTTGTTTTTTTTAACCTATGATACCTTCATATACATCCCTGTTGTCAACCTCTAGAATAAAACTAGTATCAATGATTGCATCATATGTATCCATATTAATGTCAATAGTGGTACCAATGCAAATCATATGCCTAGAGAGAGTACATGCCATGGTCATCCCGGATAATCACACCCGTTCTAATTAAGTTAGGGGTAATGAAACGGGTGGCGAGATTGATCTTGTGGTAGGTTTGGGGAGTTTTTTTTCCAATTATTAATGGAAGGGATTAAGATGTTCCTTTTAGGATAAATAAATGGTGTGAATGGTAAGAGGAGCTTGAATTGATGGTTTATAACACGAAAGGGGTTAGCACCAGATATAGCCAATATATCAGTTTTGGGGGTTGCATATGTTTCAATTCATGTCATGTGACTAAGTTATGTCGTTAGCCCTCACGCGTCTATCACAACGCCACCTCCTTTATTCTTATTTGGGACAAACATGGTATTGAAAATGATCTCGTGACGTAGTTTCCTAATTAACTAGCTAACCAATAAGTTTAAGAGATTTTAATGATCATGTAACTAGTGGCGGACTTGGAATTTTTTTCAAGCATGGCACATCTGCATGGATGGAGTCGAGTCGAGTGTGAGATTAATCTATTTTGTCTAGCCTGCACGTGTAGATAATTTTTTTAAAATAAAAGTAAGTTATATTAGTATTATTCGTCTATGTGTTATAGGTCTAGTTTTTAACTCATTAAAGCAATTCTAAGCAATGATATTCAGTTTTTGAAATAAAAACATAATATCAATTAGAACTGAGTCATCCTTGCACCGGTTTTTTTATTGTGGATTAAAACTCAAGTTATTTTTATACTACAAACGGCCATAATTTCAATTCAGAATTATGATCGTGTTCAACGTTACATGTCGTGTCACTCAATTACCTTGTCAAAAAATGAAGTACAATAGTGGTGGTGATGATGACAACGATGTACCTCACAAAATATAACAGTTCCAAAATGGTGATATTTTGTTGTTGACAACGAACACATATAGAACGATGGATGGTTCGTGTCTTCCATGTTAAGAATGTTAGCTTCGTTCTTAATTAACAAAACAAATATTTACATCTTTCAAGAAATCTTCGAATCATATTTTCTCTCAAATATTGAAATTTACCTTTGCTATTTTTAAGTAAGATCACAATCTCAAGGATATTTTGATCTTTTTTTGTTGCAATAAATTAAATGTGATGACATATTCGTCAATCACAATACTTTCTTCCCCAACTAGTCAATAAAAACAACAGATTACCCTCTAGGGCCTCTATCATCATATCTACCAAACTATGATCAATGTTCGTTAATTTTAAATCACTTTTATCATCAAATGTATGATCGTAAACTTGCATTGTAGTAGTCCACATACAAAGAATATGAACAATTGTAATATGTGATCCCTAACATGTAGCTCTTGACCGAAGTAAACTATTTTTTTTACACTCTTTTCTAACATCTTTCTCATGGGCCGTTTCACGTTGTGTTTTTCGAAACTCATCATTTCATAAATAAGAAGGCCTCGATCAAATTATTCACAAACTTCTTTTCTGTGCAACAATCACAACAACTAATTTCAATTAGTAACAAAATTAATGAAAATATCTTGTGTATGGAATTTCATTCAAGATAAGAGTTTTCAATATAATACCTACATCATAACTTCATACTCCCTCCGTTTCTAAAAGAAACTCACACTTTCCTTTTTGAGATGTTTCAAAAACAAAGTCACATTTCCCTTATTTCCTTATTTGGCAAAGAAATCTACATCCAAACATGCCAAACAGTGTCCAAACAGTGTCAAACAATGTCTAAACAGTGTTTTCTACAGTAAAGTCAATTTATTTTTCTTAATAATCGTGAAGTCAAACCGTGACTTTCTTTTGGAAACGGAGGGAGTAGTACTTTAAGAGCCCGTTTGGTAACACTAAAATTGACTGCATTGGCTGATTATCCTGAAATTTATGAAGTTCTGGCTGAAGTGGTTGTATTGGCTGAATCTGCTGATTCATGAAAAAATTATGTTTAAAATATTTTTTATTAATAAATAAAATAAAAAAATTATATGAAAAAATAGCTAAAATGATTCTCTATAGCCAATACAGCCAGAAAAGTAACTTCAACCTTACTTTTTCTGCTTATTACACAATTGTGCGTGCGAAATAAAAAATTACGTGTTTGGTGAAAAAGTGATAAGTCTGATAAGCCCGGAAAAGAGGTCACGCTCTAAATGTGATATAACAATTTCCAAATGCTCTTGGGATTATTACATTTTCTCATAGTTATTTTTTAAAACCTTGATAGAGAGCACTAATTTATCACAAGTACTTAAACTAAACATCGCAATAAGAAGTAGTGACATGCACCTATCCCCAGCCCCTAGATTCTCCCGTGCATGTACACGCTCATTTTAGTATTAAGCCTCATAAATTTCAATAAATTTAACCTAGTATTTGTGTCCTTCCACCATTCTTTCTTAATATTTGAGCCCAAAAAGTATATGATCATCAATTTGGGACGAATGATGTATCATTTTCATATTAGTATATTATTTAATATTTTTGCTTTACCACTGTACACTACTTTTTTTATTTTATTTCTCCTCCAATTTAAAACTTGCATTATTCAGTAGTAACTAAACTAAACAAAATAAGGTCTATCTGCAATAAAAGTAAGATATCTTAAAGTCTTAAACAGTTCCACCCAAATAAATGAAGGCATTGCGACGCGGGTTGGAGTTGATTTTTTATTTTATTTTTACAATTCCAATCTAGTCTAGTCTAGCAAAAAGCCAAAAAGTACTGCAAATCACCCAATTTTTATTCTGCTCCTGCCTCCCTTGGATGATTGTTCGGTACTTTGCCCATATATGTTACAACCTGTAATATACTCCATATATATATAGACATAGAGATAGACTGTGTCTGTGTGCGGGAGAGAGTACAAAATACGGAGTAGCATTCCGTGATTTGATTCCTTCCCGATAATACTGTGAGTAAAGATCTTAGCTTTTCCATTTTCACTTTCACTTCATTGTCTACAATTTGCTTGATTTAAAGTTTTGATTCTTTGCTTCAGCTGCTTAGTTCATCGATGCATACTCAAAACCAGTTTTCTAGTGTACTCTAGCTATACAAGTAGGCATATTTTCACGTTCAAATTAGACGGAGACTGTTGGATCTGCTAAGTTGGACTAATGGAGATTAAGAATAAGTATCATTATTTTAGTGTATACCCATGACTTCAAATGCAATCTGTTTGTATTAGTTGGGTGTTTTGTGTGATATATGCCTTCATCTAGCTCAATTGGAGGTACCCTTTCGCTTTCTTGAGATGGTAGGAGTTCTTTTGTACTTTGAAGCATAATAAAAAAAATCCCTCTCGATCTAGGAACTACCGCTGATCCACCACAGAGCAGAGTGCAACAGTTAATGCGTAGCAGTAGCCCGTTATTATGTGCTCAAACAATTTTGGTGTGTACCTCTATAATTTGACTGTGTTGTGGATGAATCAGAGATGTAACTGTTGAAGTCAAAGAGTCTGAAGAGACTAGACCTTCTATCTGCAGAAATGGGAACGCCAATGGCTGTTGGCCTTCTTGTTGCATATCTTATATTGGGTGTGCTGGATCTTGGCAACGCTGAGATCTACATTGTGACAGTTGAAGGGGAACCTGTGATAAGTTATAAAGGTGGAGTCGAGGGTTTCGAAGCCACAGCTTTGGAGGATGGTGAGAAACTCGATGGAGCAAGGTACCCCTGATCTTCATTTGTATTTCCCATTTTGAAGAAATTTTTACTGAGTTATATTTTGAAGAGCTGTAAAATTGGGTGTGGGAAATTAATGTTGTTTAAGGGATATTTGTTAATCTTGTGTACTCATTGTTTTCAGTTGATTATATTTACCGGGGTGTGGCATTTTGTCAACTTTACTTTTCGTATGGAGAACTGAAGATATTGCGTAATCTGACCGGATAGTATTTTATTTGCTTTTGTAAGCCCATATTCCTTGCCAATTGCAAACAGTTTAGAACTTTAGATAGTCTTGATTAGTTTATCAGGAAATTCTAGGTATCAAATGGAAAATATTTAAATTCATTGCTCTCAAATATACGTGTGTTTACAGGAAAATGTTCTGAAACATGTCATTTCAGAAAATCAAGGAAACATTAATTATTAATTTTAATTTCAAAGTTGTCCTTACACAATGATGCTATAACCACAATAAAAGATAAAGCAAGAATTAGTAAAGGATATTATACTCAGTTGTTCATTTATCCTTCTACAATTTGGAGAATTCATTGTTTCCTTACTATGGCAGTAGAAATCTGTAACGATGCTTATCGAGAACAGATAAACTCTTTTAAGAATTAAATAAGTAGTTTCGCGTGTGGCCGTCATTTTGGTGGTTTTTCTAGACTAGCAAAATCACCTAAATGGCGACTACATGCCAGACTATTGCGCACCTAAATGGTGACTACATGCGAGACTATTTCGTCAGCAATTGCACTTAGTACTAGCAATGCTATTATTAACAGCAATGACTGATTAAACACTGTTTCACAACAATCATGTATACATTTATCATTTTATTGACCACTAGAATTACATTTGTTGGGATTGAGGTGCTTGGTTTAGAAAGGACTATCCTATCTAAATTTATGAAAACTACTTATGAAATCCAGATAGTATTGCTAAAATGTTGTTCTTGTTTTACTTATTTGGTTCTTCTATTCTATTCTTAGATGGTATTGCTCTCCTTATGTTGAAAACTTACGATCATAAGTTCTGAACGGAGCCAGTCACTCAACCTTTCCTTATAAATAAAGACTGAAAGTTCCAAAAAGCATTTAAAAGTTTCCTTCTATAGATGTTTCAAGGAGAGACATATTTATAGGCTCATAAAGAGATACTCTGTCATGCTAAACTTTTATGCATTGAGCTTCAATATATTTAATGCCTAAAACCTCTTATATAATAATGTGCTCTGCTTGAATGCTTCGTGCGCAAAATGAAAAATAATTCGAATAAAAAGAAATTGAAGAAGAATGAATATGACTGCAACCATAACATTTTAAAAATATGTTAAATAACCACCATCGTACTGGGGATGGACTGAGAATTCTATGGTGAGGGGCCAACAATGGAAGTGTGAATAATGAAACATAAATATATTATATGTATAAAAAGTAATATAAAACAGCTCAAGGTCTCCTTTAGATGCAAATACAATGCTATAAGTTTATTTTTTTTATCTCCAATCACTTTGTGTTAGACCTTGGTCAAGTATTATGACATCCAGAGCATATAATGAAACCAGCAAAGTAAAACACTATAATTATCTATAGTTTAAAGTTTATACTGAACTATAGCTTTTGTTGAAAGTTGCATCTATCTCCAAAAAGGTCATGTTTTGACCAACATGCACCATTTTAATTTTGGAAAGCTATATATATATATAGGTTCAAATAAGAACATGATCTTAGGAGAGAAAGAGAAATGAGAATGAATCTGGACCGTTAGATTTGCTTTAAGTGAAATTCAGTGTGCATTAGACGAAATTGTAATGTGCATTAGATGAAATTGAAATGTGCAGCACAAAGGGTACGATACAATGACATTATGTGAAGTTGAATTGTGCATTAGGTGAAATTGAAATGTGCACTAGCCACTATGTGAAACTGAAATGCGCAGAATAAGAGGTACGATGTGATGTTATTTTTGTACCTTTTATTCCGCACATTTCAATTTCATCTAATGCACATTTGAGTTTAAATTTTTATTCTGCACATTTCAATATCATCTCATGCACATTTCAGTTTCACCTAGTGCACAATTCAGTTCCACATAATACAATCCAACGGTCCAAATTCATTCTCATTTCTCTCCTGGGAGTCTGTTCTTAACGGAACCGCTCCCCCCCTCTCTCTCTCTCTCTCTATATATATATATATATATATATATATATATATATATATATATGCTATACATGCAACATATTGGAAAGTTACTTGTACAAATAACTTTTTTATTTTGGAAAGGTACATATATGTTGTAAGTCATTAACCATGCTTCTATATTCACTATATTGTAAAATTATTTGTCTTTTTGAATAAGTTATACTCCCATCGTCCCTTGGTTGACGTCATTTCCCCCCCCCCCCCTTTTAGTTGTCCCAAATAAATCTCAACCACACAAACTCCACTACCTTAAGCTTGAAATTCAACTAAGCATGTAGTGGGCAATATATAACTTCTTTCGGAGTTTATCGAAAAAGAAACATAATGTAGGCGTATCTCTCATCATCATCATCATTACTTTCCTATTAGTATTGTCAGTGTTATTTCTTTATTCAGTTTTAGTCAATTTCTTATTAGCCTATCTTTGTACTAGTATTTCCTAATATGATTAGGGATCTTGTAATAGTTATATAAGGGTCATCAATTTCAATAAACCACTTTCGAAGAATTAATTCTTTTGTGTCTTCACAAGGTTGGGCACCGATCAATTCTAGCTTAGGCTTATTTTACTCTTCCACTCTTCGGTTCTCTTTTCTCTATAGCTCAAATGAGATTACAACCACACTTGTAACAGAATAGTTGGCTTTGATCCAACAAAGCATATTTTTTGTAAGCAAAAGTTTTTTTTCCAGCATCGCCTTTTTTTAAAAAGAAAATGAGTATATTATAATTATGTATAGGGTGTTTATGTTCCAAAATTATGTGCAGCACAGAGTTTTTTTGGATTCGTAATCCAATAGGGCCTAGCATGTCTACTGCAATGGGGTATCGTATGCTGCTTGCATGACCTTGCACCTTCAACAGGGCTGTTGATCTAGTTGGTTGCACTAGTCAATTGCTTTAACATCAACTAAGAAAGCTGCAGCACATGATGTCTTATATCTAACTTCACAGTTCTCAAAGAATTCAAAATGTTCCAGTTTTAGTAAAACCACTGTTCACTGTCCACCTCCAAGGGGATGTAATTAATTTAATTGGTGATCTTCAACTCAGAAGAAGTATTGACAACTAGGCACTTTGAGTTCCTGATAATGTGAAAGTTTACTATGCACTTGCTATGTCATTCCTTCTTTACATTTTAGATACCTTTTTTGTATGTTAATTTTTAATTGGCGTTGCTCACTCTATCTGCTCTGCCATGGCTCATCTCTAGTGAACCTGCTTTATCTTATGCACGACATTTGGAAAAGAAACATGATATGCTTCTTGGATTGCTATTTGACCGAGGAACCTACAATAAAATCTACAGTTATCGCCATCTGATAAATGGCTTTGCAGTTCATATCTTGCCTGAGCAGGTAACAATCCACATTTTTCTACTAATACTTCCTCCCTGTTTGCATGTTTCTGTGGTAGATGAAAACACATCCTCCAACCAATTTATGTGTCCTATTTTGGATTGTCAACATTTGACTGAAGTTACTCTCTCCTAATAATGTTTAACTTAGTATTTTTTTTTTGCAAACGTTTAACTTAGTATTAATTATTAAATTTTACATACTTAAAAACTACACTAAAAATTGTATGGGACAGACAGTTCTTTTGTGATTTCTATCTAGAACCTTTTTAAATCTATTTCTTATACCCTTTTAACATATTATTAGGCAGAAATTCTTAGACACGCTCCTGGTGTGAAATCAGTTACAAGGGATTGGAAGGTGAAAAGGCTAACAACCCACACCCCTCAATTCTTAGGGCTTCCCACTGGAGTCTGGCCAACTGGAGGTGGCTTTGACAGGGCCGGAGAGGATATTGTAATAGGCTTTGTGGACTCTGGAATTTATCCACACCATCCCTGCTTTGCAAACCACATTGGCGAACCCTATGGACCTCTTCTAAAATATCGAGGAAAATGTGAAAAGGATCCAATTACAAAGAGGAACTACTGTAATGGGAAAATTGTTGGAGCTCAGCATTTTGCAGAAGCTGCTAAAGCTGCCGGTGCATTTAATCCTGAAATTGATTTCGATTCTCCTCTTGATGGTGATGGGCATGGAAGGTATGTTTTACCATGCTTTTAGGGGTTTCTTCTATGGAGAGATGTGCTTTTGCTATCTACATTATTGTCATCACATTGAATACCATCGAATCCTTCTTATTATATCTACATTAATTGTAATAAACATTTTTTTTTCAGATAGTTAATTGTAGTTCCCCATGATTAGATTCATTGCCCGTGCTTTTATCGTGTTTCTTAGAAATGTTAGATTCTAGATATTTGTTTGAGCTTGAAATGCATTTAAGTGTCGCTATCAGTATGTTGTGAGACCGTCCATTACTTTTTCCAGTCACACGGCGGCCATTGCAGCTGGAAACAATGGAATTCCTGTCAGAATGCATGGATTTGAATTCGGAAAAGCAAGTGGAATGGCTCCCCGTGCAAGGTGAGCCTTCTAGGAAAATGTGACGCTACACTCTTTTGAGCACAGTGCTACATCAGCTTCTTTACAATTGATATCGGCTTTCAGGATTGCTGTGTACAAGGCGCTCTACAGGCTATTTGGAGGATTTGTTGCAGATGTGGTAGCTGCTATTGAACAGGTATGCTATGATAAGAACTAAAACGTATGGTGTGTATTATGGCACCTCCAGAAAATACCTAAGACCCTAATCTGCCAGAGAATTTATAGTTGGTATGGTAGTGTAATAATTATGGTATGGTAGTGTAATATTGGTAAGCTACACTTTATGGTTCAGGATTATGTAGCTTCCTGCTGGGTAATAGTGGGGGGGGGGGGTCAAATATGAAGCAACTTGAACTTTGATTTTATGCTAAAAACGTGAATTTAAGTCTACGAGTTTGGTTGAGCTACTAAGAAACTAAAGTGATAAAAGCAAGAACAATAGGAGAGATGATTTGGGTGTAGGGCATCAAGTGTTTGATGCAAGTTTTTCAAAGCGAAAATGGGAATAAAAGGGGAAAATATTTAATTAGTGAGTCTAAGAATGATCGCCAATATTATTTCCATTGAAAGATGATTAAACCTCTTGACGGTAGTTGTTACGTACTTGATAAGAATTTAATTTAATATTTTATATTGCATTTTCTCATAACTGATTAGTGATTGATCTATTGACAGGCAGTTCATGATGGCGTTGACATTCTCAATTTGTCAGTGGGCCAAAACAGTCCTCCAACAACTACAAGAACCACCTTTCTAAACCCTTTTGATGCTACACTTCTTTCAGCAGTCAAAGCTGGAGTATTTGTTGCACAAGCAGCTGGTAATGGAGGTCCTTTCCCCAAAACATTGTTGTCTTATAGCCCATGGATAGCGTCTGTAGCTGCTGCAGCGGATGATAGGAGATATAAGAATTATTTGACCCTTGGCAATGGGAAAAGATTGTCTGGCATTGGGTTATCGCGTAAGTTCAATGTACCATTATATATTGGTATATAATAGAGCAATAGGGATGAGCTTCTATTCGTCTAAGCAGTTGTTTAGGAGACTAGGAGAGCCTCCATCATTGTGTTACTCAAGTTGGTTAGGTTGATTCAGTCTTGTAGCACCAACCAAGATGGGCAGCAAAAGAAATAATTCACCATCAGCATTTTATATTTACTACTATTATGAATTTGTTATTGAATTCGTAATGTAATAGTTAAGTATTTATAGTATTTACCAGTCATTTATTCCCTAGTTTGTAGTTTAGGAAGTCTTATAAGCCTTCTCTCAGCTCTACATATAAGGAGTTTTTTGGCTGACAAATAAGGATATGGAGTCATGGAGATAAGTATTATTCTGTGAGGGAGTTTTGTGAGGAAATAAGTATCATCAAGTCCATCCTCAACTCTTTTCTTTCCTTTGTTAATGTTTTTTACACTCAACATCTTTGCTAAAAAAGCCGGTGAAGTTTCCCGGGTCATAACATCTTCTCTGGTGTCTTTTCATTTGTTTTCTAGGATGTAACAACCATCCATGAGTACTTTAATTCAAATTTGAGTTGCATTTAAAACAAAAGTTATTTTTCACGAAGATTACTTAATTCCTTTCTTGAATGCATCATTTTAGAATATATTTATGGTTCTGAACTTTGTTTTGCACATACTTTCCTGAGCAGCTTCTACACATCCAAACCGAACATTCACCATGGTTGCTGCTAATGATGTTGTTTTGGATTCTTCGGTTGCCAAATATAATCCTTCAGACTGCCAGAAGCCCGAACTTTTAAACAAAAACTTGGTGCAGGGAAACATTCTTCTTTGTGGCTATTCATTCAATTTTGTTGTTGGTACATCATCAATAAAAGCTGTCGCAGAAACAGTGAGAAGTCTTGGTGCTGTTGGATTTGTTCTTGCTGTTGAGAATTCTACACCAGGAACCAATTATTATCCTGTTCCTATTAGAGTTCCTGGGATTGTCATAACCAATAAGAAGGATTCGATGGTAAACATCTTAGTCCATGTAGTCTACTTTAGTTGTTACAATGGAAAAATCTGGACCTTTCCAAGTTCGCTGTACTTAAAAAGGGCAGTCCGTTGCACGTTGGCATCCCCGCAAGGAGAGAGTCCGGGGAAGGGTCTCACCAAAAGGGTGTATAGAGGGCCAGCGTTCCGTTGTCATTTTTGGGAAGAGGCCCCTCCCCAAGATTTGAACCTGTGACCTCGGTTACACAACACCGTAGTTGATGTGCCAAGCCCTTCCCAAGCAGGCTGTACTTTTTGTGAAACAATGTTACAACACCCATGTCACAAGTTAATTATAAAGATGTTTTGCCCTATTAATATGGTCCATATATATACTAAATCAGGGGCTACTAATCTTTAGTCCTTCACTCCTTTGGGCTTTGGCATGTACTTCCCTCAGTTGCATCTCTCACTAAGTTTTTATTTATTTATTTGTAGTTTTTATGGCTTGGTTTTGGTTTGTCCCTTAATATTGTCTGCGAATTTCAATTTTAGGAGCTTATAAATTATTACAATATGTCCACTTCAAGAGATTGGACGGGGCGTGTTAAGAGCTTTAAAGGGACAGGAAGCATTGGGGATGGTTTGAAGCCTATACTTCAAAGTGCTGCACCACAAGTGGCATTGTTCTCTGCTCGAGGACCAAATATCAAAGATTTTAGCTTCCGAGATGCTGATCTCCTCAAACCCGATATACTGGCTCCTGGTTCTCTAATTTGGGCAGCATGGGCTATTAATGGAACAGATGAAGCAAATTATGTTGGTATATCATATTTTAGAATTTTCTATGAAATCATTGGTTGAGGATTACTGATATTAGCTCTCTAACACTTGGAGGTTCAGTAGGAAGTTTTGGATACATAGTCACTAAAAAACTGTTAAACAGTACTCCCTCCATACCAAATACTAGTAAATCTTTACACTTTCCTTTTTCATCCATCCCTGGGTTATCTTTAGTCTTTACATTTCTTTTTAAAGAATGACTTCTGTGGTCTATTTTTCTTTCCTTTCTAAATGAATCACAACACAATTTCATTTTCTTAACTAATGCACCAAAAGCAACCGTCCTGATTTATATGGGACATAAGGAAGTATTGTTTACTACATTAGCTCCTGGCTGTATTGCCTTAGAAGCATTATATTCTTTAAGGACCTTTTTGTGTATACATTTTTCTGCTTAATGAGAGGAGTTTACTGATATCGCTCTTCCATCAATAGACTTACCTTGTGTACTTGCTTGCTTTTCACCCTATCTACACTCCTTGCCAAGGGTCCCATTAAAATAGTCACTCTACCCTTAGGGTAGAAGATTAAGTCCGCGTACATCTCAGCCTCCCTAGCCTACTTACGAGTAGAATATACTCACATACCAATTTGCTTGGTTTGGTTTTATCACTTATATCCAAGAAATTAGTAAATAAACATAAAAAATCATCATGAAGAAGCTGAATAACTGTTTTGGATTGTGAAAGGTGAAGGATTTGCTATGATATCTGGAACCAGCATGGCTGCTCCTCATATAGCAGGAATTGCTGCACTTGTGAAGCAGAAGCATCCTCACTGGAGCCCTGCCGCTATTAAATCAGCTTTGATGACAACATCATCAACTATTGACAGAGCGGAGAGGCCACTTCAAGCACAAGAGTATTCTGCTTCTGAAACCATGACACTGGTTCATGCAACACCTTTTGATTATGGTAGTGGCCATGTCAATCCTAGAGCAGCCCTTGATCCTGGTCTTGTCTTTGATGCAGGTATCCCAGAACAGCCCTTCTATCAATACACGCTAACAGATTTTAAGCTGTTCTTCTTTCAATACATGCTAAATAAGTTGTAAACAGTTGGAATTTAAGATTTAAATTGCAGAACACACTCAACCTCATTAGATCTGCTTCATGGAACCAATATTTAATGACAGTTAAATATTTCCTAGTGTATGTCTTTTTGTTGCTCTTCAATTCATTTCCTCCTCCATCTCTGTGTGACAAACCTTAATGACTGTGACACAAAATGTGATGGTACTTTGAATGCAAAAAAAGAGACATAGATGAGTAGTTGAGTCCGTGGCACCATTTCAATATTGGGGTTTGACATGAATCTGTATTCTGTAAGGCTGTAAGCATATTTATTTGGAATCCCTTTATACCACAGCAGGATATAAGGCGAATTATCAAAACTGTGATAGTAATCCTATTGGAGTTTTATTACTCTACCTGTCTCATAATTTTCTTCCCATTACCCTTTCCGGGATGTCCCAAAATATTCTTCCCATTTCCTTTGAAGGAATAATTTGCGTGGTTAGTATATTTGTTTTTTAGATATACCAGAACCATACAATTACTTTGTTAATAAGCCTGAAAGTCAACTGGAAGAAAATCTGAAGCTTTGATTAAATAGTGCACTTCCACTTAAAAATCTTGATTGACAGTTATCTTTGTTGCGCTTATTAACTGATGATCTGTCAATTGAATTGTAGGCTATGAAGATTATTTGGGATTCTTGTGCACAGTCCCAGGAATTGATCCTCTCGAGATAAAGAATTTCACACACTCTGCGTGCAACTACACTCTTGGCCACCCATCAAATCTCAATATGCCCTCAATCACAACATCTAATCTTGTTGGGACGCGAACTGTGTCACGTTCAGTGACAAATGTTGCTGAAGAAGAAACATATGTCATTACTGCAAGGATGGCACCGGATGTCGCCATTGAAACAAACCCTCCTGCAATGACATTAAGGCATGGTGCAACACGCAAATTTACAGTGACTCTGACTCCCCGCTCAATCACTGGACGATACAGTTTCGGAGAGGTTACACTGAAAGGAAGCAGAGGGCACATTGTCAGGATCCCTGTTGTAGCACTGGGTTGTCACGCTGCTAAACTCCGGTAGTTTGTCTATGTTATTCCACTTCACGATATACTATGTTGTATTCTTTGGATCTGTGAGAATAAGCTGGAGTTACTTTGTCAAGGCGTAAAATACAGTTTTATAAATGATGTAAAGATGGCTTAGCCTGAGAGGATGGAGAGGCTCTTATGTTCTTCCCAACAAATGATTTGTGTGCGAATTTCATTGTGCTCCCCCTCTAGGAGTTGCCCTGGTTGGTTCCTAGTTTTTTTTACTACCTTTAGACTGGGAATGGCTTGTATGTTAAGATGTATCTTCCACCTGTGTATGATTGAGAAGTATTATGCACCTTCTTTGTAATCTGTGAACATTTGTACACTATCCTTCATTCCTAACTTCCTATTGCTATATTGGACACTGACCTATTGTTTTTAATCCAGAATAGAACATTCAAAATTTCAAATGTTTAAGTCCTATCTGCGTGAATAAAATTGCCTTGCATTAGAATCAGAACCCTTCCAGTTCGGTCCTAATTTTGAGGAACCGGATCTGAACTGGGCTCGCCCTACTTGAAGGATGTGGTCTGTTGATGCATTGTTCTAATAATAACTGCCAAGAGGTGGGGAGAAGAGTTTAGTTAGAAAGATTTGAATTGTCAGGTTCAGAGGAGTTATTATTGGATAGCATAGTGAATAGGGGTGGATTCGGGACGGGCCAGGTCCGGGTCGGGCCTAGCCCGGGCGGGCCGGTGTTTCAGAATTGGTGGACCCGGGACCGGCCCAGGTAGCCACCGGCTTCGATCCGGGTCCGGGCCAGGCCTCCGGTTTATTTTTTTTTGCTTTCCTAACCCTCCCACCCCCCAAACCCCTCCTAACCATCAAGCCCAACCCGGGTGGAACCCAAAAAAATGAAAAAAAAAAATCAATTTGGCCCGGACCTGGGCCCGACCTGGCCGGTTCGCCAAATGTAAGACCCGAGCCCGGACCCGCCCCCGGGCCTAGGCCCGACCCGGACCCGGACTCGAGAACCGGGCCGGTCCCGGATTGAAGCTTATTTGTTTCTTTCTATTTCTCAAAAGCCCTTACTACGAATGATATTCTAAAAGTTTCTGAACATGAGATATTTTCTCGGTTTTCAACAAATTTGGAACTTATTTTCTCCAAATAAGTGCCTGTCGGATTCTAGTGGGTTTGGGTGGGGTGCACACACAACCCAAGTACCCAACAAGTTTTTTGGATTAGTCTATAAGTATAGTAGTGTAAGCAATTTGTTTGAGAGACCCGTGTAATCAATAATCCGGTCGAATAAGAATCAGGCCAAAATTTTGAAAGAATCAAACCAGACCGGGTCCATGACTAAATCAATCTATTATACCAAGTAGATATGATCCAAAATTTTGAGTGATTTAAAAGGATTCAAATAAGGTCATTTCACTATTTGATTACATAAAAAACACCCTTGAGTAATCGAGTAGATTTATTTGGCCTAGAAGCCTCTATATTTCTAATCTTGATAAAACTAAAATTTCTAGATTGTCAAGAACAGATACAAACAAAAAGTTAGAGCAATTGTCTAACTGAGACGATATAATAATTGATGCGAGATTAAAATAAAAAGTTGCAGCTAGCCAAACTCCATCTTGAAACGCAACTTTCAAATCCAAAAAACCCGTTCAGCCCGTGGTGGTTTAGGATGAAGGCGGATCATCGATACCGCCATAGATGATATGAACATTAGGTTTTTTTTTTGACAAAAATAGATATATGGTTCAAGAAACATAAAAACAATTTATATGGTGTGGACGTGTGGTACTAGTTAAAAGAATCACACATCTCATCCAAGTATCCAACTGATGCAAAAGTAGTCTATGTCCCATATATATATATATATATATATATTCTTTTTACGCCTTTTATCTTGCCATTCTATTGTACCTTACCCTTTTCGCCGTATCTTATCTTAATATATTTCTTATCTTTCTTTTTTGACCGTGATCCCATATTCACATGTATCAATTCATTTAAACACACCCAAAAATATTGAGATTAAGGCTTGAATGTTGTTGTATTAGTCCTTTAGCGTGTTTAGATCTCAAATGCATTGTATCATATTCATTCTTATTGATATCAGAATATCTTTTTCTCATTTAAACATACACATAACACAAATGAGCAGGCTAATAAACCAAAGGTGAAATTGGCAGTGTTTTTGTCTCAAATTATCTGACACAAATGGTTAAAAAATTACACTTGACCATAAGATCCTGAACGAGAGTAGTCTTGAGCGTTGAACGCCTAAAATCCTGAACTGTACATATATAACAAGTAAAATCTCACGAATGAACTTCTATACCTAGAGACATTTTAGTCGCACTTTTTGTTGTGAAAGACTATATGAATCAAGAATCATGTTATATTGTACATATACGAAGGGAAGGGAATATATGTGTAAATGATACGAAGAGTCAAGTTTCTTCATCTTTACACATAAAAAGGAACATCTTTTAAATGTTTCTTATGTTACACATTAAATGTAAAGAAGCAAATGTACAAAAGCACAGACTGATATGCAAAGGAGTGTGGTAAAGAATCAACTTTATTGATTTCGCAGGCAGGTAGCTACAGCAGTACAGCACACAAAACCTTGCTTGTCTTGCTTGCTCTTCTTTGTGTCCTCTGATGCGCCTCTGTTTCCACTTTATATTTGCTTCTTAATAATGAAGTATAATAAAAACATATCAACAACAAAAACAACAACAATAATAATAATAAAACTAACAACAATAAGAATAACAATTAACAATAAGTAGTGTAATGATTTTCTCCTCGTCATTTTTTTTTTAATTTCTCAAACTACAATAGTTCACAAACTGTTTTTTATATTTCATAGGGATAGTGCATTAAACTAATACACGGAGTATTAATTTAATGTAGACAGTAAAAGGACTGTAGAAGTAGGGAGCACTAGTACCACTAATTAGATTTTCATTTTAGACCTTACCTTTTCAAGTATTGATAATTTAGTCTCAATCCAACCTAACTCTGCACAAATAAAATACTATAAATGTACTATATAAATTAAATGCTATTTTTCTTATATTTTATAAGCACAAACATGTAATTCTATTAAAATAGTTAATTACGATATTCTTTATTATTACTATTCAAAATGCATTTCCAACATTTCTAATGTATTAAATTTAACATGTCACTTTAATCCCTAATATGAGATATATGCTCTTGCTAATTTTTAATAGTTTTAAGACCATGTTGGTAATATTTGAAAAAAGACAAATGGTAAAGAGCATAGAACTAGACTTACTTTTTGTCAACACCTATCTTAAGGGATCCCATAATTTTGGGCCTGAGGTGACCACCTCAAATGCCTTACTTTGGGACGCCTACGCATACACTTGACTACTCCCTACATATACCAATATATGTATGTATGTACGTACATACATATAAATACATATGTATAATAAAGACACGCGAGTATATAATAAACACACTAATACATGTGTTTAGCTAGTTGGTCCATATAATTGTTGTTTGGAGAGTAAATTGTGGCCAGGGTGGCTAATCACCTTGCAAATAAATTGTAAGGCATCTTCAGAGTAAAAGATACTGAAATTTTATCTAGCTTCCTTGGGGCTAGCTGCTTTCTCATTTCTCTCCATCTGTCTCTTAGCTTTCTGGTGGTGAGCATGGGAAGAACTAGAAGCAGATCATCTTCTTCGGTATCCATAGCATTTTATCTTCAACATTTGTTTGTGCTTGGCAGTTTTGTCATTCTCTCACATTGTGGTAAGTTATAAGTGACTAATAATTAAAGAATTACAAAGTTATGTAGTTAACTATGTTTACTGGTAATCTTCTGGCCATATATACCTTATAACATCTTCCATATATAATATATATATATAATTTCCCCACGAAAAAATTATATATCTTATAATTTATACATTTCCAAGTATATACAAAACTCATACATTCTTCCACACACACGCATCTTATAACTTCCCCACAAAATTTATCTTCCAAAGAACCATGTTACAAATAATTTCTAGAACAAGTATGAGTTGTTCCTGTTAAGATTGTTATTTGTTTAAAACTAAAGACAAATGAGTAAATAATTGGTCTGTGAATTATTGAAATGAATTTTTATACTATACTAAGATGAGTATAGTGGTTAGAAAATTGCAGATTTTCACAACTTTACAAACAATGAGCAAAATAGTTGTAACAACTATTCACACTGTATTTTAAATTGGGCTAAGGACTTTTTAGACTTCTAAAATTAGGTTAGATTCATGTAACACATAATACAAGTATCCAACCGGCTATATAGTATAGGGATTGTTAATTGCCTTATACTATAGAATGTGTCGCGGATAATATAACACAGCATGTTATTTGCAACGGACGGGTTTTTAATGCATATAATCATACCTGTCACTTTAAATACATAATTTCTAATAAAATCTTTCTAAATTTACATTCATTGTGTACATTCATATTTGGTAAGTGTTTATCAGGTAATGAGAAGTAGTCTCACTTTTTGCTCCTCAATGAACACATGTTAATTAAGAATGTACACACCAAATGTAAAACTAGACTTATTCTTTTTAATAGGGAAAACTAAGTGCAAAACCTATAATTTTAAATAATTTGTAAAAGAATACATTATTCTTTTTGATGATGTATCAATTAATTAGTTCATATTTATAAAGGAATATAACCACCTCATTACCGGAAAAAATTACAAAATAAAGTTCTAATTTCCAGATTCTTCTGTTTACTGATGAGTGATGAATGAAGTTTTCCTCTTGACTGAAGATGTTTAGCATCATAAATTCATAATTGTCATTTCCTATACTGATTGATGACATATGTTTGTTTTTGTTTTACTTAAAGAGGTAAGAAAAGCTTCAGGTGAATCTTCTATTCAATCAGAGATAACGAAGCGGTTCGATGTATACCTGTCGACGGGGGACGATTCTTCTTCCTATTCAAATTCTCAATGGTACGGTGTGAGTTCCCCGTTGAATTTACCACCATTTGACTCTCTCGCTCCGGATCCCTCGCCGGAAATCTCCCCTGCCTCCGCCTATTGCGCCTATTCTCCACCTCCGTACTCTCCTTACCTACTCCCTCCTCCGTCAACTACTTCACCGCCGAGCCCAACTTCGCCTAATTTCAACCCGCCTCAAATCGGCCCAAGCCCTAATGAGCCTGCTCTAAGCCCGCCAATAACTGTCCCCAGCCCAATCGAACCTGTAGGGAGTCCACCGCAATCTGTCCCGAGCCCAGTTGAACCAGTTAGAAGTCCACCTCAATCTGTTCCCAGCCCAGTTGAACCTGTTAATAGTCCACCTCAATCAGTTCCAAGCCCAGTTGAACCTGTTAAAAGTCCACCTCAATCTGTTCCAAGCCCAATTGAACCTGTTAAAAGTCCACCCCAAACTGTTCCAAGCCCAGCTGAACCTGTTAAAAGCCCACCTCAATCTGTTCCAAGTCCAGTTCAACCTGTTGAAAGTCCACCTCAATCTGTTCCGAGTCCATTTCAGCCTGTTTTCAGCCCGCCTCAAGTCGTCCCAAGCCCAACTCAGCCTGCTTTAAGCCCACCGAGCTTTAACCCGAGCCCAGTAGAACCAGTTCTTAGCCCACCTAATTCCGCGCCGGGCCAAACTCGGCCTATTTTAAGTCCACCATCGTATGGGCCCAGCCCACGCGTAAGTGTCCCGCCGCCAACAGGTCGCTTGCCCAGCCCGTTCATGCCGCCAATTGTGTACCCGCCGCCGTTGGGGCCGCCGGCTCCGTCGACCACGCCGCCGACAGCTCTGTGGTGCGTGGCGAAGCCGTCAGTTCCGGATCCGATAATAGAGGAGGCGATGAACTACGCTTGCGCATCTGGGGCGGATTGCGATCAAATTCTGCCGAAAGGGTCGTGTTATCAGCCGGATACACTGTTCGCACACGCTTCGTTTGCGTTTAATAGCTATTGGCAGAGAACAAAGCAGGCTGGCGGTACCTGTGAATTCGGAAGCACCGCCATGCTCGTTACTGTTGATCCAAGTAAGTATTTCTTCATCTTCGTTTTCCTTTCTAGAAAACAATTACAGTATAAAGAGAATTGTGTAAAGAAGCCGGTGGGCTCAGCTCAACTCAACTGGTAGATAAGGGGTGCCATAGGGGTAAGTCTCAGGTTCAAATTCCGGCAATTGCGATGACAAGTTACTATGCTAAAAATGCATAGGGCAAATACTAGGGTTAGAGCCTCACTCTCTATCTGTCAGCTTGTGAGTAAAGCCCAACTTACATCCTCTTGGCTAACTGTCCGGCCGGTACTGAGGAACCCTCTAGGATGGGGTGTCATCCTTTTTTTTAGAATTGTGTAAAGAAAGTGAGTATGGTATTTCACCTTTTACCTAATTAGCTTCGAGGTTTTATTTGCTGAATTCAAAATACTTTTAATATTGATGTTTTGTGTTAAACTGATCGATTTCAATCAAAGACTACTACACAAGTTTATATTGTCCAAATCCAATTTGAACAAATCACATATACTAGATTTTACAAATTGAGACCAGAGTACCAGACTAGACAAAAGCTAAACACGTTAGATTAGATTAAACTTGAAAAAAACAAATGATTAGTTTAATTTAGATCTTCAAATTTCAATTGAAATGAAAACATCTTAACCCTATCAAAATAATATCAAATAGAAACATAGTTCTAAGTTCTAACTTGAAATGAAAGCATAGTTCTAGTTTGTAAAATCTAGTATATGTGATTTGTTCAAATTGGATTTGATAGATATAGACAATTTAGATTACATGTTGTCCTGTTTGGATGAAGAACTGATCTTAACGGAATTTAAAATTGAACAATTGATTTGATTTTTTACTATTGTAAAGCTTGAGAATAAGTCTTTTATTTCATCGCAAGCTTATGTCAAATTTACCCTCCCATTATTTAATTTTTTCTTGTTTATATTAAAATAAAACATTTATTTTTATGATAATTTAACATTATCGATCTTTATTTCAACTGCATTGCCAAACAAATCTATTTAATTTTGGAAAAAATACACTAATATTACTCCTAGAAAAGTGTTGGACAAAAATGTGACTTACTAACGTTTAGTAACTATAATTGTATTCAAAGTTACTACGGTGTATTTACTATGATGTAAATTTTTAACATAATTATAGTCACTAAAAGTTACTAAATGACTTTTTTGTCCATTATTTTTTTTGTTAGTTATATTTAAGGAAAAACCTCTTTAATTTTACTAACATTACAGTTTTGCCATTTTCTATCTAATTCGAGATAATAATTTCTAAATCAAACAATAAACTATAGCCTCAACTCATTTTTCCAAACATAACCGTTTCCCGACTTTGATTTTTTTTTTTTTGAAATTGCTAAACAAATACAAGTATTCGACTACACATTTGTGACACTCAACATACGGAGTAGGACATTTAAGAAAGAAATAATTGCATAAATATGACCAAAATACAGATGTTTTACAAAAATATGACTAGTTACTATAGTAGTAATGAAATCATAGTAATTCATGTTCAAATTTTGAACGTAAGTTACCACAACACTACATTATAGTAATGAATAGTCATATTTATTTATGTAAATAAGTTTTATTGTAGTAATATTCTTATAAAAAACCCTTTAAGAAAACTGACACACTTATTTTAAGCATAATATACCTCATTTTAAAACCCAATTAGCTTCTAAGTTTTTTTGCCTGCGTCAAATACTTGATCAACTAATAATGTATTAAAACAAAGCAAAAATCCAAAGGCCCTATCTAACGTTCTTTTTTTGCAATCATCAAATACTTTTTTAATAAGTGTATTAAAATTTTAAAGAAAGCAAATATCTAATTTTTGGACGAACTTAGCATAAAATAAGGATCCAAAATAAGTGCTACTCTTTCATGATTAATTACTCGATTCCTATTAATTCTTTAGTATTGTGTACTGAAAACATATACTCCGTAATAATTCCGTATCATGTTATCACATATGCATTGAATTTGTATATATGTACGATAGTATATTTTTTTTAAAAAAAAAGTAGATGGGATGATAGGTAGGATATTTAAGATAATATTCTCTCCCTTCCAAGTAGTTCTTTCCCATTTATTTATGGAGCGTTTTTTTAAATAAAATTAATGGTACGACATCACTTTCTAAAAACAGTCTAAAAATGAAGTGCATGAACATTAGAACATCTCAAATGATCTCCAAAAATAGGTTGTTTTATTGTCACATAATTAAGTACTACCTCTGTCCCCCTAAGTTTGGGACAAGAGAAGGTGACACGTTTATTAATAAAAGTGAATTTATGTGGTTGATATTGAATTGATAAAGTAAGAATAAAGTAGGAATGATTTAAAACCACACAAATTTTATCAAATAAGGTATGAGACAATCTTTGTGGGACGGACCGAAAAGGTAAAATGGGACAATCATAGCGGGACGGAGGGAGTATTTATTTATCTCAAAATTCTATATAACTTCCTACCAACATTCTGAAAGAATCTCATATTTGCTTGATCATGCACTAACATATTGCATATATTTTTAAAATAGTCTTGAAATAATATGAATTCATCTTGAATTATTCCAATCAATAATCTTACCCAGCAATCAATATGTAGTATTATACAAACATGCTCTCATAAGCAACTGTCACATTATCAACTTAAGCTCCTAATAATCATATGAATGTGGATTTTTTTAATAGGAAATGAGTTTAGACTTTAGATGGTTGAATAGGAAATGAGTATGGAGAATCATACTCATGTTACTATTAAATTTTAGTTGAGTTAAATGAGTTTAGTGTATTTTTTTCATTTTTCATATCCCCTAAAACAAAATATAAAAGGAAAAATTGATAGTAATAATCTCAACTATTGGCGGTCCGCTTATAATAATCCCAACTATCGATTATTTCAGAATAATCCCAACTTTAGGGACCTTCCGCCAATAATGGTCCCTATAAATAAATTCGTGTAGTTTTTTAAATGAGTGAGGAGAGATATAACAAGTAATCCCTATAAATAATCCTAACCTTTAATTTTTACACTTAATTTCTATTAAAAATTCACTTTTAGGAGGTAATATCTGGTCATGGACCATTATTGGGCCATTGGCGGACGGTCTTTATAGTTGGGATAATTATACAAAAATAATCAATAGTTGGGATTATGATCAACGGACCGGCAATAGTTGGGATTATTATTTTGAATTTTTCCAATATAAAAAGTGTATAAAAAATTTAAAGTAAATCAAACCCATTGATAACATCATAACAACATGCAAATTGTCATTTGTTTTAGGGGATAATGTCTTATGATTTTGACGAGTGTTTTAGTTATGAATTTAAAGTGATTTTTAAAGTATTAAATTTTTAGTGATTTTATTATCTTTATGAATTTAAAGTGATTTTTAAAGTGATAAATTTAAAGTGATTTTTAAAGTGATTTTTATCTGTTGTTGAGTTTTTATGATAAATTTAAAGTGATTTTATCTACACGTACAAGTAATGCAGGCCATGTTTGACTTGAATATTCATACGAAAGAGCCAATATTTATTATGATAATATGAAATTTCATTTTCGAAGGGATCAATATTATCCTCATGCATGAACTGCTAAATTTAATCTTCTAATGAATTATTAAATTATCTTCACCCATTATTAAATTTCATGTCCCAATAATTCATATCTGAAAAATAAGTAAAAAGCTGAAGTGAAGAACAGGACGGAGAGTAAACATTACTCCGTATTAAATATACTACTATCATCGTTATTCTTGGATATATTACAATTATATTTATTTTCGCCGATAGGATGATAATGGAAGGGTAGATTATTAATACTCGGTATTATCGGTGTTTTAAAAGGCGTGAGCCTTGGGAAAAAAATCAAGTCAAACCTTAAGTCAGATCCTAAGCAAGAATAGACAAAGTCTATGAGTGAAAAGGCATTTTCAATTTCTATTGATAATTTCTATTTTATGATGATATATGAAGAAACAAATTAAATTTTCAAAAGATAATGTATAAAGTTGAGCTTAATTTTTACTTTGTTCAATATGTATAATTTTACATGTACAAAAAGTGCAAATAGAAAATGATGTATTGTTACTTTTTACTACGTACAGTATTAGATTTCATATATAACATGTTTATAAAAGTGTTTTTTTTAATTTAATCCATTTTTTGCAAGAAATAATTCATCTAAAAGACTTTCGTCTTTTCACGTCTAGGTTTACACATTTTCATGCCTTTAATGATCAACTCTTTAGTATGTGACTTTCGTCTTTTTACTATGTGAGGTGTTTTCCCGTCGTCTCACGCCTAATCGCGTCTAGACCCCGCCTTTTAAAACACTTGGTATTATTACTAATGCTATTATAAAGTATACTAGAATATTGAATAAATGTTTTCATAATTTCTGAAAATTACAACTTGGGTTTGATACCTCTTAATATCTTGACCACCCGGACAGGTTATGATGGTTGTCACTTCACCTATTTGTAGCTTGAGATATTGGATATATGGTACATTGGAAATGGATCAGAAGCACACATAGTTATTGGACCAGCCTAGCTAAATCTCATCATCAATATCGTTCTAAGTCATTGTCTCATCAATATTGACCCATTGGACGTTGTATACTTGTATATGTCAAGATCAACATTTTGTACTCAATTAAACTCTTCATTGTTAGAGTGTATATTTTAAATTTGAATATTCTATTCAGACATGGAAATAATACATTATCAGATTACCTCGGTTCTCTGATCTTTTTAGTTGTCACATGGGTGATTTTACACTATTTATAATTCTACTTTGATTACATTTCATTATATTTATTAATGTATTGAAATTAAATTCTGTAAAGATATTGTTAAATTCCTTTCATTTTAAATTTTCAAAATCTAATTTTTTTTATTTTTTACGAATAAGGAATGAAAGATATTAATGATCAAATTCATAACGAGTTTCTCCCACGTACAAACATACTAATTATATAAAAATCTCGATCACAATAATTTGTCATGTTTATGTTATAGACTTGTTAATGTTTATCTTGGAAAAGAATGGGTTTGTGCATATTTAGAATGCATGCTTTTGAGTGTTTGTATATTTCTTGTTACATACCTCTCTGGCTCTCTTTTAACAGGCAACTGAGAAATCTAACCTGCAAAAAAAATAAATTAGGTACTTGGTCCATTACATAATTACGGATTAATGACCGGAATAGCCCACGAACCTGTTAGAAGCTTGAAATGGGATGTTACTGTCCTAAGAATACTCTAATTTTACCAACAAGGACTCCCTATGATTTAGAGTTCCTTGAATTCAAAAGAGCAACACAATTAAGTGATTAACTTAAAAAAAGTCTTTTATTGATAAAGGCATTAAAAGTTTTACATGAAGCACTAAAAGATCCCTTACAGGGTGAGAGATTCTTTAGAGCCGAAAACGCCAAAAAACGCCAAAAAACAAACAACCTCTAAGTTCACTACATCGTCAAGTTGATTTGCATTGGTCATAATCCTAATGTGTAAGTAGAGAGACATCAAAGAATTGAACGAAACGAGTGTGAGAACTTATTTTTGAGATGCACGTCACAATGAGTTACAATAATTGTAACTCAATTTAACCCTCCTAATAAATTGTCCAGCCAGTTCTAAGGGACCCCTAGGAATGAGCCTTTATATATATATAATACTGTATGAAGATCCTAATATTCTTGCCTACCTTATATCTGGACCATTAAGGATAAGAGGATTCTCTCCGTGGATATAAATTTGACTTTTTCAGTGATTTACCCGACATAAAATGGCTAATAATGTTATAAAAATACACTCTATACAAATAGGAAAGAACACTAATGATAACTTGATAAGTGGAGAAACCTTTTACATATTCCATCTGACTCTCGATGAGATTTCTTGTTTAATGACTTGATCTAATAATTTAGCGTATTAAAAAAGTTAAAGGTGTAGTTTAAATTTGTCCAAATGGATGAGACAATATGAACAACAGCTTTTAACTCAAGATAAAGGGAGTAAAGGGAGTAATTTCTTAACATAGGTGTGCAGTGTGCTTCCAAGATGAAGATGATTCCGTTCCTAAGGTCTAAAGCATCCCTTAATGGCTTCATATAATGCAAGGGGCAATCCTAATGCTCCGTAATACGTAGTATAAAGTTTTTAACTTGACGCATACTTCAAGGGGCATCCCTTAAACTCTTAAAGTACGTAAATGGGTCAACAGTAAGACCATTAAGCAATTAGGTGCCTAAATTTTACACAGCCACAGCTAGTACGTGTTTTAATAAATACTAATGTGTTAGTCCATTCATGAATACATCATGTTTTTAGGGGTGTTTGGATCTGATTCTTAAACCTGCTTCAGGGGGTGTTTTCAGGGAGGGAAAGCAGAAGCTGGAGTGTTTGGGTGAAAATGCAGAAGTGATTCTGGTACTCTAATTTACTCCTAGAATCAGTTTTTTTAGAAGTTGAGGGTGATCAGCTTCTGAAAACTGATTCTAATTCTACTTTAAAAAAGAAGCAGAAGCAGAATCAATTCCAAACACCCCTTAATTGACACATATTCGCTTCAGAGTTAAAAAGACCATCAATTAGACAATAGTAAAGTACAAAACATGCATCTACCAAAAAAATTGATACTAAACCTAAACATTAAAAATTTTCAATCCCATCAAAAACATCTTTAACCTGTTTCAAAACAATCTTCTATTTTCTTTAAATGAAAGCATTGTGTGATTCATAGTTTCATACGGAGTCTTATTTAGTTTATCTCATAAATTTGAACTAGACTTTTCACTTCCTTGGCATTTGTCAAATGTCAATTAGGGGTTTAATTTAAGACAGATGAAGTATAAAGTAATGCCTACTGAAGTCCAAAACTGGAATCGACACTCCACTAATAGCCAAAAACAAGGCCTGGGTTTGCATAGACCGTGTTTTATAGGTATATATAAAACTTTGGCATTCAAGTGTCACTTTATCCCAACAATTGATCATTTAATTGCATGTCTGCAAACATGTTACACCAGCTTGAAGTCTGTCATACTCAGCAACATTACATGGGATTTTATAACTCTTTGAAATGAGTAATAAATACATCAAGGAAGATTTCAATGTCATAGCTGGGCAATGTACAGAACTTCACAAATTTGACCATACACGGGCGGGAGTTGACTCCTCAACAATTTTGTCCAAATACTAATGACATAAATAGCCCAAAATATAGGCGTTAAAAAATAACACAAAATACCAATGCCCCCAGCAAAGGACTACCAACTTTCCTGGGCTTGTTGAATCATTATATGTATCCAGTATCCTGGGTCCTCCCTCCACAAGTAGAGCGCTTGCTAGGTTTTGACCACTCAAGCTTTCCATACCGTGGGGGCACTTTACAATAGCAGCGATACATGAGAAATGCAGAACGGGTCAAATTGGATTGACCAAAGAATTTTTCTTACATACATCAATCCCGCATTCAAATAGAGGTATAATTTGGGAAAAGTTGCATCAAGTTATCAAGAGCTTCTGGTAGGAACTTCCTCCCAAAGAGGTAACAGGGTCGTTGATTTCCATTCCATAAACAAGGCATGGTTTGCACTTCCTTCTGCAACACAAATTAAGAGGAAGAATAAGAAAAGAAAACAACCTAACACGTCAATTATATCTCCTATGAAAACAAACAAAAAAACAATACCCTTGAATCACTCCCCACGTGTACACTCTCAGTAATGGACTGCAAAAACAGAGAGGGAAAGGTGTTAAGAACGTGTCATGTGTACCTATGGCAAAAAGCCAGAAATGTCATTTCTAATTAGGAAAGAAAACCACTGCATGGCACTAAAATCATATTATAACGATTATAGATCATAAATGCAATTGTTGTGTAGGCGAAATGAAGGATCCCGGTAGAGGTGTCAAACTTACAAGATTATTTATTTATTTATGAGACTTTTGAAGAAAGTTGTACCCACAAACAACTTCGAAATTACAATGAAGTGTGCATCAAACACATGGAAGCAAACATGAAAATTACATGTGCATGACTTCATGGTATGGAAAGGTCAAGGAAAAACAGGCATACCGTAATGTTTTTCATGAGCTCGTAAGTAATATCACGGGCGGCGTATGATTTGGGGTGCCACTTTCTCTCAGACCAATCAACATGTGTAACTGACCAATTTGCAATTCCAGAAGAATCAAGCATCTGGAAAATGCAACAGAAATAAAACTTCAAGATTATCTATAGTTTGTTGGAATACAAAAAAACAGCAGTCATAATAGTAAATCCCAATGTATATCAACTAATGCCATAAAAATATTTCACATAATGATACGTCTTCTCAACAACCATGTATTCTCCTACTTGTAATTCCAAAAAATGTTCACATGGATAAAAACTGTAATAGTCACTTACATAGAAGAAGGTTGGTAAATAGTGTTCATCAGAATAACAGTTACGCCCTCCTTCCATGTTTGGCTGTGATGCAAGAGATGAAGAAAATGAATCAGTGAGTGAGCTCATGCAATCTACAATATTATGATTTTACAGAAAAAATGGCTCTCTCATATTAGAGTGAGGGGAGTGAATGGTCAAATCGAAATCAGATCAAACCAACAGATTCCAGTTGAGACAAAATTCATTTTGACCAGCATCACGTAAAGACTCGGATTTTATTGCTCTTTTTAGACTACATCTCCTTGCCAAACCGATCTAGCTGATATTGTTCAACTTATGTGACTATTATGGATTGAGTTCGAAAATAGATGGGGAAGTCCAATGAGAGAAATAATCCCAACCAATAGGTGATCAAACGGTTGGAACCATCTTGGACCAGACAGAATTCTGTATGTCTAACCTATGAGATCATTACCAAATACGTACGTACATACAGATACATATACATATATGGTGTGCTTCCTGTAAGAAGTGCATATCTCATGCAAAATGCACTTTGTTCATTGCAGTACACAGTTGTGGTAGCAGAAAGCCACTTCATTACAGAACTGCTATCACATCATAATCAGTTTTTGATAGGGATGCGGGAAGACAGCCTGGTGTTAATAATAATGTTAACTATTATGGTCAGGTGTATTCCAGAAAGAGAAAACAGAATATTAAATAACTAAGTGTGGAAGTCGAGGGGGTGGAGGGGGAGTTATTATAAATAGCCAATTATTGTAATAAAAAGTCAGGCTGGTTTTTGGCTTTGGCTTGGGCTGGGACTGGGAGAGAGGCAACTCTTAAACTGCCAGACTCTGTTCTCTTCATATTCCTATCATTTATTCAACTCTTAAACTGCCAGACTCAGTTCTCTTTCATATTCCTATCATTTGGTATCAGAGCTCCGATCGTGAGGCCTGTCTATGGTTGTTACCCGACGAAACATGGAAGACAAACTTGAACTGTTGGAACGGGAGCTGGCGGAACAGCGTGAGGAGGCGAGACTCAGGGACGAGGAGATGAACCGCAAGTTCGAGCTGGTGATGCAGAAGCTCGATCGCGAATCGCGCAGTCGATCCAACTCCTCCAGAACTAGCGCGCGAAATCGCAGTCGATCAAAATCCACCAAGGCCAGCGCGCGGAAGAGTAGCTGCGACTCCAGTTCCACCGCAGGTAATCTGCGATCGACCCATTCTAAGCATGCTGATAACCGCAGTAGACTGATTGAGAAAACTGGGAGAAAAGTGGATTTGCCACTCTTTAATGGATCCGATGCTTACGGATGGACCATTAAGGTTGAGCGTTTTTTTAAACTGAATCACATTGCTGAGGTAGATAAGATTGAGTTGGTTACCTTGGCCATGGAAGGAAGAGCTCTGAATTGGTATCAATGGTGGGAGGAACACTCAAATGTTAGAACTTGGGAACTATTTAGACAGGCTTTATTAGAAAGATTTGAACCAGGCCTGGAACAGGATCCTTACGGTCCTTTGCTTAATGTGAAGCAGACTGGGAGTGTGATGGATTATCGGGATGAGTTTGAGCTAGTGGCAGGTCCGTTGAAGAACACTGATGTACAATTTCTAAAAGGAATTTTTATGAAGGGTCTGAAAGCAGAAGTTAGAGCTGAGTTGAAACTGAATCCAGTTAGTACTCTAACTGAAATCATGAATAAGGCATCCAGGGTAGAAGAAAGAAACCAGACACTGAACCTCACAAAAGGTAAAGAGGAAGAAAGAAGAGGGTCAAAGGGTAATGTTTCTTCTCCATCTCAAAGATGGTTGCAAGAAAACAAATGGAAGGGAAACTTGACCAGCAATCAGTCAGGTATGGATAAATCCAGTGCTGAAAAGAGCAATGAGGCAGTCAATAAAAATGCTGGAGTGAAGGGGACACACAGGCTAACCCAGTCAGAGTTGCAGGAATTGAGCAGAAAGGGCCTTTGTTTCAAGTGTGGGGAACAATGGGGAAAAGGCCACATTTGCAGAATGAAACATTTCCAGATTATGATGATAGATGATTCAGAAGAGGAGGAAGAACAGGGGGATTTCAGTTTAGAAGCTTCACCGGAGAGGGAGATCAGTGAGCCTTCAAAAATGCAGCTATCTTTGATGAGTAAAGAAGGTCTGACCACTCCCAGGACTTTCAAATTGAAGGGTGAAATACAGGGATGCAAAGGAAAGAAGGAGGTTGTGATATTGATAGATTGTGGGGCTACTCACAATTTTGTGTCAGCCAGGGTGGTGCAAGAACTGGGGATTCCAGTACTGCACATTCCTGAGTTCAGGGTGGAGATTGGCAATGGTGAACAAATCACAAACAATGGAAGGTGTGAAGCTTTATCTGTTAGGGTGCAGCAGGCCATAATAACCCAGGATTTCTACACTCTGGATTTAGGGGGAACTGAACTTGTCTTGGGAATGGAATGGTTGTCAGGTCTGGGCAATGTGGAATTCAATTTCCATCAACTATCTATTAAGTGGATTGAGGGGAACCAGTCCATGATGCTCAAAGGAGATCCCCATCTGAGCAAAACTGTGGTATCTCTGAAAAGCTTGGTCAAAGCTATGCCTCAACAGGAGGAAGGGTACTGCTTATACCAATTTGAGGGAATCCAGGGGGTGGAAGAACAACCAAGCAACTTGGGTTGGATTCAGAGATTTAAGACAGAATTTCCTGAAGTTTTTAAACCTCTAGAGGGATTACCTCCCAAGAGGGACTGCGATCATTCTATAAATATCAAAGTGGGTTCAACCATTCCAAATATACGACCCATCCACAATACTTAAAGAATGAGATGGAGAAGGTAATACAGGAGTTGTTAAAGGGAGGAATCATCCAGCCTAGCACCAGTCCTTATAGCAGCCCGGTGTTAATGGTTAAAAAGAAGGACGGGGGATGGAGATTCTGTGGGGATTACAGAGCCCTCAATCGAATCTCAGTACCTGACAAATTCCCCATTCCCATCATCGATGAGCTGTTGGATGAGTTAAATAATGCCCAGATTTTTTCCAAGCTTGACCTGAAATCAGGATACCATCAAATACGAATGAAAGAAGAGGATGTGCATAAGACAGCAATCAGAACGCATGAGGGGCACTATGAGTATTTAGTGATGCCCTTTGGCCTTAGTAATGCACCTTCTACATTTCAGGCTTTGATGAATAAAGTCCTGAAACCTTTCTTGAGAAGATTTGTGCTAGTTTTTTTTTATGACATTCTGATATACAGTGCATCAGAACTGGAGCATTGGGAGCATGTGAGAAGGGTGTTGCAGCTATTAAAAGACAATCAACTAGTGGTGAATGAAAAGAAGTGCTCCTTTGGACAAGCACAACTGGCTTATTTGGGACATATTATCTCCAAAGAAGGTGTGGCAGCTGATCCTAGTAAGATTGCTGACATGTTGGACTGGCCATATCCTGTTGATGTTAAAGGGTTGAGGGGTTTCCTGGGGCTGACTGGTTACTATAGAAAATTTGTTCAGGGATATAGCAGAATAGCATCTCCACTGAATGACCTGCTGAAGAAAGACGGGTTTAAGTGGACTGAAGAAGCACAACAGGCTTTTGATGAGTTGAAGCAGAGAATGACTCAGTTGCCTGTGTTAAAAGTACCCGACTTCAACCAAACTTTCATCATTGAATCAGATGCATCAGGGAAGGGTATAGGGGCCGTCCTTATGCAGGAAGGAAGGCCGGTAGCATACATGAGTAAAACCCTATCCAGTAGAAATCAAGGAAAATCTGTCTATGAAAGGGAACTTATGGCTGTTGTGATGGCAGTCCAAAAATGGAGGCCATACTTGTTGGGCAGAAAGTTTGAAATCCACACAGATCAGAAGAGCTTAAGATTCTTGACTGAACAGAGAATACTGGGGGAAGACCAACAGAAATGGGTGGCTAAGTTGCTGGGGTACAATTTTGTCATAAAATATAAGCCGGGTGTGGAGAATAAAGCTGCAGATTCCTTATCCAGAAAGGGATTTTGTTATTCCTTGTCTGTTGTTACTTGCCAGGAGTGGGAAGGCCTTGAGGATGAATTAAGGGAGGATGAGAAATATAAAGCCATGCTGCAGAAATTGCTGACTGAACCAGATTCCATCCCACACTTCAAGGTTAGCCAAGGTCTTTTGTACTATAAGGGCAGATTGGTTCTTCCCAAGAATTCTGGAAGGATTGCTAGCATTTTGAAGGAGTTTCATGAGTCTGCTATTGGGGGGCATGCTGGGAATTTTAAGACAATGAAAAGAATCTCCTCTTTGTTTTACTGGGAAGGAATGAGAACAGACATAAAGCAGTATGTTCAGCAATGTGATGTTTGCCAACGGAATAAGTATCAATCTCTGAGCCCGGCTGGATTACTTCATCCACTTCCCATTCCTAAGCAGATTTGGACAGACCTCAGCATGGATTTCATTGGAGGTTTGCCTAAAGCCCAAGGTAAAGATACTATTCTGGTGGTGGTGGACAGGTTGACAAAGTTTGCACACTTCATAGCATTGACTCACCCTTACAATGCTATAGGAGTGGCAGAATTGTTCATACAAGAAGTTGTCAGATTGCATGGATTTCCTAAGACCATTATTTCAGACCGAGACAGTGTTTTTTTGAGTGTATTCTGGGCTGAATTGTTCAAATTGGCGGGCACCAAGTTGAAATATAGCACAGCCTATCATCCACAAACTGACGGACAAACAGAGGTGGTAAACCGATGTGTGGAAACCTACCTTAGGTGTATGACAGGGAAAAGGCCCAAGCATTGGCCCCAATGGCTGCCATGGGCTGAATTCTGGTATAATACAAATTATCATGTATCAACCAAGAATAGCCCTTATAAAGCTTTGTATGGGCAGGACCCACCCGTTCTAATTCGTGGCGATGTGTCATTAACAGCTGTGGAGGAGGTTAGTAGACTAACAGCTGCCCGAAATGAAATTCTAGATGAATTAAAGCACAATCTGGAAATTGCTCAGAACCAAATGAAGCAATTGGCTGATAAGAAGAGAAGGGATGTGCAGCTGGTAGTGGGGGATTGGGTCTATTTGAAAATCCAGCCCTATAAACTTAAAAGTTTGGCTAAGAGGTTAAATCAAAAACTAAGCCCGAGGTTTTATGGACCCTTTGAAGTGATTGAACAGATTAACCCAGTGGCCTACAGATTAAAGCTACCGGAAGACTGCAAGGTTCATTCAGTTTTTCATTTGTCACTGCTGAAGAAGGCTGTCCCTACCTCTACCCCAACACAACCGTTGCCAAAATGCCTAACAGAGGAGTGGGAGCTGCAAGTCAAGCCAGAGTCTATCAAAGGGAGCAGGGTTAACTCAACTGGTGAAGCTGAAGTGCTGGTTCATTGGGAGAATCTGCCTGATTTTGAAGACACTTGGGAAGATGCCCAGCAGATGCAGCACCAATTCCCTGATCTCCACCTTGAGGGCAAGGTGGTCAATTCAGGGGGGAGTGATGATAGGGATGCGGGAAGACAGCCTGGTGTTAATAATAATGTTAACTATTATGGTCAGGTGTATTCCAGAAAGAGAAAACAGAATATTAAATAACTAAGTGTGGAAGTCGAGGGGGTGGAGGGGGAGTTATTATAAATAGCCAATTATTGTAATAAAAAGTCAGGCTGGTTTTTGGCTTTGGCTTGGGCTGGGACTGGGAGAGAGGCAACTCTTAAACTGCCAGACTCTGTTCTCTTCATATTCCTATCATTTATTCAACTCTTAAACTGCCAGACTCAGTTCTCTTTCATATTCCTATCAGTTTTTCTGCATTGTGGATCTTTTTAAGCCCCTAGATCTTGATGATTATGTACCACATTAATTCTTTTTTGAGTTATTTCTCTCTAGATGTACTTCTCATTTGAACTAACATGATTACGTATATAGGCATAGCAAAAACTGCTTAGAATGTATTAAAAAGGATAGTGACATTGGAAGACTTATTTTTCAATATTCCTGTCTATATGCCTATAGGCCCTCTGTATAAAAAATATCATGAAACACATCTATAAAGGGAAACTGGATAAAGAAGCACAAAATTCAATAAGGATGAATGCACTCTTTGTCCCAAAAAGAGTTTTATCAAACAAAGGTACTTGTTCATGTAAATTTCCAAAAAAAAGAGTCAATGACAAATTACATATTATATCATTACTTAAATCAGTAAACAAATTTACAAAATATAAGACTATAGTCTATAGAGCTATATTAGTTGTACACTTGTACATCAAAATTTAAAAGTTGTATATTGGTCAAACATAATACAGAGGTAGTAAAGTTTAATATTCCACTGAAGACAGGTATATTTATCAAAGGTATTAGAGTTGGGCATTTCTATTTGCCGGTCAAGCTTTAGTTGGTTGCACATCCCACCTTTTAGCGTTATGTACAAGCAATTAAGACTCTTGGGGCCATGACGATTCAGAATGGAAGCCTTGTTGCTTAAAATGTATCAACAAAATAGCAAAGATCATCTTAAAAGAACTCCTTTAGAATATTCCACTCTTTATGCATCTACATATACAAGGTAGACAATTTCATGGTAGAAATATCAAGAAAGGGGAAGTGACTAATTACCTACATTACATTTTAAAAAGTTCAGCAATAGTATGCCGTCTGTTTATAAATAAATAAATAAATAAATAAATAAATAAATAAATAAATAAATAAATAAATAAATAAATAAATAAATAAATAAATAAATAAATAAATAAATAAATAAATAAATAAATAAATAAATAAATAAATAAATAAATAAATAAATAAATAAATAAATAAATAAATAAATAAATAAATAAATAAATAAATAAATAAATAAATAAATAAATAAATAAATAAATAAATAAATAAATAAAAGGATCCAAATACTTAAACTGAAATGGAAGAAAATGATACCGGCCTACCTTGACATGACATAAAATCTGGAGTTAAACTTCTTTAAAAAGTGGTGATGCAAAACAGAAAAGGTTTTTAAGCAACCAAACAAAAAGGGAGAAACCCAAGATGATGTATGTAATGTACAGAATCTATGACAGACTCGCTGTTATTTGATATGCATACGTCTATTGAATCTATCCATGTCCTATCCATCCAAATTTTATAAATAAAAGGTTGAAGTTCATATATATATAAAAGTTTGTCCGGTGAAGCCATGAAATTAATAGCGGATAGTAACTTTCTTGACATGAAAGAAAACAAAATGCACGCCAAGAAGATGAAGCAAAAGGATGACTGGGACCAGTGGTGCAGGCTACACTAAGGCAATGCATATGAAAAAACAATATCAAAGCTATACTTGGAAAAAAGGTGAATATGAAAAAACAATATCACTGCAAAGAAATTACAGTAAGCAGCAATAGTTAATGGTGATTTGATTTAATACAATCCAAAAAAGGTATGGAACTCAAATAAAATAAAGCCATATTGCATGAAGGATTTTAATGTATAAAATAACCAAAACATATATAGATGTAAGCATGAAGGAAAAGAACAACCCTGCAGTAATCGTGGAACTTTGTATAATAAAGACTATCAGCCACAACTATAACAGCATGTTGTCGTTTCATTGTGAACCACTGCAAAAATTCAAATGAAAATTGACATAGAGATAATAAGCGTTAATAATACAATGATAGGTCAAATTGAACAGATGAGATTGATTAAAGAAGCAGCTCATGGTAAAAAAAAAAGTGGCATGGAGCTAGTACCGGGTACTAGAAACTTCCATGAGCTTCCTCTGTTACTAAACCCCTAGGAAATAAAAGGATAGTGTGAGTACCTGTGCACCCTTTCGGAAGTCTTTCTTTTCAACTTCAGGTAGCATATGCTCTGAATAACGACCACTTCCATGTGGGCCTGGATCCTCAAAGCTGAAGAGAAAAGGGGCCACACAAAGAAAACAAAGCAAAAGAACTATAATTCTATGGAAAACTATTTAATCAACAAACTGTCTAGAGACATGAGAATGGTACATCACTAAGTGATATTGTTGTGTAAAATAATCATTGGTTTATAAAAAGAAGCCAGGCGAAGATCATCCAATGAGCTTGTGCAGTATTAACAATATATCATTTAATATTATCTCATTTTCATGTCTTTCTAGAATTATTTATAATCAATATGATCTAAACAGTGGTGCTCCTACAGACTTATACATGTTTTTACAGTAACCGAACATATGACAAATTGACAATACTCTCACACCTAATCTGATTCCAAAAAAGTAAGTTCAGCTTACCAGTCGACAAAACTGACATTTGTGTACATCAGATAGTTGTACACGTAGTTAAAATTTCGTAAGGGTATGCAACTGCAGTTCAAGAAAACTTCTGTCATGAAATGAAAAAAAAAACCCAAGGATCCTGAAATTGAGAAAAACAGGCTGGTATAGAAAATCATTACCAACCTATCAGAGAGAAGTACAAAATGCTGATTGTCAGGATCTTTCAGAGCATTAGTCAAAAGCCGTCTCTCTGCATCAACCATTGAAATTTTTCCCCAGACTACCTGTATCCAGCAAACTTTAAGTGATATAACAAACCCCTTGTTTCAAAAAATATACTGAACAAGGGATAGATAATAAAACCGTGGCACAAATATCATAATTAAGTAGCTAATTGGTATCCAATGGAGTCATTACTGGTGAAAAATTACAGGGCAAAAGGTATCCAAACGTCTTAAGCAAATGTAACATTCAAACACTACCAATTGTTGGCATGCTAATAATAAAAATATTTCACCCTGTTGCGTATATGCCAACTGCCAACTGTTATTTCTACATATACATGCACACAGATAGAAGTTAACAGCTAGACCACTATTTAGCACGGAAACATGAGATTCATGGGGAAACGTGGAACAGAATACATCAGAAAGAACAACTGTTTGGAGAGTTTCCAGAATGGAAACGTAATCTTTCCTGAGAGTCTGCGTTTGAATCAAACTAAGTGCTTCGAGGGGGCTTCAGATTTAAGGGTAGAAGTACAAACCTTCTCACTACGGATCTCCCGATTATAAAAGTAACGGCTGAAATGCACTGGCCTATCCTTGGAGGCATGCACATAAACAGAGAATTTTCCTTCATGACCCTGATTATAAATGTAAAACAAAAAGAATGAGATATGAAGATAATATTATCGAATTTGGCATAAACTATTTCAGGAGAAACATATGGGGAGATCTTTCATCACTGCAAAAGTGAAAAATAATGCAAACATTCATATTCAGTAAATCTCTAATTTCCTATACAACAACAACATCCAAGCCTTAGTCCTAAAAGATATTGGGGCTCTAATTTCCTATACATGCATAAATTAGTTGATACTCCTTCCGTCCCGCAAAATACTTCTTGCTTTGACTTGGATCGAAGTTTAAGAAAGTAGGAATAAAGTGGAAATGTATGATTGTGGTTGAGTAAGAAAAAGGTAAATGAATGATAGCCACACAAACCTTTCCAAAAAGGGCAATAGGAAGATTTTTTTGGGACGTCCTAAATAGGTAAGCGAGAAGAATTTTCAGGGACAGGGGGAGTACTAATTAGCAAAGTGGATCATTCTGTCTTATACAGACACCTCTCTAGGAGTGTTCACCTTGTTTGGTAAGTCAAAGACATCGCTAATACTTAATAATCAATTATATAATTCATATATGTAAGTTGCAAAGAACCCAAAATAATAACCTTAGCATGTACTCCGTAATAATTAATTTGATAAACACATAGGACATACTTTCCTATATATACTACACCAACAAGTAAATACAATTTGTGTACCAAATCTGGTTTGTTACAGTCTAGAATGACAAGTAAAAAACATTATTTATGGTCAAAGAAAGGGAAAAAATGAACTCAAACATCCAACTCCAAATATAATACGCTCGAAGACAAACCTGGAAGAATTTATCCCAAAGCTTCTCAAATGGCAAGGCACCAGGGGTTAAAAATAGGAATGCAATCTTGGGGTTCTTTGATATAACCACAGGCGTATTTAGAATATCACTAATTACAACACGGGATGCTATCTCTTTATCTGTTAACTCTCTTGCGGGAGTAGGGGGGACCCAATCGGAATTGCAACCATGAGTTGAGAATACATAACAGGCAGCAGAATTTTTGGGAGGGTACATATAAGCACAGATCAGAAACAAGCTAACCAAAGAAACCAAAATGATTATCCATGTAGGCTTTTTTAACTGAGATCGCTGCCGAGCTGCAGGCAATATCTGCATATCTTTCATGCCTAAACGCCAGGCCTGATTTGCTTTCATTTATATACAAGGCATTAGCAACTAATTCCCGCCAATAATCAATGTCCCTCCCAGAATCCAGCAATGCCAGAAGCACAGATCTTGGCTTTACCGATTTAAATCACATGCAGATCTACAATCAAATCGTTAAGGTATGCTAGAACTGCAAAAAACAAAGAAAAAAAACGAGTAAGCAGTTGCCACTTGCCTACTGAGACTCATGCCCTAAACTTTAAATGTGAAATATTGCACCCTGCATTAGCAAAAAGGACCCCAGGCTCGAGGCATAGCTAATTTACAATTTTTCAAATCCAATTGGTCACACCAACTATATAACACATTAGATAGAAAACATGAGGTCATTTTATGCATTAAATCAACAATCTAAACCATAAAGAAATAGCATGGAACTACTACATCCTTCCTAGCTAACATTGGGATACTCCAAGAAAGTGCATAATTAATTAATAAAAGTGTGAATAAAGTTTATTTCTAAAAAACGTGTGAATAAAGTATAAATGAATTTGAATCACACATATAACCAAACATGGTAAAGGACAAATTGATTGTGTTAGACGAAAAGGAAAAAATAAAACAAAAATAGTGTGAGTGTGTAATTACTCAATCTATTAAGCTTGCAAGGAATCCAGTTCAGTATTGGAGCTCAGATTTCAATTTCACTTCCCTTTATCCCAAATTCAAAGGCAGGCGACAGACATATGGGGAAAAACATAGAATCTTCAACGGCCAACTAAATGCTTTGGAACGAAAAGGTAAACTTTATGCAAAGAATGACAAAAAAGGTAGATCAGAAGGGAAACACATAAACACAGAAGATAAGCAATACAAATCGATAGCTGGTGAAGCTGTAACAACCAACCAAAGGCGTCGAAAAGTCAGAGCGTCAACCCCGTGTCATTGAATCAAATCTACCACCACAGCCCACATTGAGATCCCTCATTCCCAGATACCGCAGACACTACGCATTCACACAATAACAAACACACATAAACTTACTTTCACGCTTCATCGACTGGAGCCCACCAATATCACCCCACCAGTCAAGATAAAATTCGAGCTAACAAAACGAAGCGAAATGAAGGTAAGACCAGCTTGGCAGCTTGAGCATGAGGCAAAGATCTTCTCTTCGAAGAGCGAAGGAAGGCTGGGAAGAAGATCTGAATCTCAATGCATATGCATGAAATGTATTTTAGGTCACTGCTTACTTATTAATAGTGTGTCCCTAGCTATGTTTATCCTACAGACCATACCATATTCTATCATTAGTATATGACAATTACAATAATCAATCCACTCTTTGTCAAGGTATGTTTCTCTACCATATTCTATCACAATTACAATAATCAATCCTTTTACGGGTGTTTGGATGATGGAAGTACAGAAATATTTTTGGACGCTCTAAATTGTCCGTATTTTTTAACAACTAAAGATGAGCTCTTGATCACATTGAGATTAATATTAGAGCCCGTTTGGAGAACTCTGTTTTCGGCTTATCAGGCTTATCAGCCAGCTTTTTCACCAAACACGTAACTTTTACTTTCGCGCGCTGAATTGTGTAATAAGCCGAAAAAGTAAGGTTGGAGTTACTTTTCTGGCTGTATTGGCTGAAGTTACTGTAGAGGACCATTTTAGCTATTTTTACATATAATTTTTTCTTTAATTTATTAATAAAATATATTTTTAAAATATTTTTTTCTTAAATCAGCAGAATCAGCCAAAACAGCCACTCCAGCCAGAATATCATAAATTTCAGCAGAATCAGCCAAAACAGCCGATTTTGGTGCTACCAAACGGGCTCTTAATTTAACCGGTTGAAATTGGTAAAGTTCTAGTTAAAACGTTTGAATTGGCAGAATGCCGAATTATGTATTAAAAAAGAATCACATTTTCTTTATCAAGAAAATACTGAAAAAATTATGTGAAATAACTAAAATGACCTTTTACAGTATTTACAGTCAATTCAGCTAGAAAAAAGCAACTCTAAAGTTATTGATTACTCCCTCCGTCATACTATAATTGCCTCATTTTTCCTTTTTCGTCTGTCCACTAAATTTGTCTCATACAATATTTGATAATATTTGTGTATTCTAATTCATTCTTACTTTATTTTCACTTTATCAATTCATTATCAACCACATAACTCCACTTTTCTTAAAAACTGCACCACTTTTCTTTGTCTCAATCTTAGGGGGTGGAGGTAGTATTATACAATTCAGCGTGAAAACTCAAAAGTTATGTGTTTAATGAAAAACTGACTTGTAAGCCAAAACACATGGTCACCAAATGGGCTTTACGTATTTTGACATGATAGCCCTTATCCTGTTCACTTTAGCATTTCAGATGTTTTTGATTGGATTATTTTTTTTATCAAGTCTGATCCTAACTGATCTAGTAAATATTTAATCAGAAATTGCCCTAAACAGAAGTAAAAACGTTTTGAAATTCTAAAATAAGAGTATCATGTTTTTTATTCCCTGAATAGGAGTAAGCTGCCAAGTTGGAAGAAAATGCCATGTTAAAAGCCTTGTAATGCCAAACTTGGCGAAAATTTACTCCTATTCAGGGAATAAAAAACATGATACTCCTATTTTGGAATTTCAAAACGTTTTTACTCCTATTTAGGGAATTCTCTCATATTTAATTTATGTGTATTTTGCTATTGTTTAAGCTTGTCTTATACGTAGTATGATTTACTTTAAGTTTGGTTTGGTCTAATCTGACTTGGTGTGATCTGGTCTAATCAATTAAAAACATTCTTATGATTCGTTATTTAGCATCTAGGGTGTGTTAGACATTTAGCCGTTAGCAGTTAGCGAATTATGTTATCGAATCGTTAATAGCGGAATCATTATGCAGGTTTGATTAGTGGAATAAGTTGGTGGATTACAAAGAGATATTTAACCGTAACAATTAGTATGAAATGCCTTATTTCAAAATGCTAACCTAAAACACTACTATTTGCAACAAAAAAATTAAGTAGCCCCATTCATTTATTTAGCGGAGCACCCTACTAAATAAATGAATGGTGATACCACAATACTCCATATGACTCCATAAATGAATCACATGAGGTTCCATAAATGTACTCCTATTTGCAATGTTTTCATTTCAACGATTTCGTCCAGAAGTGTTAGGAGTGAACACCTATTTACTCAACAACGTTTTTGAAAATACTGAAAAGATCAACCATTCATTTTTATTGAAATGTCATTGTTCTGACACCCCCTTAGATCTGTGGAAAGTTATAGCAATTTTGAAGTTAAGAGTAAATTATTAATCCATTATTGCTCTAATTTATGTGATTCTAACTTGGTGGTTCTGAATTTGAGGAATGAGACATAAAAAATGATACAAAAAATAATAACCACTTACTAATTTGTGTAACTTCTTCATTTTATAAATTTTCTTACTTTAATATTCCCTTTTCCCCACTATTATGGCCCCGTTGCGATTTTCGATATTTTACCGACGATATAGAAAACGGACCTCTGTCTGCACTCACATTATTTTAGAAAAAAATTACTTATTCAGAATCTACATTAAAAGCTTTACAAAGTCGCAAAAACCACAATTAAATTTGATAAAAAATTGATATATAAAGTAAGAGATTAAAAAACTTTGTGTTGACCAAGTGAATAGGAACTGAGACAATCTTAGCGGGACAGAGGTAGTACTAGTTATTACTCCATCCGTCCCACTTTAAGGTTCCCACACGGTTTACGATGTTTGACTCACCATAAAGTTAATTGATCTCTGTCATTGATAGAATTATTTTTTGTAAATAAAATTTACATATTCAGAAACTACATTAAAATCGCTACAAAACCTGCAAAAAATAATTTAAATTTCACAAACTTTTGATATATAAAGTAAAAGATTAAGACCTATGCACGTTGACCGGAGAATAGTGAGCGAAAACCTTTAAATGAGACGAATGGAATATAATTTATAATTGAAGAATATAATACATGTGTTAATATATAGCTTAGTGAAGCACTGATGGACACAAAAGGGGTCAAATACCCCAATACATATAATTACTACAAACACATGTTTATTAAGGATCAAATATCAAAAGTACTGCTCAACACAACAAGGTGGTCAAAGGAATTATTATCAGTTAAGCGCAATAGAAACTTATGTTGGTTGTGATGACAATAGAAATTTATGTTGATTTGGATCAAAAAGCAAAAAACAAGAATATCAAAGAAGGACCTTGCGAGTCAGAGTGTTAAATGATAAAATTAAATCTTTTTCTAATAATATATGTTTGGATCCCCATTTTCCATCACATATTTTTCCAAATTCATGATATTTTATCCACATATAAAATATTTTTGTTTTAGAAATACAATTTAGTCCTCATGCATTTAATAAAAAACCCATGTAATGGCATGAAATAACCTGAAAACCAGAAGTTGACCGTTTGACCTCCCAGTTTGAAATAACTGAAACAATTGAATTTTTATACGGAGTAATTTAGAGTAAAAAAATGACAATGAATAGCCATCGGAATAGGTAAATTAACGCCCCATTCTGTCATTGAGCAGCGAGAACACATTATTATCAGACTGATACCGGCTGCTGCTGGCGGTGGACGTGGCGGTGGCAGTACCTCCGGTGCTTGTAAACAGGGCCAAAACTTCATCCGTCGTCGAGAAAAATCCCCCGCTGTTCTCGATCTCCGTTATTGACTCTCCCTCCTTTCCGGCCAGGGGAAGAGATGGGCTGGTGGCTATGGAGACCTCGCCGCAACTATCGCCGCTGCCGGAAGCTTGAAGAGTACTGTTCATCATCTTCTCCGCCGCTTCCTGCAGCTGCAATGCAAATTCAAGCCCCCAAACCACATCACTCATCGCCGGCCGTTCAATCCCTTGATCCTTCAAGCAGTTACAGGCTATTTCAGCAAACTTGCTCAAACACTCGGGAGCAATATCTCCTTCCTCCTCTTCATCACCTAAGAACAGTCTCGGGTCCACCATTTCCTCCACCGTTCCACGCCGGTAACTCTGCCTCGCCCACTCCGCTAAATTGACCCTTTCCTTGGTCAACGCCGGGATAACGGCAGGCCTTGCACAGAGAACTTCGAACAGGACCACCCCGAAGGAATAAACGTCTGATTTCTCCGTCACCTGTTGCCGCCGGTAGTATTCGGGGTCGACGTAGCCCACGCTGCCCTTCACGGCGGTGCTGACGTGAGTCTCTGCTCCGCCGAGTGGGCCCACCTTGGATAAACCGAAATCCGAAACTTTCGCCACCCATCTCTCGTCCAATAAGATATTGGTCGATTTCACATCCCGATGGATAATCGGGTACTTCGCGCCGGTGTGGAGGTAATGTAGACCCTTGGCCGCGCCGATGCAGATCTCGAGCCTCTTCTTCCATGGGAGGGGCGCGTTCTTCGTCTTGTAGAGATGATCGCGGAGAGTTCCTCTGGCCATGTAATCGTAGACGAGGAGCATCTCGCCGTGGTCGTGGCAGTAGCCGATGAGGGAGACGAGATGAAGGTGTCTGAGTTTGGACAACATTTCGATCTCCGTTTGGAACTCTCGGATCCCTTGATTCGATTCCGGATTCAACCGCTTTATCGCGACGGTGGTTGCTCCGTTGTCTATGAATCCGCGGTACACCTTGCCGAAACCGCCTCTGCCGATCACGAGATCGTCGTGGAAGTTGTCCGTTGCCGATTTCAGATCCTCTAGTGAGAAATAGCGGCATAGATCGCTGGGTAATAACGAAGTAGCAGAGCCGGCGGAGATATTTGTTTGCGTTGATGCTGATAGAGGAGACAACGGCGGCGCCGCCCAATACGACGATGATTTGGTAACAGCGCCGCTGCTTCCGTCGGAGGTTGGATGGTCCCCCACCGATCTCCACCTCCTCCGTCTCCTTTGCCGCCAGATGATCGTTGAGAATCCGAATACCACTAACAGGCCAACTACGCCGACGCACGCTGCTGCTACTGCACCGGCATGAACGCCGCCGCGTTTCCTAATATGTCTCTGAAGGGACGGGGGAGGCTGTGGCGGCGATTGGGCGGGCTCATCCGGATTGGGAGCAGCAAAGCTCCCTGAAGTATCATTCAGCTTGAAAATCTCTAAACCATTTAAGATAGCATTCGCCCACACAGACTGGGATTCCATGTTAGGCCTTATAGCAAACGGAACGTCACGCTTCCGCCGGCGACCGTCAATTTCCAGCGGGGCCACGTAATCTACATAGTCCTTTAAGATCGGAATTCTGGAACCTCCGGCCAGCATAATAACATCCATGTGTCTCTCCGCCGTTGTGTTATCAATGTCGACTGAGAAAACCCGTTGATTAGCCATCGTGATCTCCTTCATGAACTCGCAGAAATAGAGCCTGAAGAGATAATTAAACCCTGAATCGACCGGGAATGTCCAATTGACAGCATTGCTGTAATTCGATATCGTCCTCGAGGTAGTATATACCGTCTCCGGAGCAGAGTACGCCGGCGTCGACGGAGTGTAGTCGATGTCAACATCCAGTGAAGGCGTCTGATATCCATATCCGATGAGAAAGCTATCGTCGCTATACCAGGTCCGGAACATCCCGGAGTCATCTTCCGGCGAAATGGTATTACCGCCAACGTTCAGCCTGTACACCGTCTCAAGCGCGGTGTTGTTGGAGATGTAAAATGGAGTACCAGATCCGACCCATGTTACCTGATCATCTTCGGCAGCCTCGTCGTCTTCCCCGCGTACATAATACCCCGTCGGAATCGAAACGATTTCGATTCCGTTCACGAATGCATAAGAGTTCGGAGAAGGAGTGAAGGTCACATTGAGCCTCTGATAGTCATCCACGTTAACGATATACTCTTTGAAAACAACAGGCGGGTCAACGCCGGAGACGACGGCGAGATACGCGCTGAAGTTACTCAACAGTGTTAGCTCATTAGCTGTGACAGAGAAGAACGCGTCAGTCTTATTGAAACGGCCGTCGTCGGAATACTGCGCAGGGTAGAAGTAGAGGCGGAGGAACATGGGACCGGAGGACACCGGAAAGGAGTAAGTGAACTGAGAAGTAAAGATTCGGACGCCGGTGGTGTACGGCACCTGAGGGACGGAAGGGCCTTGCTCTGCCGCCGTGCGAGTCAATGATATTTCTGCCGCGTTTGGGGGGAAGAACTCTTTATGGATTTCGTCGGTTTCCCACAAACGGCCCGCGAATTTCTGGGTCAAGGACGCGCCGCAGTTGAGGAGGAAGTGATCGGTAGCGTGGTAAGCTGGCGATTTAGAAGAAACAGGTAAGCCGGAAAAGACGCCGGAAATGAGTAAACAGAGTAAGACGAGCATGGCTTAAAGCTCCGGCCGGACTAACCAAACAAAGCTTACAAGCCTGTAGTTAATCTTTCTTTAGTACTCCTCCATCTTCAAACTAATAAGTATAGGTGGTTGGAGAAGTTATAACTAGGAACTGGATGTGGATTAGACGTACACCAGTTTTATTATGATGAATCGAAAGGTCATAGTGATTAATGCGTTAATTAATTGTGTCCCAATCTGACAGCCTATGTTTTCTTCATTAAATCGGTACAGGGACATCACAGAGGCCTCTCTTCTGTACCTTTCTTCATTAATTCTGATGATATCTTTTATCTGCAGATCGCAAATTCCTCGCACAAACTCAACTGGTTGAGCTGGATTCCGCATCGGTTCCAAACGGGGAGACAAACCTTCAAGGTATAAATTGCGTCCGTGTTGTCACGCCAGTATGGATATTGCAGCCGATTTAGTGTGAATTAATTTTTGCGAAATAAAAGATGTCATTTTGGCCTTGCTTGCGGTCTAATGTTGCATTTATGCGTCCAGATATGTTGCAATTGTGATGTGGTGCAATTGCATTATAGAATATAGATCTCAATCGCAATATAAGTCACAACACAATAACACATATTACAATCACCGATTTAAAACTATGCTATAACGAATTGTTTTTATATCAGTCTTTTGTTCTATTATGCTAAGCTAATTAATACTCCCTCCGTCCCGTTGGAATGTTCCCGGTTTGACCTACACACATATTAAAGAAATAAATTTACCAGAGGGTAAATTTTACTGTTTTGACACTGTTTGACACTGTTTTGATATAAGATAACTTTCCATTTAGGGAAATGTGAACTTTTTGGGACATCCAAAAAAGGAAAGCGGGAACATTCGAACGGGACGGAGGGAGTACTTGGTAGTTGGTACATGACTAGTATATGGCTACTAATAGAAAAGTTGAGCAAAAAAGAGACAACTTATAAATATAAATATAAGAGCGTCTACAATGTGCAAGGTGCACACGTGACATGAGAGACAACCACATAAATATTAGTAAATAAATTCTTTCTCTCCTTATTTGAATGTCAAGGAGACTGTAAATGTTCACATTGCAGTTGACATTGCAAGAAAAAACTAACCAAAATTGTATAAAATCATTCAAATAAGGAGAAAAATAATTTTTTTGCCAATATATATGTGCCTATAACTCATGCCACATGTGCACAAGTACATGAAAATAAATATTTATCTTGATGATGAAGTGTTCATCTTCTCAACTAAATGGGAAAGTTCATGTCAAGACCTCCAAAAACGGACCTCCGTATGGACCTCGGCGTTTGGGCCCCTTCCCAGTGGAATTTTTTGATGAAATTTTTTGAGCTTGTTCTTCATCAAGTCTAGTTTATCCATACCAAATTTTAGATCAATATTCCATCGGGAATGCAGTCAAATGATTTTTGGAAGTTAACTGCATTTTATATGTATATAAAGTGCGCAGTTAATTTCCAAAAATCATTTTACTACCTTCCCGATTGAATATTTAGCTGAAATTTGGTATGGATAAACTAGACTTGATGAAGAACATGCTCAAAAAATTTCATCAAAAAATTCCACCAAGAAGGGGCCTAAACGTCGAGGTCCGTACGGAGGTCCGTTGTTTCCGGACAGGAAGACTACTCATTTAAACCATTATCAACATAATCAGCACTAATAGCATGCCTAAGGCTCACTTTACACCTCAGCGGGAGAAACAATATTGTATGGAGTATTTCAACTTATAAACAAACAAGACTTATTTCTCCTTCATTTGTACTCCGTATTATAAAACACAAACAAGAAAAAAGAAATCAGAACCATATGATTTCTCTCAAATTCTTTATTATATTTCTCTCATATTTTAACACCTTATCATCATGAAATTTGCTCTAGTCTTCTGCTTGCACGTTTATCCACATCTAACATTCTAACCATTCAGACTCTGGTGTGAGGAGAAGAAAAGTGTTTGTAAATAGCTGAAAATGCATACATTCAGATACATGTAAACGGAATCATTATATACTGCTTTACATGTGATGATGTGTACAGTGTACAACAGGCTGAACAAACTATCTAGTAAAAAGGGTTAGACTTTTACATTAATACAACAACAACAACAACCAACAAATTGGTAAGGATGATTGAGGAATCATATCGACAAATTATTGAATAATATCTAACACATCCTGGCAAGATGTAGGATTCGTTGGAGACACCAAGCTTGGAATGAAAGGAGACCTAAGCACTCCCTTATTGCTTGGTTTAAAGTTTGAACAGCAGCAATTGAGTCTTTGGTGCTTAAGAATTGAACAGCAAGTGAGTGGTCCATGACTCGTTATCTCACAGAAAGAAAACAATTCAAAGCAGCATGCTTCATAGGTTTGCCCAAGATGATCACAGAACATAGTGATGACCAAAACTAAGGTCACAAAGGAGGTTCTAAATCAAGTAAGTTCTTGATGCTGCATTTTCCATCACACGATGTTCTGCTTCATGAACTCAACACAATGTTGTTTTGTGATCTTTAAGAGATAACACTAGAATAGCATACAACATATGCTGTAGTGGACCTGCTGTTTTCAGGTGACGGGTCCCAATCAAAGTCTGCAAAAGCCATGAGGATCCGGCGAACACCACGACGAAGTACAAGCCCATGCTAAAGAGTGCATTTAGATAGTGAAGTATGAGATTGCCCCCCAACCAATGAAATTCCCCTAGTGAATGAAGAAATTGTGAAAGTTTCTTCGCCAGAAGCTTGTGAGTTGTGAGCAGAAGCCTTACATATCCAAATCATGAGACAAAAATTGAATGCATTGGCTTAACTAATTCCAGAGTCATTTCTGCAATGTTATCTGCATTTCGGGCACACACACACATCTATCAATCTATGCCTTAGCATAATGGCATACCCAACACCTCATTGCGAATGCCAAATAAAATAATTAAATAATAATCAGTCATCCCACCTTAAAATACCCTCAGAGTGACCCTTAATAATCACCATTACTATATCAACCCACTCCCCTCAAGGGTATTTTTTGCAATTCTAAAGGGGTTGTGTGGTTTTATTAAGTGCCCCATGGAGGGGGTATTGGAGCAGCATTTAGCGTAGATACTATACCTAATACCTTTTGCAGCATCTCACCTGTGTGTGAAGCGAACCCGGGGATTTTCATGTGCATCTTTGTGATAACCTCATAATGATTGAAAATCGGAGAACCTGATCAAAACTAAAAGTAGTTATGATATACCCAAAAAATAAGGATTACACAAAAACAAACCACCCATGACTTTCCATATTTGAAGAGTCAATTAGTTAAAACCCAAGAGTATTTATTAAAACCTAGATCAGAACTAAAATACAATGTTTTAAATCCAATGTCATCAATTGGCATGGTTACGGTAACCAGTAAACATTTTGAAGTATCTTGAACTGAATGCAGAGAACTTATGAGCCAAACCATACATCATTTTTCTAGGGAAATGAAAGTGGAGAGAATCAGAGACGTCCTAATGGTAGTATTCTTGTTGAGTGATTTGATTCTAATCTAAGTCGAAGAAAAAGGTAGTAAACAGTGGTGAAAGAGAAATGGAAGGCTTGGGTTGGAAAGAATAAATGCATAACTCCTTTGTTTTGAAACTCAATGTTTTTAAATTTTAATTTAATTTACCTTCTGTACATAGCCTTTAGTAACTTGTGTACTTCAATTGTGTTCATAATGTAGTTGAATTTATCATGTGGCAAACAAGGGTGGCAGATGTGGTTGGGAGATGATGATAACTCTTTCATTTATCATGTGGCTCACAATTATATCCGATTTCCGATTTCCGTGTGTTGAAGCGAAGGAGGCTGAGATCCTAGCCTGTGCGGAAGGTGTGCGGATTGCTAAAACATGGGTTAATATGCCAATAATTATTGAAGGAGACTGTGCAGCGATTTTTTCAAACCTTTCAAACTCGTCTAGAGGTGCTTCCAGATTTGGGGTCTTACTCCAGGAGTTAAAGGAGATAGCTTTGTCTTTCTCGGAGGTTCGTTTCAGCTTAGTTAAAAGGGAAAGCAACCGAGTAGCGCATGAACTAGCCCAATTAGCTAACAAAGGTTCGGAAGGGGGTTTCTTACTGCTTGATTCGCCGTCTCAGATTAATATGTTTCTTATAAACGATTGTAATCCTGAGTTTTTCTATCAATAATACACCTCTTTCCTTGCAAAAAAATTATATCCGATTTCCTTTTAAGAAAATCATTATGTGGTTAATATTGCTTCTCTCCTGTAATTGTATCTCAACCACACAATTTTTCCTAAATCTTCTTGCAAAGTAAATGTGTGCTCTTATTAAGTGATGGGGGGAGTACCCTCTACTAAAGTTTCAGCATCTGATTGTACATCACCATGCCCACGATAAAAAGCCCAAAATATGGGAGCTTTATGATAAAGTCGGAGAAAATGAATGAAAATCAGCAAAATAAAGGGAAACCATTTAATTACTACCAGAGCTATAGACTTGAAAGAGCACAGGGGAGCCGAGAGCCTATTATCAATTATTAAATTCATTCCGAAACCAGTGATAGACTTATAGCTTATAAAAGCAAATGATAAGGAAACTGACAAAATTTTGAAAAGAGCACAGAACATACCTGCTTCTGCCACATTATATTCTTCTGAGGTTTATAAAAATGACAAAGCACCAAAACTTTTGGCCATACCAAGGTAGCCAAACAATCTTGTTACTCATGATAAAGAACTCATGATACTTCTTGCCAGTATATTTGCTTGACTGAAATTCCCCTTAGAACAATGGAGAGCAATCAAAGAATAGTAAGTATCAAAGTTCACCAAATGGAATATATCAGTATCTAGGCTAGCAGCATTTCCCAAATCTGTTTCCAATTGCCCTTCATTGCATGTTTTGCTTTCTAAAGCACTTTTTTTGAATTCAACACTATCAAAAGCTTTCATATCAGATGGCTCCTTTAGCTTTTCTGATATATTCAATGAAGTAAACTCCTTTTCCACAGGAAAATATATGCATCCGACTTCATTAAGAATATCAACAGCCTCCTGGATGCTACCTTGTTCACATAACAAAGAAACAAAACTTTGTATAGACTCGGCTTGTGTTTCAGCTTCAACTCTGTCAAGTGTACTGATTACATGTTGATTTTGAAGCATTTCTCTTAAAATGCATCTAGATTCTTCCATCCTTCCCTTAGCACATAGCCCCCTAATCAAGCACATAAAACCTACAAAATCAGGTGATATGTTTTTCTCTTTAAATTCAGCAAACAATTGAAGAGCTCCCTCCATGTCACCTTTTTGGCAGCATCCATTAATAACTGCACTTACTGTAAATTCATTTGGTTTGAGACCCTTTACTTCCACATCACAGAAAAGATCCATAGCTTTCTGTACTTCACCTAGTCTAATATACCCACTAATTATGGAGTTATAAATATGGATATTTAAAGGAATGTTCTTGAGCAACATCCTCTCAAGCAACATCATGCAATCTTGTACAAGGCCCATTCTTGATAGTGTAGCAATGAGTGTGCCATATGTGATTACTGAAGGATAAATATCAATCTTCTCCAAGGAATCAAATAACCGAAATGCTTCAAGGAGACAACCATGACGGCACAGCGCATGTATAACTGAGTTGTATGTTACAACACTCAGGGTAACTCCCTTGCTCATAGCAAAATCACAAAGATTTAGTGCCAATATAATTTGACCTCCTTTGCAAAGGCCATCAATCACCATTGAGTAATCAACCACGTCCATGAAAGGCAGACTATTTCTTGCTTCAGTTATAAGCCTATAGGCATCAAAAGCTTGGCCATTTTTTGTCAGGGTCTTTAAAACTGCTACAGGAAACTCAACAGGGAATGATCCCTTAGAAAAAAAGCTGAGGGCACGGTTTACATCATCCATGCATAAGACATGAACTAGTATCTTGTTTACCATGACGTCAAAAATCCCATACGTTTTTATAAAAAATGTCAAAACTTGCCGACTCATACAAATCTTTCCATCATGAAGAAGTGCTTTAAGAATTAGGTAGTAAGTCTTGCATTTCACAGTTGATCCTTTACTCTTTAATTTTATTAAACCGTAGAAGGCCGCCTCTGATGCCCCACTCTTGCATAGGAACATAATTGCATCATTGCATATTAGATCATATATATCATGCACGACATGTTCCAATCTTTGAATTAACTCCAGTACTCCTTCTGCACCTTTGTCTCGAAATATAGTCTTAATGACCATTATGTTAACAGTGGCACTCAAGCCAATATTTCTTTCTACCAGTTCCATCAAAACCTCAACTGCAACATCAACAAAACCCTTTTTACATAGCCAATAAATAATGCAATGGTGACATGCTGCTGAAGAAGTATCTTTCTTCCGGAATTGATCAAATATCTCAAGTGCCAGATCCATCTGGTCAGCGTTGGAATATCCATCAACCATGGTTGAGTAAGTAATAATATTTGCCTCCAAACCTGAATCTTGCATTCCATTATATACAGAACGCACATCCTCTAATAAACCCATCATAAACAATCCTCTAATCAACACATTGCATATGGCAACGTCCAAACACACATCAGCTGTCTGCAGTCTTCTCCTAGTTTCTAATATCCCCATGAAATTTCCTTCTTGAATGTACCCATGTAACAGTGTAGTGTACGTGATAACATCTCCTACTATGCCTCTAGAAAAATCATCAGCCTCGGTTGTCCTCCCTGCTTTGCACAATCCATTGATGATGGCATTATATGTGACAACACCAGGCTTTACACCCTTCTTCTCCATTTCATCAAGAAGCTCAAAAGCACGGTGAAAATCGCCATCCCTACACACCCCATCAATAAGTATTACATAGGGAAATTCATCCAATTCAAACCCTAGATTCTCAACCACCTTAAGCACTGAAAATGCCTCATTTAATTTTCCCTTCTTGCAGAATCCTTTCATAACTGCAGTATAAGTGACTAAATTGGGTTCTAAACCGTCCTTCCTCATCTTGTACAAGAATCCTACTCCTTTCTCCACAAACCCTTCCTTTGAAAATCCATCTATAAGTATTGTATAACTTACTATGTCCAATTCCATGCCTGCCTCAACCATTTCTCTGTATCTTTCTAAAGCATCATGAACCTTTCCTTCCCTAGAGTACCCATACATCCAATTACTGTAAAATATGGTATCTGGTTCTAAGCCATCTATCCCCATAATTTTGACCAAACTCCAGGCATCGCTAATCCTACCTAGTCTATAATATGCACTCATTAGAGAAGTATAAGTGAAAACATTAGGTTTCAAAGAACCCGAGTTTACAGCATTATCATAGAACTTTAGAGCAAGTCCTGGCTTGCCAACAGTGACAAAAGCACAAATCACATAGTTGCATAAAAAATTATCAATAGAGTGCTGCATTGTCTCATCACTCATCATCTTTAACACCTGAGTAACTCCATCCATCATTCCTAGATAGCAAAAACGATAAAGTAGCGAATAAATAGTACAAGAAGAAGGCGTAATACCACCAATTTTCAAACAATCCCTCAGAATAGAAAGTGCCATTTCAGGTTCTGTCATAGAGAGGCCCTGAACAAGAGAATCCAAGATTTGAGTTCGGTAATAGTTATTGCAACTTTTCACAATTTGGGTCTTGGCAAACAGAACTGCTAGTTCAATCTGTTGGTCTCGGAGGAGCGCTCTTGTGAGGATTGTCTGAGTTAGCGAGTTCACTTTGAGCTTGTTTGACAGCATTTGAGAGACTAATAGGATTACTGCGCTGAACTTTTTGGTTCGAGAGAGGAACAGAAGGCATTGATTGTAGTCTCCTAGAGTTGGAGTAAAACCACTCTTGAAGAGAGTTGGGAGAGATGGGAAAATGCGTGATTTCGGGACCGTGTTGAGCTTCTGAGTCATCATCTGAATTACAGTTTAACTGTTCTGTTCGAATTTGATTAGAGTTGTTGGCCGTCTTTTCCATCTCTTTAAGCGGGACGTAAGCTCGTCAGCTTCATTAGGAATTTTGCTTCTGCATAAAATTGATCGATCAGAATCAATAGTTAGAGAATGCGACTAGTGAAGACAGCAGTTGTCAAGTTAAAGGCTGGAGAAGAGTTGATGCGCATGAGGGGAGATGAGTCAGATGACTTCTGACCTTTGGCCTAGTTAGGCTATATTTGTTAAAGGAGAACTATCACAAGGTTTTTAATGAATCTCAATAGGTCTTCCAAAAAAAAATTATCGTTAGCAAATTATTTCAAAGGCCAATAGCAAAAAAAACCTAACTTTTGAGTTGCTGATATGAAAGAGGAGGCTGCAAAGTAGTTGAAGATAAATGTGAGCTTGTACAAATGTAAAAGGGCAAAGAGGCTCATTATTCAAGAGATGGATGAGAGTTATAAAGCCGAGTTTGCATATCTAGAGGCCTATGCCGTCACTTTAAAGAGAAGTAATCCAGATTCTAAAGCTGAAATACAATTATGTCATGATGCATTGAAAGAATGTTCATTAAAAGGATGTTCATTAGTTTTTCTGCTTTTGAGACAAAACTGGCAGGCAAGTTGCAGAAGGATCATACTGAGTGCAGTTGGGGTGGATGGAGATGGATAAATGGTTCCCATAGCATGGACTATAATTGACAAAGAAAACAAGACCTATTGAAGATGATTTCTGATGTGACTTGTTCAGGAACTAGACCTGAAAAATGGTGCTGATTAAACCCTTACTTCTGATATGTAAAGGGGTTAATCATTGCAGCTCAGGATGTCATTCAAGATGCGGAGCATAGGTTCTGTGCTCGACATGTTTATGCAAATCGGTTAAAAAAGTTGAGAGGTGACATGTTTTGCAACTTTTTTTGGATATGTGCGTGGAGCACATATGAAGAAGAGATGCAAATGATCATGAAAAGGATTGGAAAGTTGAGCACTGAATCTGCCTCTAACCTATTGAAATATCCAATTCAAACTTGGTGTCGGACCTACTTTAATAGCCAAATTAAATCCTAGATAGTTGATAATAACATCACAGAGTTCTTTAATGCATGGATTCGAGAAGCTAGGACAAAACTCATTGTGAGCATGCTAGAAGATTTTTCTGATTTCAAGGCAGCGCATGAGAAGTAGATAAATGATTAGTCTCCCTCCTGCATGGAGTGTTATCAAGATAAGAAGGATGATGCAACTTGCTACAGTATAATTTTTAATGGTGACATGGATTTTGAGAGTGAAGATAAACACAATGTGCTATTAGATCAGATGATATGCACTTGCAGAGCATGTGAATTGACTGACATACATTGCTCACAAGCCATTTGTGCTTTATATTATAATAATGTAGATGTCATGACATACATATCTAGGTGGTGTCATAAAAAAAACTTATGAGGCAGCATATGAGTACCATTTGTAGCCTGTTCCTGGGAAAGCATTCATGAAAGTGGATGAATATGAACCCATTCTACCTCCACCAGTGCCAAACTTACTTGGTAGACCAAAGAAGAACAGAGTTAGAACCTCAAATGAAGTCAAGGGCCCGAGAAGTGGTTCAAGAGCTGTTGTTGCTACTATATCTCATAGAGTCTCAAGAAAAGGGAAAGTCCAAACTTGTGGGATATGCCATGTGGAGGGACATAGGAGAGCAAAATGTCCAAATAAATACAGAGATGTAATTTTTAATTAGTTTTTGAGTTTTACCTTGTCATGCCTGAAATTTATAATATGTATAATATTCTGAAAAGATGTATGTATAATATAATGAAGTTATATTATGCAAAGTGATATAACATATATATATATATATATATATATATATATATATATATATATATATATATATATATATATATATATATATGTATGTACAATATTCTGAAATATCATACTTTTGAGTTATAATACGAAAAGCCATGCTTTTGAGTTATATGTAAGTATAATATATCCAATTAAGGTGTAAGTTATATTCTGAGAAGTGATTAAGGTATATACTGAAAGGCCTGCTTCATTCTGTGACTTTTTCTCAAGTTCCTACCACTACACAAATGTCACAACCACCAAAATTTTCAATGGAAAATACTGAAAGGACTACTGTTAAGTCCAAGCTGCCATGCAGAAGAACTGAGAGGAAAAAAGGTAAGCAACCAATGACAGATTTTGGCTACTATGTTGATGTTAACACTGGTGCAAGGACTATAAATGTGAGTTCTATATACCTGAATGAGTGTTAGTTGTTCGCTGTAATGAGTATTTCAGTAGTGTTTATTGGAGGTCTTATGGTCTAACTTCATTTTTTATTACTGTTAATGGTTGCAGCCTGGGATGATCCCGATGTTACTGAAATGTAACTTGTTTCTGAATTGCATAATGAAGTGAGACATGATCCCGATGGTACTGTCAAATTTGCTATTCCAAATGAGAAGGAAATTAAAGGTGCTGCGAGAGTTGAAATCAGATTGTTGTCCCAAGTTATAGGACAATAACTTTCAGGGGTGATGGAGCACAAGGAAAAAATCCAACTAACCTGCCATTTGAAGCACCCGGTTTGAAATGGAAAGGGAAGAAAGCAATTGGCTCAATGCATTTGTTGACAAAATGCAAAGGAGGAGGCCTTCTGTTGAGTTTAATCCAACACGATATAGTAAGTATATGTATGAACACTCAGTTTTTACGTGGAAACCCGAAAGGGAGAAAACCACGGGACTTTTTAGGCTAATGTCCAAGCCCTCTCTTTCTCATTAGGACTCTCCTCACCATTATATAGTACAATATTCAAGCTCCCATTAATGGAGGATCAAGCTAATCTAGAGGGAAGAAATGAGTTGGGGAAGAAGGAAAGAGGATCCCTAAACATGTGGGAAAGCCCCATATTTATAGGGGTAAGGGAAAGGGGGAAACCTAACCTAATGGGCCAAGTAAGCCCAAAATGGGCCCAAAGGGCCGAAACATGCCTAATAGGCTGAAATGGACCTTGTCATTCGGGCTCCAAGCTGGGGCGATGCCTTGGGCTCCTGAACAGTAACAGAGCGGGATAATATACCTCAACACCTTCTTTAGTCCACACTGATAGTGCCGAACCCAAACTTTAAATAGAGCAGAAGGAAAACTTGGATGTTGTATAGGCACACTTTTTGGATGCTATTATAGGTGTAAGTTTTTTTGGTATAGTAGGTGGCGACATTAACTTTTTGTACTTGTGTCTACATTAACCACGAAAGCTGAAGACCTACAATGTCGAATGGATGCAGGCAATGAATACATTGATACCAAGCTGAAGATGATGATCCCGTTCACCACACGAATCATGACATACTCTCTACCACCTGGCTTTAAGGCACCTAAAACAAAGCATTTGCAAGAACGTCGGACCCCAAGATCATTTTTCGCATTATTATGCTGACAAGATAATGATTGGGGTGTCGGAAGATATAATTTGTCGATGTTTCCTCGCTACGTTGGAATCGTGTGTGAGTGGGTTCAATTCTCTTCCCCATTGCTCCATTAATGTAAATTAATTAAAAAGATTCTTTCATCAATTTGTTGTAAGCAAGAGGACGAAACAACACTATTCACACCTCCTGTCCGTCAAACAAAAGAAAAGCGACGACTTGGAAAATTTTAAAGAAAAGCGAAGACTTGGAAAATTTTATGATACGATGGAATGAGTATTGACTGTACATTTATGTCATGGGACTGTTTCTTCAAGGCATGAGTGTTTGTGGGCTTGCAAACTGCCGCATGTTTCCATAAAGAATGGGTGCTTTATAAGATAAGTTATGGCAAATGATCATTTTAAAAGATGCTTAAAACTCAAATATTATATTGAAAGTTTGCAATCCGGTAATTTAACCTAGAGACAAAGCTTATGTAAAACGGCGGTGGTCTCCCTAGCAATTAGGGTTGGAAGTGGCGCAGCTTTGCGTTCGTTCGTGTTTCTTCAGCTTTGGGATTACGCCGGGTTTTGGTGATTCCCTTAGCGTCTTCTTGTTTTATTGCTTTGCAGGTTTTTCTTCTTTCGGCTTTGGGGGTTTTGAGAAGGAGACTGCAGGATACCGCTATTCATCATCCGCTGATGAGATCAACGATCAATTGGAGTCCGAGAAGCGTTGCGATTATTGGGAACATCAATTCTGTCGAGTGAGTCACACGCAATCCGAACGGGCTGCGGTCAAGACGGATATGGAGGAGATGATCATCAAATGTGATAACATGATTCTTGAGGGTGATGAAAATGATCTGTTTCTGGAGGAGGAGGTCACGGGCGAGGAAGAGGCTCCAAACAGGAGTCTACGGGCAAAAGAAGACGAAGAAGTGTTGATCCGTCCCCCTCCTGAGCCACCGCCAAGGATGACGCTTGAAGCAGGGATTCGTTTTCGCTGTCAGTTTAGTTTATTTAATTTCGTTTTACTCTTGTTGAGTTTATTTGACATGACGAATTCTGTCGTTGTTGCTTTCTGTATTGTCGTTTTCAGTCAGACTCTTACATTAGGTAGGGGTGATGGGGGTTTTGCTCTAGCCACGTTTGGCTCATTTAGACCCATTATAGGACAAGCGAATCATATTGCTCTATACAGGGTGATTGGTTCTCCAGTTGGTCCGAGGGTCGGTGACTGGAAGTATTTCCTTTGTCATTTGTATCCCTTGCTGAATGTTTTATTATCAATATAAGCCCCTTGTTACAAAAAAAACTTAGAGACAAAGCTAAAATATAGGTACTTTGATTCCCTAAATGAAACAAACCAATCCACGCATTAGTATTTTTTTTAACAGAATCCACGTATTAGTATTAGTCTACGGAGTATATGTTTACCACAATTGGTACTAAAAACTTTTCGTTTAAGAACTTAAGTAAAAAGCTCCCAAATAGAATGAATTAATAATGTAAACTCCGTATCTTTTAAATGATTTATGTTATGAAAACTTATAAAAGTAGAATATAATTTACTATTAGTTTAAACTTCTAAATTAAGTTAATATTTGAAAAGGAATTTCTCTGTTTGAGCCTTTGAGGTGGTCTAAGTTGCTTACATGGTTTTCTAAATTAAGTTAATCTTTTCTCATAAGAAAATTTAGGGCTTTTGAAGTTGTTTACTTTCTTTTTAGGGATTTTTCCTTAAATATTTCTAATAAAAATGTTATGGACATATCACAAAAGTGTGATTTGATAATTATTAGTGACTATAATTGTGTTCAAAGTTTACATTACATTAACTTACATTTAGTTACTACGATATCAATTTTGAACAAAATTGTAGTCACTAATAGTTACTAACTACTAAGTACTACATAGCATTTTTGTTCATCACATTTAAAGAGTAATATTTATGGAATTATTTCTTCTTTTTATTCATTTTATAAGAAAGGTAGAATTCATAGGGGTACAACTTGTGAGAGAGATAATATCATCACAGACAACTAGGAAGTCCTAATAAAGAAATGCAAACTGTTATCTAGTATTCTAGTACAAATATTATTACAGTCAACAGACAGAACTTAAACAAGAAGTTCTGTACAGTCGAACACAACTTACAAATCAATGTGCATATACATAATCCATTTATCCATCACTTGGTATATAATAAAGCTCAGTTCTACAATAACTATATAGCTTTTCCAGCTAAAAGAGGTTTAGGAGGGGACAGTGATCTAATTTCAGGCGCAGAACTGGGAAAAAGTATGTTGAGTTTATGCATCAAAATATCAGCCCTTGACGGTATTTCATTCAAAAGAAATTGCTGGACAATTGGTTTCTTAAACCATTCCAAGACGCTATCCCCTGGAGCCCTCAAAACAACTTTACTAACCTCGAAAGGCGACTCAACTGAGCTTAGCATCTGGGCCACCACTATTTTCAGAGTGGGCCCGGTTACTAGTTTGATCCGTCTAGGGACAACGCCGTAATACAACATCCTTTTCCTAAACCTGTGAAGGGTATGGACCACGGACACAAGAGCTGCTCCAACAGACAAATTCCTAACATCAAGAGACCATGCAATATGTTGATCAAACACAATTGCTTTCGAAAACAGCTTGTTTTCGTACGCAACTTTCCACACACAACGGGCCCGATTTATCTGGCCCATGAGAACAAGATAGTTTAGTAGAACGTTCACGAAGTACCTCGCAGCTCCTTCTTCCAGCTCATAGTCAATACTCTTAAAGAACTCCCTTACAAAGGACAAAACAGGCATTTGCCTCTGTTCCGGGCCGGTGAAGAGCCCACACATGAAAGCATGTGCCTTATGTTTTGTCACACTCAAGATTGACATCAAATGCCTCTCGCTGTTTTCATCACTGCACCTTACCAGATGGGCCAGGATTGAGGTGTATAGTATTAGGTCAACCTTAGCGGCAGAACCTACATATGTTTCAAGAAGAGGCTTAGCAGACTCATACATGCTACTTCTCATACATGACTCAAAAAGTTGACGTATGATGAAATTATTTGTACGAATCCCAGAAGAGCCCATAAAGCGAAGCCACCTAAGAGCAAGATCAACAGAGCTTTCTTTTATGTAAACCATCAGAACATCACTAGCAGCTACATCAACTGAATATCCCATTGCCTTCATTTCAAGTAAAACCTTAGCAGCTACATCAACAAGCTTCTTCTTTGCCAGAGTGCACAGCAAGGCTGTAAAGGTACTTAGTCCTGGTCTTAAACCGGCATTTGTCATGGAATTATAAAGCTTCATAGCAGAATCTACTTGACCAGAAGCAGCAAGCATCTCCATAAGAGATGAATAGGTGGTTGGGGTAGGCATAAATCCATCTCTTTCCATGTCAGAAAAGAAAGTCATTGCAATATCCAGTTTCCCAGATTTTGCATGAGACTCGACCATCATAGTGTACAGGCCATAATTAGGTCTGAATCCGGTTTTCTTCATCTCATCCCAGAGCCTTAGTGCAGTGTCCAATTTCCCAGCCTTAACGAAGGACTCAATCATGGAAACAAACATCGCTGCGGATGGTCTAAGTCCAAATCCTTGCATTTCCATGTACACTTTCATTGATGTATCTAACCTACCAGCTTTGCCCATTGTGTCAACAAGTGAAGAAAAAATCCCAAAAATTGGTTGGAAATTCTTTTCTTTCATCTCTTGGTAGAGCTTAAATGCCACATCAAGACGGCCAGATCTCGCTAGGCTTGGTACTAGTAACTCATAACTAAATGCATCTAATGAACATTTTGCATTTTGCATGTTTTCGAACACCTCAAATGCCTTGTGAGGCAACCCTTTGTTCAAAAACAGGGTTATAAGAGAATTGTAGGTCTGACTGTCTATAATGCAACCAGATTCTTGAATTTTCATAAAACAACAGAATGCAACCTCTAACTTCTCAGCTTTTGCGAGATATTGAATGACCTGATTGTAAGCATTGATTAAAGACGTACCATTCTCACCTGAATCGACAACCATATCATCAAAAACAGATTGAATCCCATCAAAATCTCTAATACGATTCAGCCTATCAAACAGCATCATATAGCACTCGTCACTTGGTTTATACCAAGGTTGTCGCTTGGCCCATCGAAACAAGCTTAGGGAGGCTTCAGCATCTTCCATAATCTTAAAAGCCTGTGTAATTTGAGTCATATTGGGCACAAAATGAAGTCTATCCAACTGGGTCTCCATATCAGGACCCCATTTCCACCTTTTAACAATCTCAACTATCTTTGCCACTGCGGATGCGTTCAGAATAGGCTTCTTCAGCCCGCCCACCATTACGTGGTCATCAAGACCGGGCTCAACCGACCTTATCCCTTTTCCAGAGAAGATGACTCCGCCTGTTTCATCCAAGTACACTATGTCCTCACTCCACTCATTGGAATCATCAGTGCCCTTCCCAGAGCTATAATTTCTAGAAAAATAAGAACTTCTGATACTGCCGATATTATACGAAGCCGATAGAAACTGGGGATTTCCACAGTTGTGGACGAATGTATTAACGGCTGAGGAAAAGCTATGATTCTTTCTGAGATGAGGATACGTGGAAAAAACGCATTTGGCAGTTCTAACATTTTTACAGAAATGAAGGCCGCGAAAGATCATTGTACTACTCCACGACTATCCGAGCAAGAAATGATATATTTTCATTTTTCAATTATTCAAAAAAATAGAAGAATTTTTGGGCTTGGCAGTTTTACCATTAGAGTGTTGAGATGTATCGTTCCTCTTGAATAATGAAAGCTCTCTAAAACCCTAAAAGGTTCGGCCGGTTGAGGAAGGTTTTGGTTTATACCCGTGATAGCAAGAGTCTTCGCTGTCTGTGTGTTGCAACTTGCAAGCGAGAGATTTTACATTTCTCTCATATCCGCATTGAATAATGAAGGAGGGTGAGTCGGGTGACCTAAGGTCCTAAATACAAAAAGTATATAACCTAAATTCCTAAAACTAATTTATTATTAAAATGTAGCAGAAAAATATTGTTAATCTCTCAATATTGTAATCTAGTTTAACAGCCTTGCCACTCTTCTTACTACTCCAAAGATTAGATAAAAATTACAACTAAAAGATCTGACTTCCCCAATCACCGAAAAAGGAGAATTTGTTTGACCAGCAACCAACAAAGGAAACTCAATTGAGCAGAAATTATCCGGAACATCAGTTTGACCAGCCACCGAAAAGGAGATACAGTGAGCAGTGGTTCAGGGGGAGGAGGAGTATTTAAAGCTCTAGAAGAATTAGATTGAACCTATCTTGCCAACCATGATTAATGAACCACCTGATCGGTTACATCGACGAGAAAGACACAACCTCTATACATTGCTACAAGAAGAATAAAAAACACGCTCACATGAAGCGAACATAACTCTCAGCCAAAGAAGATGGCGGACCAAAACCAGAATTTATAGAAATAAAAAAGATAGACGACATAGCAAAACTTTTGAGTCATTACTATACTTATAGCATTACAATCATCAAAACTCTTAGGACCGGCTCATATTTCCTGTGAGAGCTTCGACCATGAATATTTCTCTTCACAACCTTAAGATGTTAAACAACTAATAATGGTTCATGACGGAATTGTGTTATATACTTTTTTGTTACTAGAATAGGAGTTGACACAATATTTCGACCGTAACCGTTTCCCCTCTTCTCTTCTTCTCAATTTTTTTCCCTCCTAAATATGAAAAAATATCTCTTTAGTTAGTATTTTCAAGTTTTCAAAATTTATCACCATTGACTTCAAAAGTCAATGATCACTAACTAAAAAGAGACAAAGTAGTACTATCTCCGTCCCACTAACATTGGGACGGAAGAAAGTCGCACAATTATTCAGAAAAGTGAATTTATGTGATTGATATTGAATTGAAAAAATAAAATAAAGTAAGAATGATTTAGAGCCACACAAACTTTACCAAATTTGGTATGCGACAATCTTAGTGAGACTTCCCGAAAAGGTAAAATGAGTCAATATTAGCGGGACGGAGAGAGTATTATTTAGTGATAATTATGACGGTTATTCTATACATAAATTTTTACTAACTATCAGAGTTTTTTTTAGAAAAGTGTGGAACCCTCTAGAACTGTGTGCAAATGTGTGAAAGTCTCTAGAACACTCAGAAGAAATGTGAAGTTATCTAGATCCTTTTAGAATATTTGAGAAGCTTGTGGAAACTTTTTGAAAGACTCTAAAAGTGTAGTGGTGTATAGAGAATTCTAGAAAACTTGAGGAGATTAGTATAAATAGGAGTGACACTCCTCATTCCTATGTGAGAGCCTACTTAGTAATAATGAGTGTGAGAGCCTTGTGAGAGCCTCCTTGAGTGATGAGAGACAAGAGTCTTAGGTAGAACTCTTGAGTGAGTGAGAACCTCCTTGAGAGAAGAGTGAGAATGAATTAGTCTCATATAAAAAAGCTAGAGTGAATTGAGATACCCCTTACTTGTAAAATCTCTCTTGTATATTTTAATTGTACAAAGTGTCATTGTCAAATGGAGCCTTTTACGAGTGTGTGATGAGTGTGCAAGAGTCTTTTGAGCTCATGACCCTAAAAGAGGCTGAAGGGTCGTGTTTCTCCAACAACTTATTAGTAGGGTAACGTAGCATTAACCTACTTATATTTTTTCAATACATTGGTATAAAGATCGTTGTTTATTGGTCAATTAAGTTCATGGTTGTGATTGTTAAATTTCACTTAATTAGTACCATCGTGAGTTCAATTTTATGGATCTAATAACGAATGGATTCTTCCAAGAAATTGTGGAATACTTATATAGAGAAATATGTATTCTTTTTTGTATTATAAAATTAGAACACTTCATATTATAACTTTATTTATGTTGTCTTTATTTGTAAAATGTCTTATTAATAACTTACAACTATTAATTAGTCTTCTACTTAATCATTGATTGTTATAATTATTAAATACATAAATAACTCTTCATTATTTACGATAACAAATTTTCACTTTTTGATTTTAAATAAATTTCTATTTGAATTCCACCATATTATCTTTATATATAGATTTGAACCCATCAAAATAACATAACATTGTAAAGGGATTGGTTATACATGAAATTGATTCAAATAGTGTTGCATTATTTAATAATAAAACAGTAGTCAGTATTGAACGCAAATTTTGTTGTTAATAAACGAGTTCATAAATCAATTTTTTATTGCGTAAAAAGTTAATTCTAATAAGGGAAAAGGTGCAAATAGGCCCATGTACTAACCAAAAAAGGTCAAATAAGCCCTTATTTAGGAGGTGCTGTCCGGCCGTCGTCATTTGGGGTGGTTCCCGGTGGAATTTTTTGATGAAATTTTTTGAACATCTTATTCATCAAGTCTAGTTTACGCATATCAAATTTCAGCTAAAACTTCAATCGGGAAGGCATTCAAATGAATTCTTGAAGTTAACTGCGCTTCTAACTGTGCAGTTATTTTCAAGAATTCATTTGAATACCTTCCCGATTGAAGTTTTAGCTGAAATTTTGTATGAGTAAACTAGACTTAATGAATAAGATGCTCAAAAAATTTCATCAAAAAATTCCACCGGGAACCAACCCAAATGGCGACGGCCGGACAGAGCCTCCTAAATAAGGGCTTATTTAACCTTTTTTTGGTTAGTACATGGGCCTATTTGCACCTTTTCCCTTCTAATAATGATCAAAAGTATTTTTCTTATCATGTAAGTATGTAAGCATAAAGGTCAATTATGTAGTCATTTAAAGACTTAGACATACTTTTTTTATACAAATTATCGATTATTCAATATTGATGCCCTACAAATCAACGAAGTTTGTACGACATTATAGTTCAAATTAGAAATTCAATACTCCTTTGATAATACCGAAGTTGGCTGAATATGTTAACAACAACAACATCCAAGTTTTAGTCCCAAATGATATTGAGGTCGGCTAACATAAATCGATACATAATATCACCAAAAGGTGGCTGAATCTGTGAAATTTATGAAATTTTTGTTGAAGTAACTGAGTTTGCTGAATCTAATGAATTATATAGTATGAAACAATTACATTTAAACTCTATATTATAAATAAAATAAAATAAAATTACATCGAGAAAAATAACTAAATTGATTCTCTATAGTAAATTTAACCAGTTCAGGTAGAAAAGTAACTTCAATCTACTTATTTTGATTATTACGAAGCCATTTGGAACCACTGTTTTTCGGTTTATCAGGCTTATCGGCCAACTTTTTCACCAAACAAGTAACTTTTGTTTTTGCGCGTTGAATTGTGTAATAAGCAGAAAAAGTAAGGTTGTAGTTACTTTTCTGGCTATATTGACTGAAGTTATTGCAGATGACCATTTTAACTATTTTTACATATAATTTTCTCTTTATTTTATTAATAAAATATATTTTAAAAATAATTTTTTTCAAAATCAACAAAATCAGCCAATGCAGCTACTTCAGTCAGAACTTCATAAATTTCATCAGAATCAGCCAAATCAGCCGATTGTAGTGCTACCAAACGGGCTCTACATAATTTATCGCGTGAAGTGAATTGATTTCATCATTAACATTTTATTTAAAAAATTTACTGATAAGACTGATAAACTGAAAATAGGGAGTTACCAAACGGACTCTAGTAAATTGATTTTACCATTACCATTTTATTCAACATAGAATGCCAACTTGAATTTAAATCAATCCTAATTGTCTACTTAACCTTATCTGTTAGAAATAATTCATTTGATATTTTAAATTGAATAAATTGACATGCGAGTATGCGACAATTAAATTAGCAGGTCTCTAATTTAAGCATTACCATCTCATAAACTTGATCATGAATTTTTTGATTAAACAAATATTTGGATCCACCAGTGCTTATAAACCCATCCCGCTATCCCTATCATTCTATCAACAGGTCGCCCCAAGGCTACCAAGAGGCAAGAAAAGAGTCTGAATTTCAGAGTTTTATTTTTATTTCTTTTGCATATTCTAGCTTTAATGTTTTTGTTTAGTACTTGTTATTTTTGTTGTCAAAATGGGTGGGCGCAAGTAGTTTTTTAGCTTGTGTTTGCATATGTGACCAATATTCGTTTTGAATCTCTAACATGTTTAGGCTCTGTTTGCAATCCCTTAATTTAAGTGATTGTAGCTTTTTTCTAAGAAAAAAGCACTTATATTACCAAACACTACCAACTTTTACTTTATCAGTTTTCGTGTAGAATCTACTTTTTACTTTTTCTATTACACAAAAAGCACTTATTTTACCAAACACTACCAACATTTATTACTAATCACTTTTTCCTAAAAAGTGCTTTTATTTAAGCACAAGCACTTGCAAACAAAGCCTTAGTGATTAATCTTGTTCATATTAGAACAGCCTATCCTAGGTTTTATTAGAGGGTGTGAAAGCACGTTGGTTTAACAAGTGTAGGGGTAGGTAACGAGTTTGATGTTTGGTTAACTGATTCTATTATTTTAATATAAGCATTATCTTCAGGGAAAAATGAAACACATCCTCCTATAATAGGAGTCCTAGCATATGACTGAAATGTGACAATTTCAGAGCTTTCATCCTAGAGACCTCGATGTCTGATCAATCGCACCAGTAAGGTGTACAAACAATAAAACCAGATGGACACATTATTAATCAAATATAAGAAAAATCATTGCGAACAGTATTTAACCTGGTTTGTCAAACGCCCAAATAAACCGAAAACCAAACAAGCAAAGTGTTGCTTTAGCAACAAAAAAAAGAACAAAAGAGAATGATTCCTTTTGGGTGTCCCTTTCTCTGTGTGAATCTAAAAGGCAGGATATTTTTTGAAAAAATAAAGAGCCTTTTGGGTGTACCTTCCTCTAGGTGATTCCATATTTGACAGAAATAAGTCATACAATGAGACAGTATGGAACCACAAATGAATTTCATAGCCTCTACCGTCGTCTATTTTTCTTACGCCTATTTTCCTGCAAAATGTCCTCTTCCTGAGCGTTTACAATGACTCGAAGCCTTGCTTCAACCTAGTGAAAAAGGAATCAGGAACTTAACCTGCACAATGAAAAATAAAGAAAACAATGGAAGAAAGCAGCTCTGAATGATATTGAATGAAATCAGTTAAAAAGGAAAGAATGTCACATTGCCAGCAGAGAAGCATATTCAACTAGAGCCACATCTCCTCAGTCAATATCACTCCACCATAAGCATCTATGAATGTGTGTTCTACTGTAGAATGGAATTCTACTACACAGCATTGGTGCCTTGGTGGTGCCAAAGTTTATTATCACTACTCAGGTGCACAGTAAATACAACATCAGAGCATATGCTTATTTGCCCCACACTCTTACTACATAGGTTACAGTACTCATACCACAAATGACAATTCCAACAGACACACTTCCTATAACAACTTTGATTCATAACATTTACCCTATAATCAAAGCATGCAAAAACAAAAAGTCTTTAATGATTAAGAATATAACTGTGCAGCTCATACAGTCTCTTCGCAGCTATAAACAAAAGGATGTAAACACTGCTCTTTTTCGTATTAGTCCTTTTTATATGGATATAGTTTCACTTTCCGTTCATTTATATGTTCTTTTTTAACTTAGCTTGGGGAAGTGAATCAAATCAACAGACTGTTACAAAATCAATACAGAAGACACAATGTTTAGGGAAAGCTAACATTACCGGCAAGTCCGGCAACACAACACACGGTTTTATCAAACTACCGTGTAAAGCTTCATTTTTCTGGATGAACTCTTTTAGACCTTCGATGGGTGTGGCTTTTGTGGTGACTTCGTGAGCGTTTCTTTGGTGTTTTTCTGAAACATCAAAATATGCATTAAGATAATATTCTAGTGAAACTAATAGGCAGCTTAAACCCAAATATGCACTAACCTGAAAAATGCTGAAGACGTATTAAGAAGAAAGATCACAGGGAGGCTCAGTAAAGCAGATGCCTAGTACCAATAAAGATAATATACCAAACAGTCAAATGACTACATAAGAAGGAATTATAAGGATGAAAATTTATTATTATTGTTACTATTGCTATTGCTATTATTATTGTTATTGTGTGTGTGTGTGCGCCAACGTACCATAAACCATGCTAACTCCTTGGTTGCGAACGGTTCCGTAAACGTGTTATCTTTCAGCTTGGCATGAATTGTAGTTTGAACCTTCAGTAACAAAAGTAGCAAATAGTCATGTAAAACATCATAATATAGCTTGGCAAAAGATCAAATTATAGTAAATACTCTAGATATGCGGCCATGCTTTCACGAGAAACCCAACTAGTTAGGTAGTTCAACCCAGGGTATTCTAAACTCAAATCTAGATCTTAGTGAAAAGAAGAACTGCACTTTAAGGAAGACTATACCACGGGATGTTAATAGACACAACTATACCTAGCGAGCCAAGCCCAGGCCCAACAAGGTTTGCTCTCAAGCAAACTTGGTGTCCCTGGGGAAGGCCTTATCTAAGGACAGTCGATACATAGCAAGAGGTAAACACCTTCCTTAATAATCTACACTGTTCTAATTACTTTTTGTGCTCAGTTTGATCTGAATAGAATATTAGTACAATAATTTACTTGTTTACTTAGATTGTGTCTCAGGAACTTGTTTACTTCATTCTAATGTTTGTATTTGCGCAATGCCTTTGCACCTTGATGCACACCTCAGAGATATTTGGACCAAAATACGCTGTAAGGTGATGTCAAAACTCAAAAGTAAGCAATGTCGAGGCTTACGCTATTTGGGACTGAGGCATATGCCTCATGGCATGTACACGGTTAGGTGGGCGTGAGTCTTATGGAATATGGAGTCTCATTTTACGCTTTTACTTAATTAACTAGGCCCACATCAAATGACACATTTTTCCTTTAAAACTTTGAGTCCAATGCGGGACAATTAACTTCTCGAAGTTCTCTTCAGCACCTTTTCACTGTCCATCTACTATGAATTTTCTGATTTTCTCTTCTCGTCCCCAGCTCTGCACAATCCTATAAACTTTTTTGGGGTTATAATCCCTTGTGTTTTGTTTGAAGTTAACAAAAATCAAATGATGTTAATTATCTCCTGTGATTGCCAACTTCCGCTTAGTTAAATAATGGTTGTTGATGACTTAATGTATTTCTAATTTTCTAAATTGGCAACATTTGATATTATGTGATGCTTGAATATGCTATTTTGATGATTTTGTGACCTTTAATATTGTTTGTTTCGACTATGAAAATTGTTGATCTTTAATGAATATGTTATATAAATTAGTATTAAACAAGTGACGTGTGCACCACATTGCGCAGTGAGGCTTAAACAACACACGCTCCTTACAAACCGCATTAACTGCACCATACGGAATTTCAAACATCGCTATGTTCATGAGCCTTTTAATTCCTTTAATTCCTTCCTTAAGGGACGAATTCCTTCACAAATAAAGGAGAAGAGAATTTTCTCCAAAAGGTGAAGGTAAGGGAATTCTGTGATCTCATGAACCACAGTAGTGTGTGGTTTTCTTTGTCCCTTATTTCTGCCAGTGATGTTCTCTAACTTGTATGAATTTTGAAAACGGAAAAAGAAAATGCTTCGTAAGACACCAAAGCTTAAGGTCTATTTAATTGAGTGATCTATTGTTGAAGTCCTATTATTTGACTTCATCAAAAGTGAAAGTACCTAGTATAAAGTCAAGAACCTTCTCAAGTTGTGACCCAATCACTAAAAATACTTCCTTCTAAATCCCTACCGCTTGTCATGTTGAGGAAACTTAAATCGGGTTAATAGACACAATCAATAACTGAAAAAGATCCACAACTACCAAAAATTCCAGGGGGTTTGACTTTCCACCCCATGTTTGGGTTGGACTTTGCACCCCATTTTCAAAATCATTAATGTTTGCACCCCATTTTCAAAATCACTAATGTTTGCACCCCATTTTCAAAATCATTAATGTTTCCACCCTATCAGTCCAAAAAATGTGAAGGAATGATGTGCTAAGTCAAATAATTTTATAATAAACAGGGTACACACATTAATGGATCTGAAAATGGGGTGCAAAGTCTAATATAATCCAAAAAAATGAGTGCAAAGGCAAATTCCCCCAAAATTCTATTTTTACCTTCCTTTTATCCTTTATGTGTATTGGCCTCCTATGTAATTAACACAAACTCTATTATCATATTAATAAAATTCCAGAGAAGAGTGCTGGTGGACACTTGGACTGCAAAATGGATTGGGAAAATCCAAGTATAAAAGCTTCATCAGGTGGCAATAAGAAAATGGACGCACAGACACATGATCTAACGAGGCAAAACTGTATTTTATAGAACTTTGTTAAAGAGAGAAGAGGATGTCATATCATACCTTTTGATGGTATAAACGGGCAGACTTCGCAAACTTCCTATAATTACGAATTGCTTTCTTCGAATAAGGCCTCAAGAATGCACTAGCCGTATCAACATGAGGCTTCACTATGAGTACAATATGATCAATACCAGGCTTTGTGAACTTCTTAGCTTTCTGTCAACAGATAGTTCCAAAAGTGACAATATGGTAGCAAAGAAAATGCAAAGTAGAAAAGAAAGGAAGTATTTGCAAGATTTACCTCATAGTAAGGAATCAACAATTCATGTGCTCTTACAATATGAGGCTCCAAATAGTTCTTGGATTCACGATAAACATCAGTAGTCTTAGCAGCAAGTATGGTTAGCTGTGGTCCAATATTCCTTGTGAATTCTTGGCAGTGTTTTATCATCACTGGAATCCATTTCTTAAAAGTGAAAGTTATAAATTAGAAAGAAACCCTAAAAGCAACTTTCTCTATCCTATTTTAAATGATAAAAAATTTAGATAGAGAAAGTTATTTCAGAATGCAATTATAACTCCCCATTTGACCTGGGGAAGGGGTTAAGCCGTTAAGAACGTGAAAAATAGGAATTCATGTATCAACCTTCATTTTTAAGTTATTTCAGAATGCAATTATAGCTCCCCATTTGACCCGGGGGAAGGGGTTAAGCCATTAAGAACGTGAAAAATGTGCAGTTGAAATCCATCTAGGGGACAAAAATAACATGAACATAATGCTTTCCTAAAGGAAATGGGAGATAATTCGGAGGGACTAAATCACTAAATACGAAACTGTGGTTTATTTAAGGACAGTGTGACTGAGTGAGTGTATAAATATATTCCAACAACTTCACCGCAAGACTAGGGAATAGGTTTTTTCACATTGAAATTAGAGATTTGCTTTGTGGTGCAATAAAGATACTTCTGAGTGACAATGCCAAGAAGTATTTTCCAGCACCCCACTCTAACTTCTTTTCCACGCGAGATCTCCATGAGCTATCCAACAGTGATACTCACACTGAAGGGAGTAGCTTAACAAAGAACTCTCACCTAGACACCTAGTTGAAGCAGCTAGAACTATGCTCGTGCATTACAATGTTCATAAGCATAATGAGGGTGCTAGTCTGCACTCGTGCCATCACCTAGCCAAATGCATTCTTCAATTATGAAAAAACAAAATCTCTTTGCATGCATTATTTATAAGAAATAACTTCATAAAATTCCACGGAGGGTTGGTTCGTGCACCTATTTGGCCATGATACCACACCTAGATAAGAGAAACATGCAATTAATTCCTTAAAAGTGTTGTCTTTGTTAGGTATCCCATATCTATAGATAATTGTTTTTATATTTGAGTGCGCACAAGCATAACCTAGAAACTGCCCAAGGTGTCCTACGCGATAGGCAGTGATCTTCCGCCTTAGGACCGCCTAGCGATTTTTGCAACACTAGTAATACATATTTATTTCTAACTTCCAAGACTTCGGGACAAATATCAGTGAAATAACAGTACTGTGAAAGAGGTATTATTTACTCTCCAAGTAATCCAATGATATAATCTTTTTGCGAGCCATAAAGATGGTATATGTATATGTATGCATATATATTCACATATGATTGGAATGATAGCACCTATGGACGAGTACAAGATGAAACAAAACATAAATTTTGTATTTGAAGGGAAAAGAACATAATATCTCTTACTGTTTGAAATGTGTGAACATGAGGCTCCAGCCACATTTCTACCTCAGATTTCTTTTCCAGGACCTAAATAGGATTGCAAAAAAAGACAAAGTAACATACTTACAGCTCAGTAGATATCAAATGATTAATCTCCAAAGAATTAAATCACATAATATAAATTGAAGCTAAAAAACATGTGTGTGTGACAAGTGGAGGCCAGTATAACCTTTTTAATGGTACGATCCAATGCAGGCCTTCCATGCTCATTCCAGAAAGATACAATATGGGACTGTATAATTAAAAACAGTCAAAAGAACTCGGCAGAAATTATTTCTGTAAAATTTTGGCTTAACGAGAATAAAAACTACCTGACAATGAACAGCATGAACTGCAAGCCAAGGTGGAAGCCATCCGTTTGGAACCTGGCATAACAGGATACACTCAAGTCAATGATAATTTTAATTTTTAATGTGTTTTTTTCATATACATTCTTGAGATAGATACTTGCAGCACCATCCACAACATTATCATGATGGGATGTTCAAAAGATGTGTATTCTTGTATGAGGCCATTCTCATGCCCAGCAAATGCCATCTTGGTATCAGCACTCCATGGATTCAACACTTCCTCATTTAATTAATTATAACCGTAAGTAATCCTACCCTGAGCCTAGCATCCCAGTGCTTTTGAGATCAAATAGAAATGTGATACAGTAAAGCATGCTTTGAATGTGTTCAGATCATTAACTAAAAAAGCAATGCAACATGCATAATTTGCCACCTTAAATTAAAGTAACTACTAGCTACACAATTTCTCCAAGCATGCCACTACAACCAAATCCTATGGATAGCTAATAGATGAGCGAAAACACGCATTTAAAACACATGTATGGGCAAAATAGGAAACTAATGCAAGGTTCCAAAGGAGCTAGAAAAGAGGCTGGCTGCAGACATGGGTCTAGGATCCTTGGGGATTAGGTGGAGATTGGGCCTAAGCAGTTCCTAGGAAATGTCAATTTTGAAAATTTATCGTGAACCGTAAATTCAATTATCTTCGTAGTTCAGTTCAGATGCGATATGAGAACAATTAAATATTGTTTTAAGAAAAAAAACTCAACATCTAAGTATCTAACTAATAGTTTATTACACTCGATATAGCACTGCAACATCTTAGTGTATGAATATTTTGCAAAAAACTTGTTTTTACAAGGAGCCTAAATAATTAAGTTTTCAAATATTAGGAAAAACACACTTCAAAGTGAAACTTAAGTAGTAAGATACTTCATGTACACTTGATATTTGATACTCCCTCTGTGACTCTGTCCCAAAGTTGACTTGCACGTAAAATAAGAAAATAAAAATTGTGTTGTTGAAATTTGTATAGACTATAGAGGATGGAGAAATCATTTTAATTACATATTTATTACTTCAAATGGAAATGAAAAAGTGTTTTGGGACAACTAAATAAGAAAAGCTGGTGAAGTTTTATGGGACGGAAGGAGTATTTCATAGTTCAGTTCCAAGTGCACGTGAGGAACTCTTATTGATCCTCTTCCACAAAAAACATATGCCCCTGACTGGCAATATGGAATCTAGGCAAGACACTTGCCTAGAAGTAAGATGATAGCGAAAAAATGAATTAGACAAAAAAAAACGAATAAAAATGTAAGGATTGAGGCTACCTCTTGAAGCTTCTTAGACATTGCAGAAGCCTCAATTTTAGCTTTCATCAGTTCTTCCTGTGGTCAGTGGAGCATTAGCACTTATGAAATGAAATCAACCTCAAGCGCTACTAATCTAGAAAAGTAAGCAGCAATAGACCTCTGCTACAAGAAGAGCATGCTCAGTTTTAAGGATCCTTGATTTTTGTTCTTCATTTATCCTTTGTAACTGAAATGGAGATGAAAATATTAGATATGCTTCCAATTGAGGAAGAAAGGCAATGGAGTAAAATTGTTTCAATTATACAGAGTTACATACTACTATAACAAGATAGTCCACTACTGTTAACAATTTACGAATTGCATTTGTTATGGGAAACAATTAAAAGGGCCTGAAGATACATTTTCAAGTTTTAGATTCAACTCGTGAATTTTCTCCTCTGCTATTTTTGTGCGGCCAACAAGATTGTCCTTTTCTTTGTTTTGTATTTCTATTTCCGTTTTCAGAATATCAATCTGCAGGTAAGACACAAAACATTAGAGGTTACAAACAAAGGAATCTCATTCATTGAATAGAACATAACTAACCTGCTTCACAAGTTCACTAGAGTGTGCATTAGCCTTATCAGCCTGCTCTTTTGCATCGAAGGATCCTTTCTCCTGTCAGGCAGGAAAATTACATCTTAGGTGTTTCTCCTTCAACCCCACAGACTACCACATCCACACCACCATTCCCATAGAACTTAGATGCTTTGAAATATTGGTTTTGATGTTAATAAATAGGGAAATTTCCCAAAATAATAGTAAAAGCTTGTGAAATTCCAAAACAGAAGTAGTGTGTTTTTCCCCTGAATAAGAGTAAATTAATGCCACCCTGATGTACGCAAACATATGTACTTATATACTTTACATGATAAATATTAGGCTATTATGGCTTCAGAGAAAAAGAAAACCTGGATCAATTGAATTTCTCTTTTCAATGACTCCAATGATGTAGATTTTGATGCCAGGATCTTCTCTAACTCGTCAATTTTCTCATCACTGGCGCGTAGCCTGTCCACTTTTTCATTAAGGCTTGATTCTTTTGCATGCAAGTAACAAAATTTGTTCAGTTACACATAGAAAGAATGTATCATAAGAATGATCATGATCCAATGAGAACAAATATATGTAAATATAACACTACTGATAATAGCATCAGTTTGACCAGACACAAAAAGGGTGCGTTAGACTCTAATGGTTGAACTAAATTATATAATAATCCATTGGTTCATGATACGATTTGCGTAAGAGCAACTACTTATCAATTTTCTTGTTAACAGGCGGAAAAAACAATGCTATTGTGAAAGAACTAAAAAGTAGTGAATAAAATGATTCGGCGTTTATTTGGTGCTATATTAAAATTGAAGATGCGGAGAAAGAGAGATAGAAAGACCTAATAGAGAAATCTTTGACTTGAGCTGATCGAGTTGAAGCAACAAAGATGGATCAGGAGGGAACTCAGAACCGGAAATGGCATCATCGTTTTTTCTTGTTCCGGCGGGATTGGGAAGTCCGTCGGCAGCGATTTTCCCCGAAATGAGGAGCAAATGTATGGCATAGCAGAGCAATGTGAATGAAGCCATTGAAGCAGCTGAAGGGGGAGACTCCAGAAGTCGAGAATATATCTTACTTCACCGGTAAAAAAGTTACTCGGTACTACCTACTCCACATTTTACTTTACTGCGGACTATATTACGGAGTACTATAGTAGGTAGCAATGTAGCATCACATTATAGATTATACATTTATTAATGACAATAAGTTCAATTTTATATTATCCACCTACCATACTTCAATTACATTTTGTTCATGTGTTAACAAAATAGGTTATACAATTGGTGTTTTTTCTTTTTATTATTATTGATGATATTAGAGATACAATGATTAATTTCACTAATATTTATGTTCATGTAAGACTGACTGTAAAGGAACCGAGTCACTCATGAATTAGTGAGATTGGCGGCTCATCTATGACTAATTGTCACATTTGGGGTGCCATGAACTTTGATATGATTAATAATACGATAGTATATAGTTTGATTTCATTCAAATAAAACAGGTTATACAAAGCACTTAAAATTTGTGTCATAATCTCGGTGTAAATTTTCAAAATGTGCATTTTTACATGTTTTACTAAAACCATTTAAATATAGAGGAGAGTACTAATAATCAAAACTATATACTCCATATTTAACCGTTGTTCTAAAACTCACTAGACACTAATCAGGCAATTGAGGAGCCTCAGAGATGCCTAGACGCTAGGTGACGACTATGTCAAATTGTCAATTGTTTGGCCGGTCGGGCCGATTAGTCTTCTACATTTAAGACCGCCTAGTAGGTGCCGATTAATTGGACCAATTAAGTCGACTTGTTAAGAATGTGTTTAACAACTATGTGTACATTAGTGTACTTATTAATTGGTTTACAATATGACTTGCCATTCAAAAAGATTTGATTTAACAAACAATTGATATTTTATTACTCACAACTAATGTCAATCTCATACAAAATTAATGTTTGTCACATACATTTTGATCTAGCTTGTGCAAACCACTTAGGCAGTTAGGCGTCTTTAAGCATCATTCATATTTGCATCATACATATTTTCTTCTTGCAGACTCAAGTTCCTTGTCCGCACACAAATAAATATATGTTATAAATTGCATATTTGACAAGGGTTAAAAACAAAAAAACAAAAATGGAAGTTATAATTTTGCACCGATTAGTTTAAATGAAGCAATTAAGAATATTTTGCAATATTTATTATCTTCTGGTTTTCTTTTCCCAACCTTGCACTATTTTATGGCTTCATTTTAATTAACTACTAAGATATACTTAGTATAAGAATTTATTACGATGGACTTATATGGCATTATTTTGGTTGAGTTCACTCCAACATTAAAGTTCCCATTTCACTGGTGGATCAAGGTTACAAGTTTACACCAAAGAGACCATATTGACCACTATTGGCTTAGATTTATCCGTTGAGTGGCCGAGAAGTCATATTTGCTCCTAAAGGGGCTATTGACTTCCCACGATTAACGCTCGGTCATGACATTTTGTCTACTTTTCCATATTCGTATTATTTTATTTATTTAATATAAGCATGTTACAATTAAAAATACATTTTTTCTCTCAAATAATCAGTTAACTTACATTTTACTCCGTATATGGATAGAGAATAGCTCATGCAAATATCTCACTTTAGTGCATCATAGTTGACATGGCCGGTCCTGGGGAGGGCAACAAGGGCGACCGCCCTAGGTCCGAAAATATATAGAGACAAAAATAGGCCCAATTTTTTTCTCCATATATAGCGTGAATATGCTTCTTTTTTATTTTTAAGTTCAATTAAATAGGCCTAATGTTTAAACTTTGTTGACAATTTGAAAAAAATAGAACATAAGTAAAATGTCTTAAACGAAACCAAGTTTAAAAGACGAATATACATTAATTTTAAGTGAGAGTGATTGTAGTTTTTAAAGCAACACAATGAATCAATATAAGACCTCTCTCTCAAGTCTTCACATCTCTTTACCTTTTAATGATTTTTTATTCCTTTTAAGCGAATATAGATGATTTTGCTTCACATTGTTCCGCGAGAAACGATTTAAGTAATAGTTTTCTTTTTTAGTAATACTCGTGTTATTACTTTGCCTAAATATGTAATTCAAATAACAGTAAAGTGATTTTGGGATTTTATTTTCTGACCTTATTAGATAATTTTGTTATAATTCATATTTTAAATATGTATAATTTACAGTTTATCTTGTGTATAAGCCCAATATAGTATATCTCGCCCATAGGCCCATAAATTTGCAGGACCGGCCCTTATTCATACATTAAATATACATATATAAATGGATGTAGCACCATACTCTAGTACTTCACCCACCCCTACCCTAACTTAAAAATACATTTTTTTCTACCCACCCATACCCTAACTTAAAAAAAAAGTAATTGAAGACAAAATCAAGACAAAATATTTGGGAAGTGATTTTTAGTTTTGTATGATGAATAATCAGTGTATTTTAATGAAATTAGTCCGTATAAAACAACTAATTGAAGTTCTATTAAGATATCTTAAATATGAGTGTTGTTCATGTCCGGAATTTCCTGACAGGAGTGCCGTCCAACCTCCGCTTTTTTGGAGCAGTTCCCGGTGGGTTTTTGTTGAATTTTTGTGTGTATGTTACTCATCATGTCTAGTTTATCTGTACCAAATTTTAGCTAAATTTCAATCGGGAACGCAGTCAAATGATTTTTGGAAGTTAACTGCACCCATCATATACGTATAATACGTGGTTATCTTTCAAAAATCAATTTATTATCTTCTCAATTGAATTTTTAGCTGAAATTTAGTATGAGTAAACTAGACTTAGTGAAGAACATACAAAACAAAATTCAACAAAAAATACCACCGATAACAACCCCAAACAGCGGAGACCAGACGGGGCTCCTGTCCGAACCGAGCGGACAGGAATAATCCTCTCTTAAATATTATGGAGATTGGAGTAGGGATGGATCAGGACCTGTCGGACCGGCCCGGACCGCCACTGTGCGGTACCGCCCCCAAACCGGCCGGCCGGGACCCGGACTGAGACCTAACCGGGGCCCGGGATAGGGTAATGGGCGACCGGCCTGGCCGGTCCGAAACCAGTTCGGGCCATTTTTTTTTTTGCTTTGGTCTTCGGCTAGGACTCCTAGGAGGGTGAGGCTGGGTGGTTGGGGGGGAATTAATTTGAAAAGCATTAAATAAAATATATGAACCCGACCTCACCCAAGCCCGGCGCTAACCCAGTCCGGTACCGGGCCTGCAGCCCAATTTCCCAATCCCACCCATAGCCCGTACCGACCCGGGCTCAGTCCAACCCTAGATTGGAGTACCACTTATCAACACCACATGGTCCACATGTTTCGTGGGAGAAAAAATGATGAAATTAGCGGTTGAATCAGAAGAAGTCAAAAATGGTATGACCATATAAGAGGATTCAGGGCATCAGGCTGAACCATTTAGTCAATTTAACTAATCGCTGGATTTCTCTTGTGTAATTAGTTACATACTTGCATTCATACCGTACTACCGTAGCGGTTGAGACATAAGTAGTTAAAATAGCCACATGCACTAAATGGGCATCAACCAGAAGAGTAAATAAATGGTAATACGATTGGTCGTTTGCATAGCATGTTGATCTAGACGTGAAACCCCATGTGGGAAGTAAACGTCTCAATTCAAACAAAATAAAAGAACATAAGTGATCAGATTGGGTCTTTTCTTTTGTCACAGAATAAAATTGAACCATATTTTGATGCTCAAGGGGAGGTGAATGACTACATCTGGAATGTTGTGCTAGAGCAAGAGGATAATGCCTTAAAGATCAATAACTCGCGAAAGCTTTTGGATTCGGTTCAATAGGAAATCTCCTTGTTTGATGGTGGCCTGATATAGAGCATTCTTAGCATCAGGGCGGTTTGTTTCTAACACTGCAGCAACTTTGTCGATCTTGCAATGTAGCTTACCAGCAGCAATAAACCGAGAGAGCTCGCTGCCCACAAAAAAAAACACTCAAAATCAGGGATACTTTTGATGGAAACTAATAGCCATAATGGAATCTCGGAGCAGTGTAAAAGTGTCAACATACGTATCAATGAAGTCCTCAGACACACCGAATGCCTTTGCCATTGCCTCAATAGTCACACTTTTGTAGGATTCCAAGAACTGGGAATACACAACAGCTCGCACCTCCCTCATGTAATATCGGAAGTGTGGGTGCAAATAGCGGTCCAATTTAATATGCTCTGTTATGCCAGCTACAATCAATTTCGATAAAACAATTAGGTAAGTATAGATATTCTATATGAAAAGCAGTGCTTTCATATATACACTGAAGTTAGTGAAACGTGAGACATTGCTCAGTAAGATGTACATGCAAGACTTTCACATCAGAGAATAGGCTTAATAGTGCAAAGTATTATACACAACCGACAAGAAATTAATTGTGCAAAGTACTCTCTATCATATGAAATTTTTTTTTTGAGAATAGGCATAATAGCAACATGCATGCATCACATACCTACTTTGGTACATTTTACAAGCTAACAGTATCACATTGCACTCGAAAATGGTTAACGTAACATGCAAATCTATAAGATTGGTGCAAAGGGGACAAGATATTTGGACTTATAGAGAGACATTCATATGTGATTATCATCCAATGAATGTGTGTCACATAGGAGTATGTCACTCGAATGCAGTGTTGTCAATCCCGGATAGCAGTTAAGCAGATAGCGTGATGACAGCTATTCATACAACTCATATATAGAATGCATAAATATGCAAAAACCTATATTGGCTACACATATGACAAAAAAATGATAAACCTCAAAGTTCATCATATTCATGAATACTAAAGTACTAGTAAAAAGTCATTGATCCTGAAATCCTAAATCACAGGTGACACTCTTGTCTTTTTAAATCTATCATACTATTCCACTACCAAGAAAGGTAAGTAATAACTCCAGTAGGCTCCTGACTGAGATGTAGAATGTTTGAAAGTATAAGGAGGAGGAGTTGGAGACATACATAATCGAAAGATGAATCGGGATAGTAGTCATTGAAGACCCAGAGAAGAATTGTTTTTTGAAGGCCAGGATGAGTTTTACATCCGTAGAAGAGTTTTAATATGGTTAGTTTTTATTCTAGAAAAACTACTTTACCCCTTTAAACCTGCTAAAACCCAAAAAATACCATGACATCTCTTGTAGCGCCCATCTTCTGCTTCGCTCCGCGCTGCTACTATTGCATGCAATTGATTTCAATGCGAGATTGTCCATATAGAATGTTCCGCTAACAATACTCCACATATTATTACTAAAGCACGTGAAACATTTCCCATTATTTTCTAACTATGAGGCCTGGAAACTCATCATGGGTGATGTTTCCGCATTTCGGAAGCTTTGATGAAGCCTTTAGGAAACTACTACGTATAAGGAAACCTTCATTACAACTGCTTCTCCTGTATGATTACACTCCTCATGTACCCCTTTTCACATTTCTTGTGCTACTTCATTTTGTTCTCTTTTTTGCTCATGTATGCACCAATTCCTTGTAATACACTCGAACCATTTCATTATTACCTCCGTGTTTCTTTATGATAGATTAAGGGGGTGTTTGGATCTGATTCTCAAAACTGATTCTGCTCCTTCAAGGAACAAAAGCAGAAACTGGAGTGTTTGGATGAAATTCCAGAAGCACTTCTGGTGCTCTAATTTACTCCCAAAATCAGTTTTTTTAGAAGCTGGGGGGTACCAGCTTCTGAATCAGGAAATCTGATTCTGATTCTGCTTCTGCTTTAAAAAAGAAGCAGAAGCAGAATCAGTTCCAAACACCCCCTAATTCTTGGTCCAGTTTCCTAATTTGACAGCCCATCTCAGGCTTTCTGTGCCCCCTCCGGCAAAGAACAGAGATTCAAGAAGGATACACACTTGTCTCTTCCTCTGGCTTGTTTAATCCAAGCCATATGTAATTATATGCATATATATAATTAATTATGTATTCTGTATTAAAATTATCTCAACAGCAGTAAGAAGCAAAACTGTCTCCACCACCTATCGATTACCCATGGTCTAGGTAACATGGAAACATGAAATGCAGGGAAAATAATTTTTAAACAAAAAAGAGGTCTCATAAGGTTTCCTTAGAGTTTCCTGAAGGTTTTCTTTAGTTCTTAAACGCCAAAACACCATTCCCCAAGAGTTTAAAGGCATCATAACTCATGGCAGGTTTGACACTGACATCCATACCCATGATCACCAAAATCATAACCATACTCGCTGGGACTGGTGTGGGTGTGTAATCCACAAAATTACACCTTCCTCCAATCCTTACATAGAATATTTTCTAACCCATAAATAATGCCAGAGCTTGTAACTTCTGCAATGTTCACACACTACTGCAAAGTACTCCCTCCGTCCCCTTTTAAATGTCCCGTTTTACCATATTGAGATGTCCCTATTTAATTGTCTCATACCTTATTTGGTAAAGTTTGTGTGACTCAAAATCATTCTTACTTTATTCTTACTTTATCAATTAATATCAACCACACAAACCCACTTTTCTTAAAACTCGTGTCACCCTCTTCCGGGACATTTAAAAGGGGACGGAGGGAGTATCAAATAGTAAAATACAGAGTACGAACCACTAAGATTAATAAGAACATATCTAGAAGTAACTCTTCCAGAATCTAAAGAGAGAAAATAAAAGCACATAAAATTCATTTCCATTCGCATTGACATATTTAGAGATAGGTCACACACAAAAATATACTTACCAAAGGCAGAGAAGAATGCCTTGTATTGGCAATCGTACAACGAGTTCAAAAACTCAGAAAGATAAGGTATCTTTCCGATAACTGTCAAGATCTCTGGTGCATCGACTACCTGTAACATGTACCACACATTATAAAAGGAATAATAACTAGAAAGAAATCACCAGTACTGAAAAAAAGATTTAAAACCTCATTTTGATACCTTTTGTTTCAAGGAAACACGATCCAATGTAATAATGCTTGTGAGAACAGTATAGAATATGAAAGTATCATAAGGGAAAAGCTCATAGGTTGTAAATGTTGAAATAGAATCAAGGAAAAGGTCAGCTGCTTTCTTGAAGTTGCGGGTTGACATGCAGAAGAGTCCTTCATAGACCTTCAACCGGTTCTTTCGTTCCCAATCACCTCCTTCTTCAAATAACCTACCATTCAAGGAAATCGACGATAATAATAAGCTAAAAACGAAGTTGACAATTGAAAACAACATTAGAAACAATTGAAAACTACAAATGATGTTGCCTAAAAATTAGCTACACCCTTACTTCTTTGCCCTGTCAATGCTTTTTGAAATTAGGTCAAAGTCCATATCAAAGAAACCCATCTGGAGTGTGTAAAATACCAAATCCATTTTCTGCCCAACAGCAACCGTTTTTGTCTCAGTCAGCTTGAGCTGTTCCAGTGCTTTATCCTGAGTTTTACAGTGAACAATTAATCCATGTTTAAAATTGCAAAAAAGCACAATTTAATTTCCATCAAATAAACAATTAGTAGTTCTCACCTTGTCACCGATACGAATGAAAAACAGGGATTTCGCCAGGTGAGCCTCTCTAACTTCACTTTCCCCTAAATTTTCTTCTGCGTCAGCAATCCTAGATATATGATATCCGATTTGAGACAGTATTTACTAAAGAAGATGATTGCAATTTTGAAAACACCTCACAAAACTATAAACAAATACATAAACTGATTAATTAATTAATTAATTAATAGAACTGAAAACAATCACTAATTAAGGGGAGGAGACTGGAAGCAGTTTTTTAAATTAGAATTTAATGTACATGAAATCAAAATAATATGTGCAGAAAACTTATACGGAGTATAAAAAAAAAGGCAAAACATTATAGTAATTGCTCAGCAAAAATCAGTATAGCCTTTTCAAGCTCATAACAATTTAACAACATTCAAACGATTCCAAAAGAAAGCAAAAGAATGGAGACTAGCTTTTGGAAATATTACAAGTTACCCAGGAAATATGACGCATACAGTTACTAGTACAACTTTGAAGGTTGTTTCTCGCAGCCCAAAACAAGGGATTTCCGGATGATAAGAGGCAATCATGCATTAATTTCTTACTTGACTTAATGGTTATAAATTTCTAATTAATTTCACTGCGAACGAAGCCTTTGGTCGTCAAATAAATCAAACGCGTAAATGATATAACTTAATCCACCGATATAATGTAATGCAAAATGAACACTGCAAGCTCACTTTTCATCAAGCTTTTTTAGCTCCTCTTCAATCTTAGCCCTCATTGAATCAAGGACCTTCTGATCCAAGGTCAGTACCGAGTCCGCGGCTAGGGTTTGATACAAGGGAGCCATATCTGCGGCCAAATCGAAGACAGTCATATCCAAATCTCACACAAAAAAAGTCCAATTAACTCAGGATTCAGTAGAAACAACTAATGATACCATTGGAGACGATCACACTGTAGACCTCATCGCGAAGGTGCACTTTCTGCAGGTCGTCCACAGCGGAGTGGGTAAGCAGGGAGATGTTTTTAGCTAGAACTAGTTGCTGGGTCTGTGTTCCCTCTTCTTCCATGGGAGATTTAGGTATATCTTCCTTCAGAGCGTTAGTTCTCTTTTGCTCGTTTCTTTGGATGAAGAGTTTCCTTGCGGAAACAGAAAGAGAATCAAAGGGGATAGGTAGGCGCACCGCCCGGATTGCTATACGTAACGTAGGTAGACCATTTTGCCCCTTTTTAATTTTGTTAACTTAGGGTGTTTGGATATGATTCTGCTCCTTCAGGGAACAAAAACAGAAACTGGAGTGTTTGGGTGAAATTCCAGAAGCACTTCTGGAGCTTTAATTTACTCGCAGAATCAGTTTTTTTAGAAGTTGGGGGTACCAGCTTCTGAAAAATGATTCTGCTTCTGCTTTTAAAAAAGAAGCAGAAACAGAATCAGTTACAAACGCCCCTTAATTTCAATTTGGACCGTATAGAAAAAGATTGACTGTAAAGTAGAAAACTTCTCAAACCTCATGTTTCACCTTTTTGGAAAATATAAACCATGTTGAAAGCCAAAAAAATTGAATCTGATGTTTCTGTGTTAAGTTTATCTATTTGGAAAATCATGGGGAGCCTTTTGGCTTTGCTTGTAAGTGATTGTACTTAAATAAAAGCACTTTTTGGGAAAAAAGTGATTAGTAGTAAAAGTTGATAGTGTTTGGTGAAATAAGTGTTTTTGGTATAATAGAAAAAATAAAAAGTAGATTCTACACGGAAGCCGGGAAAAGTAAAAGTTGGTAATGTTTGATAAAAAAGTGCTTTTTTCTTAAAAAAAAATCACAATCACTTAAATTAAGTGATTGCAAACCAGCCCTAATTAACCTTTCAAAACTACGAAATATGAAGAGATATTACCCAAAATGGGACTAAAAAAGTTTGAAAATTCCAAAATAAGACTTCCATGTTTTTATTCCCAAAATATGACTAATTACTGTCATGTTTTGGCAATACCAGACTTCAAATATGGCAGTATTTTCCAAATTTGGCAGTAATTGGTCCTATTTTGGGAATAAAAACATGACAGTCCTATTTTGGAATTTTCGAACTTTTTTAGTCCCATTTCGGGAACTTTCCCGAATATGAATTTATGGTTTTATATGAGCTTTGTTCAATTAACGGAGGCTTAGGATGTTTTTACTTGGACTGTAATTTGCTGGTCTGGTCTGGTCTGGTAAGGTCTGGTTTTCTTGTATTTTTATAACTATTCAAGTCTGGTCTGGTCTGAATTGGTCTGGTCTGGGACAAATTACAGTCCAAGTAAAAACATCCTTACTTTAGAAGCGGAAAAATGCTAGAATGAGATTTTACGTTCCAAGGGGAGAGGAGTGGCGAAGGGAAACCCTAGCAACCTCATCCTCTTCCTTCATTCTTTTCTTCTCTTCTTTTGATTTCAATCGTGGAAAAGTTTCGTTTAATCATTATTTTCAGTTCTATCTATACGTTTATTTCCTAGCGTTGTCTAGAAATATTATTTTCGGTGGCGAAGTGTCGCTCGCCAGATCTATATTCCCCGTCATCATCGGTCAGATGTTCTTGTGTGATAGTAAGAGGTTTGTATTGACTTCTTTATCAATCATGAATCAGGATTTCTTCTGCATCGATATAGAGGCCGATCGCCCCCTCCTGAACCACCACCGATCCAGGAAGATGACATTGGATGGATTGCTTTCTTTCCAGTGGCTGGTCAAACCGGAACAATTTCTGCACATTGGCTCTTTAGCGGTGGCTAGAAAACCGGTAAGTTCAATAATTCCTTTTCGGTGGCTGGTCAAGCCGAACCCATTTCGAGTAGCATGAGCAGACACACTGCGGTACGAGTCTACATTATTGCAGGGTTAGCGAACATGAGTGCTTTTATATGTCGTTTTTGCTCTTTGTCTCACCCTAGTGTAGTATTGAACGCTATGATTGTAATGTTTCGGCTTTTAGTTGTTATGCTTCTTGTTAAGATTTGATATTCAATAAAATGGTTATTTGATTTAAAAAAAAATGGATGGGGGATCCTCTGCCGCGCGGGAGTACCTTGCCGCAGGGGAGCATTTTCCTTTTCCGTTCATAACGAAAAAATCTTTCCATTTCTAAACCTTCTCATCATATCCTCAATAATTTTGGCTTTCTTGGGGTCCTAGTTAGTTAAATACGGTACGGGAATTAAACGAGGTTTAATACGTACGCGTTTTATTCGGTAACATGAATGAAAAAAACGGTCAAAAATTCGTTGAAAAAAACGTTGACTTTTAAAAAACGTGTAAATACGCATACGTGTATAATACGTTGTCTATTACAAAAATTTGGACAAAAAATACGGGTATTATTTTGAACATTTAAATGATATATTTCATAAAATAACATATATACGAAGTAGTAAAAAAGAAATAAAAGTGTACACATATTCAAGTAGCAAATCTCATTACTACGTACAAGAATAGTTCGTAAAAGTCATCTGTCGATGACAAAAATAAAAATAGTAATTAAGTCCAAGACATAATTTTGAAAAATAATGTCAAAAAATCATTATCTTTATATGATTATCAAATAACACTCAAGTTAAACTCATCATTTTCATTAAGATGACAGATGACATATGACAAAAGTTGTGTGATTGCTACACTTATTATTGTTTGTGTAAAAGTTTATGCTAAAAAAACGGTAGGTTTAGAAATATCTTAATTTTGATATGCTAGCTTGAAAAAACATCAGAAATCTTGTAGTATATTACTACTTAAGTTTTAGTATTTTAGGATGCTAGCTTTAGCCATCATGCAATTAATTTTAGTATTTAATAATTGCACTGTAACAATACAAAAACACGAGATCATGAGGAGGACGTTTTCATTTTTACTTTTACACTATTCTTGATCTTCTATGCATTTAGTGCATTCATTCAATTGGTCAATTCATGTTTATGTTTTTTGTAAAATACGTTTTATACGGGAAGTAGGAGTTTTTTTCTTTTTTAAACGGACCGACATTTCCCTCCTTTTTAAACGTGTTTTTTTGTCAAAAAAACGGTACATGTTTAAAACGCGTTTAAAACGGAAAAAAGCTAACTAGGCTTGGGGTGCCTGTTTGATCCCCAAGAGGTGAGAGACATTCTTCTTGGAATCCTTAGAGGTGGCAAATTTGTTGTATATATTTACTCTTGTTTGGATAAAAAAAGAGGAAAAGCTCTTTTCCTGACCATTTCTTCTCAGGAACTTCAAAGTTTAAGGGAATTGAGGGTGAATATAGCAAGCTGTCAGAACAGCTTCGCCCCGGGAGCCGTCAAATGGAGAAGGTCACGCATCGTCAAATCATTTGACTCAAATGGAGGCTCCGTCTCGGAGACAAAACCCTACTCGACGCTAAGCCGCTAGGAAGAAACGTACGGGCATAGATCAAAAGATGAAAGTAGATATGAAAACTCTTTGCTTAGGAAAACACTTTGAAGATTTTTTAAATAACACTATTAATTTATATTTCATGGGAATGTGAAATACTTCAATGGTCAACTAAAGGATGTTCCTCACTTCATTCAATAATAATCACCAAATGGCTAAACAAACATTTACACTCCACTGTAATTTTTGTATTATTGCATATATTTTTGTACTCTCTTAAAGTTATAATATCAAATATCATACTCAAATCAAAGTCTTCACAAATTGCATTTTATCATTATTGTCGTACTCATTGAAAAAAACACAAGCAAATGTTGAGTTGGTCATGACATGCCCAAAATTAGTATATGTACAAGGTCAATGGACATTTACATACTATACTCCGTTCTGTACAGGTTATACAGTACATCAAAATACAAATGTTTTGCCAAAATTGTAAAATAATATTAGTACATAAATAACAATTAGCATAAGAAAATAGAGAAACGCTTCAAAAATGTATATAGCCATCAAGCATTGAATTAATTACTTATGACTATTTCTGACAATTTTCCTCCACTTTTGGACCCTAAGTGAAAGTCTTTATCACCACATTCATTCTTACAACTCTGAGAGCAAGCCCCCAAATGCTGCGTTTGCAGTGTCTTAAGAGCAGCACGACGGTCCACATGGTCATGACAGTTATTCTTAATATTAACTGCTGATGTGTGTGTACTGCTGCATTCTGTAGGATGATCCCCCACATGTGTTTCTTCAGCTTCACAGTGATGATTATTACAAGAATCATTTTTTTCCAAATCCAATGATGTGCTTCCACAACAGTTGTGATTATCGTTTTCATGATGTTTTTCTTCTACCACCGTATTGTTTGATAAATGATGGTTGTGAATTCGAAGTGAGCCACCACATTGATTCGGTGTACAATGGTCATGCTCTATATCAGAGTTAGAGTGCTCGTCGTGATGATGCGAGTTTATGGTACATTTCAACTTTTTATTTCCAGAAGCGGAAACAGATTTTGGAGACTTGCAGCACGGTTGTTGGTGACTGTGGGAGGATTTGCCGTGTCTATGGTGGGACACAGAAGATGCTTTGCAACACTTGTTTTTTCCCTGCCTAGCTGTTCTTCCTCGAAGAAGAAGAAAACTGTTCATAACAACAATCAAGCACGACCCAACATCAGCAAACACAGCCGCCCAAACCAAGGGATGCCCCGATATGGCAAGAGCAAGGATAGCCACCTTAATAGTGATGGAAAGAATGACATTTTCAACAACTTTTCTTTTCACCCTTCTTGCTAGCCTTATTGCATATGGTAGTTTTCGAAGGTCATTTGAAATGAGGATGATGTTTCCCGTTTCCATGGCAAGTGCCGAACCAGAAACACCCATTGAGATGCCAACATCGGCAGTAGCTAATGCAACAGCATCATTTAGACCATCACCTATCATTCCTGTCCGTGCTTCCTTTTGAAATTCTTTGATGAACTTCGCCTTGCCCTCAGGAAGGAGTTCCGCATGAAAATCATCCAAGGCACCACCTAACTGAAAATAGTTTACAAGCTTGATTAATATACATGGTCAAGACAATAATGATGATGATGATGATGTCAAGACATAAAAAGCTGAAGATGAAATTTGTTTACATGTATTACATTTTTATAGCTATATAGATTTCAAGAGGAAGATAAAATGATCTCAATGATATTTTTCAAGGCACTTTCAAGTCAGACACATATTTTATACAGAGTAGTATTTTCAATTTGATTTTGAGACTGATCAGATTCAGCATCGAGGTTTAAGAATATTCTTTAAATGAATGCCCAAGTTGAGGATTTGTTAATCTAGAAAAAGAAGCACTTATACACGGAAGTCAGGCTAATTTTTGGAAAACACAATTCTATATTTGAGCTTCAATGAGTCAAACCAAAATATGGGGGTTACCTGCTCTTGTACATGGCTAGCCGCAGAATAACAGTCTCCAGTGAGCATTACTCCTTTGACACCTAATGATTTAAGCTCTACAAGTGCTTCCTTTGCCCCTGTTCGGCAATTATCAGCCAGACTGAAGAGTCCAACTAAACAAGACCCCGAGAAGATGTAGCTAATGGACTTCCCTTCATAACCATCACCTTCCAACTCCGGAACTGTTCTCAAAAGTTTGAAGTATATATCATCAAACATTTAAACATCTGATAGAACGTTAGCTAGTATATCATTTTTAGATACATATAATATAAGATGACAATTACATGCTCTTATCTATGACTTCATTATCTATTACCCCATCATTACATTTCAGCTCATTTTTCATGTATTTTTTTCTTTTACACTCAAACATTATTTATCCATTAGCAATAGCATGTTCCTAAATTTGAATCAATTGTACTAAGAATCACAGCTATTACCAGCGTTACAAATAGGATAACTCATGAAATTCATTAGTGTCTAGTACATACTTCAATTTATTTAAATTAGAACAGGAATACAGACTACAAAACTAACTCAAAATAGACCTAAAGGGGGTAGGATTTAACACAGTCAAAATTGAAGGGGTTAGTTTGACCATACCAAATGGTGATGGTTATTTTCCTTTGTAATATTATATGTGCTTGTGTGTGTCAGTCCCAATGATGACCTTGGAAAAAGGTGCATGTGTTTCATTTCAAGTATTGGTCACTTTGTAGTTCATTATTTGTTTTTCGTTTGGAGAAAAGGTTAAGCTTCTTTTTACCTGTATTGCATTGCGCCCTTGAAAAAGTTTGAAGTATATATCATCAAACATTTAAACATCTGATAGAACGTTAGCTAGTATATCATTTTTAGATACATATAATATAAGATGACAATTACATGCTCTTATCTATGACTTCATTATCTATTACCCCATCATTACATTTCAGCTCATTTTTCATGTATTTTTTTCTTTTACACTCAAACATTATTTATCCATTAGCAATAGCATGTTCCTAAATTTGAATCAATTGTACTAAGAATCACAGCTATTACCAGCGTTACAAATAGGATAACTCATGAAATTCATTAGTGTCTAGTACATACTTCAATTTATTTAAATTAGAACAGGAATACAGACTACAAAACTAACTCAAAATAGACCTAAAGGGGGTAGGATTTAACACAGTCAAAATTGAAGGGGTTAGTTTGACCATACCAAATGGTGATGGTTATTTTCCTTTGTAATATTATATGTGCTTGTGTGTGTCAGTCCCAATGATGACCTTGGAAAAAGGTGCATGTGTTTCATTTCAAGTATTGGTCACTTTGTAGTTCATTATTTGTTTTTCGTTTGGAGAAAAGGTTAAGCTTCTTTTTACCTGTATTGCATTGCGCCCTTGAAAAAGTTTGAAGTATATATCATCAAACATTTAAACATCTGATAGAACGTTAGCTAGTATATCATTTTTAGATACATATAATATAAGATGACAATTACATGCTCTTATCTATGACTTCATTATCTATTACCCCATCATTACATTTCAGCTCATGTTTCATGTATTTTTTTCTTTTACACTCAAACATTATTTATCCATTAGCAATAGCATGTTCCTAAATTTGAATCAATTGTACTAAGAATCACAGCTATTACCAGCGTTACAAATAGGATAACTCATGAAATTCATTAGTGTCTAGTACATACTTCAATTTATTTAAATTAGAACAGGAATACAGACTACAAAACTAACTCAAAATAGACCTAAAGGGGGTAGGATTTAACACAGTCAAAATTGAAGGGGTTAGTTTGACCATACCAAATGGTGATGGTTATTTTCCTTTGTAATATTATATGTGCTTGTGTGTGTCAGTCCCAATGATGACCTTGGAAAAAGGTGCATGTGTTTCATTTCAAGTATTGGTCACTTTGTAGTTCATTATTTGTTTTTCGTTTGGAGAAAAGGTTAAGCTTCTTTTTACCTGTATTGCATTGCGCCCTTGAAAAAATTTTCTTGTTCCCTATAAAGATTTCCCTTCCATCTATCCTTCCATATATTCCTTCACCAGGAAAGTTCTCAAACTGCTCCACTCTATCTGGCTTAGGCGCTACTGAATGTAAACATGCATAATCAATCAGAGCAGTAGCCATGGGATGACTTGACTTAGCTTCAATGCTGGATACCCTGAAACAAAATGCACACGAGACATTAGTTTGTGGATTTAGTTTCCTGGAAATTGTTATTAACCAACTTAGCACAAAATACACCACTTATAATACTTGTACATAGCACAAACTTTCTTTAATATAAATGACTTCCCATAGTATCCCAATAGGCAATTATATAGTGAGGTGACAGCCTCAAGCCCAACACTTATGGGGTCCATTTTGTCCATCATAAATGTGTTTACTCTATGAAAAGGCAAAAGAGGCATATATTTAAAAGTGATTCAGGCCCAAAAATTACTAAAGCACCCATATCAAATTTAAATTTACATTGCACAAAAACTGAATTTTTAAAACAACCTTCTTAGTTTGAATGTAAGAGTTCATGGGGAATATTATTATTTGAAAGGTAAGGAGTACTAGTAGTGTTTACCAATATAATAGAGTATCATGGTTAACATCTTGTAGAAAAGTCTTGAACTGCGTTACTGAAAATTCTCCCCTTGTTAGAGTCCCTGTTTTGTCAAAAGCCATTATCCTTATTTTAGCAAGAGTTTCCAGGCAGTCGGTGCTTTTAAACAGAAGACCTGATGTTGCTGCCATTGAAAGTGCACAAAACATGGCAGCAGGTGTAGACAACACCAGCGCACATGGGCATGCACTAACTAAGACGACCAACGCCAAGTGGTACCACCACTTTCTATTATGAAGCCTTAGTACAGATGGAAGTATCACCAAAACAATAAAAACAGCAACAACCACTGCAAGCACATAACCAATTAGTAGTTAGGGTATAAACAGAAAAAGCGGATCACGAATGTGATAGTCCTTTTCCAAGCAAGTTTTTGATATTTTTTAATATTGAAGAACTGTTTATAATACAGAAAGATTAAGCAAAATACTGAAGAAAACATTGACAGAGTAAAAAAGAAAGGTATTTTGTTCACTACTGTCAATTTTCCTAGTCTCCTCCATTATAAACTTTTTGCTTATTGTGTACAAACCTGGTGTATAATACTTGGCGATTTGATCAATATATCTCTGGGTTTTAGATTTATTTGTTTGAGCATCTTCTATAAGCTTTGGCATTCTGGACGCCAGACATTCTTTAGCCAAAGCTGTAGTCTTAATGGTAATGTACCCTGTAGATGGATGAAAGGTATGAGCTAGCAAATTGTTGACTTCAAAACTAAAATTAGAGATAGAAATAACTAGATAAGGAGATCATCCATTACCATTGAGATTTATACTGCCTGCCAAAACTGTTGAATTCTTTTGCTTAGCCACGGGAAACGATTCACCAGTTATGATTTTCTCATCGACCTCGCACTCCCCATCCACAACAGTTCCATCAATAGGTATTATCTCACCAGCTTTAACAGCGAGAATGCTGTTCAACTTGACATCTCCAGCAAGTAGCTCTTCACCTGTTTCAGCTAATATTGCCTTCTGAGGGACAACATTCACCAAGGATAACATAACATCCTTTGCCTATAGATCATGAATATTTCTTGTTACTGTTATGTATTTTTAATATTTGATACCAGATAAAATAAATGTATGAAACTACTAATGTGAAGTCCATCATGGCCTTTATCTTAATATACCTGACGTGCGATGTGGTGGTGAACAATAATGAGGTCAAATTTTATTGAACAAGAATTCAACTCTTTTGCTAAATTATGGTTTGTAGCATTAGACGTAGGTGGCATTATTTCGTACATTAGCCTCTAAACAAAGTTTTAAGAACACTTCTCAAAATGGATTAATGCTTACAGAGGATGACTCCTAAGTAAGTTTTAGATAATGACACAAGTGAGTTGTGATGCAAATAAAAAAATTCAACCTCACATGGATAGCATTTGACAAAATGTTAGGTGTGAAGTACACACACTGTCTCTTTATACAAGCTATAGAGTGTATTTGGTTTGAAGGGAGGTGAGGTAAGGGAGAGGAAAGAATCAACTCTCCTAATGTTTGGTATGAAAATCAGAGGGCAGGGGAACTTAGCTTTCGTCTGCTCCGTCCTTATTTTTCTTTCTTCCAAAATCAGAGGAGCTCCCTCTCCCTTACCCTCAAACCAAACAACCTCTTAAAAGCTCAGAACTGTTTGCAAAAGGATCCTCTAGATACTTGACCAGCATATAACACAAGATCACCAAGTCAAAGGTTGTTGGTTCAAGATCACCTTTTAGTATATGAGCTTAGATGACGGTTTTACAAAAGTACTACACTTACCAAGAGCTTATTTGACCTTTTTTCCTTACTACACTTACTACAGAGTTTTCTAATGACCAAGTTTTGGAGTTACAAGTAAGCAAACCTGGTGAAGTGCGCAGGACTGCAGCCATTCTGATATGGTGAATAGGAATACAATTGTAGCAGCTTCCCGGTAATCACTTAGAAAAAGTGATCCTACAACTGGATAAATTTTATATATAAAAAAATTGTTAGGGCTTTGAAGAATGTGGTGGATGTCTTACAAATGAATTTTGTTTCTCAGTTTCTGTAAAATGTGAAATTTTTAAATGCTCTGCCACTCATGCATATTATCAAACATGTTGCAGAGAAAAATGAGAAAACGAGCTATGAGCCTATGAATGCTTTGCCATATAGTTGTCTATAACGTGTCACATATTGCTACTGACCTAGTGACCACTATCATAAGTTCTTGGAGCTGAATCCCAGACATAATTTCATAACATCCAAATAAGTTCAAAGCACTAAAATTCTATAACTGCCCAAATACATAAAATGTTAAGATAAACTATACTCACATCCCTTCCATAATGTATTTGATCAAATGGTGTTATCATTTTAACATGTCAAATGTAGGGTGTGATCTACATTGCAGTACAAGTGGTATCATATATTGATTTCAATTCCCAAAAATATGACAATTTGTGAGCATACAAAATTTATAATACTAGTATACTACATACGTATATTTTATGAGTACGTCAAAGATTGATTTAATTTTTATTTAGTGATAATCTAGTGACTAGCATCTTTTCAAAAAACTCAGTAGATTCTCGAAATATTTGACTCTTAACTTGATAAAAACATGTCAAAAAAGTAATGCAAATTGTATTTTTGGTGTAATTATGTCAAACTCGTGGAAAATTTGTGCCATGACTTAATATTTTATACTTATTTTCCACTTTGTCTAAAAACTTTAAGGTAAAAATTCAGTAGGTCACCCTCTAGAAGGTATATTATTTGAATGCTCTTGATTTGTGCTACAAGACTACCTCCTCCATGTAAGTGTAGTAAGCAAAAATCTAATGTGATAATTATGTGATCACTCTAGGAATCAATTTACTTTCTCCTGACATGGAGGGTGGATATGTTTTTACTAAAAAAGAATGGAGGAATTATTCACAAGCAAGCATAACCTCAATTATTTTTTATTAATTTCTTAACTTGCCAATTTGTCATGAAGTTTATTTTAATTAAATTTCTTGTGCTAACCAGATTTTAGTTTTCTAAGGATGTTGTATGGGTAGCATAAAATATCACGCCTTATGTCTTCAAAATGGGCATTTTATTTTTAGTTTTTGCTAAAAAAGAAGATGCCATATGTACTGCTTTTTCTCTTATGGAGTGTTTTCCGTTGTTTAAAAATTAAAAGTGCTTCTGTATTATATACTTCAAAGTTAGAAACATGTACTCCATACTATTTAATGGTTAGATTTAACCAATCCATCTTAAAGCTAAAATAGTGAGGACTGAGGAGTGCATAAAATGCTTTTCATTTCTCACCATTACACTTTTCCTAACTAATACATCGTGACATTACGTACACTTTTCCTTTCAGAAATTGCCCTAAATAGGAGCAAAAACGTTTTGAAATTCCAAAATAGGAGTATCATGTTTTTTATTCCCTGAATATGAGTAATCTTCCAAGTTTGAAAAAAAATGCCATGTTAAAAGCTTTGTAATGCCAAACTTGGCAGAAATTTACTCCTATTTAGGAAATAAAAAACATGATACTCCTATTTTGGAATTTCAAGACATTTTTACTCCTATTTAGGGAATTTTCTCTTTTCCTTTCTTAACTAATAATCATGACATATGTGTAAGGTGTTAGAGACTGTATAACCAAGCTCATTACGTCGAGGATAAGATGTTAGAGACTGTATGACCAAATTTTTTTGGGTCCTTTTATATATGGACCGCACGTTCTTTTATATTGGGGTTATGTTTTGCTCTCTATAAATGCACGTTCTCTCCTTGTAATACACGCTCTCTCCTTGGTAGCGCCCCAGACGTAGTCATTCTTGGCGAACTGGGTCACCAAATTCTTGTGTCTTTCTTATTGTCTTTCGTATTGTGTTGTGTTTAAACCCTAACAATATGTTGTCCCTAAACACCCTAATTTTCACGTTTTAAAGTTTCACTTTTCTTTTTTAAATAGTACCAACTTTTACTATTAATAATCACTCTGCAAAAGAATAATGGCAAAAAAGGGGATTGTGGCAAGCTCTAGATGACACTTTTATATACTTCAATTTAATTTTCATTCTCAGACAATTAAAGTTGATGTTTTTTTTTTCCAGTCAGGGTTAGAGAGATTTTCTTTTTGGTTGTTTTCTGGGCACATGTTGTGGATGTTTCACATGACAAGTCCTTCCATTTGGTAATTATAGACGTACAACTTGTCGTTCAGTGGTTAGCGAATTATTGTGCATATCCTAATGCGAGTAATTTTATGTCTAATTTTAGAGGTGACGACCTAGTTGGGGATATGATGCTTGTCTGGGTCCTGTTTTGTGTGTCTTTGATATATTAACATAAACCGTTTCCATTAAAAGAAATAGATAAATGTATATATTCTCACCTTATACTTGTTACAACTAGTATCTATAAAAACAAAAACAAATTTTATTAAAAGGGGACATAAATGTTTTTTCAAAATTTAAAGAGAATTTTCCATAAATATTAGTGAAATAAATTTATGGACAAAAATGAATAAAGTTACTATGAGTATATTCATGGTCACTGATGTTTATTAAAAGAAATAATTAAATATTTATGACTAAAATAAAGGAGTTTTTACAAAAATGTGACTAGTGACTAGAGTTGTAGTGAAATCAATGTAACTTCTGTTCAATTTTTAAACTTAAGTTACCATGACACACTACACTGTACGGAGTATTAACTATTTGTCATATTTATATAAATAAGTTTTATTTTAGTACTATTTTTAAAACACCCCCCACAAAATTAAAATCACTAAAAGTTACTACCTCTGTCTCATTTATGTGTTTTGTTTTGGTTTGATACAAATCAATTATAAATTCATAAAAAAAATAAAAGTTTTGAATTGAGAAATGAGTATAATAGGACATTTGAACCACATATTTCCGATCAAAAATATGAAATAGGACATTTATTTTGGGGCACATAAAACGTGACACAAAAAATACTACTATGATCACCGTATAAAAGCCATATTTTCCACCATCCTTATTTTAGTCCTAGTAATTATTTTTTTATTTTTAAAATGTGTCATTTAAAACACTTACGACACGTTCCCTATATAACCCAATTATGTTAGTCTCATGTGAATGAATTAGATCTAGTCTGTTTAAGTACATAGTCGATCTGATTTAGTTTGATTATAGGTTAAGGCCTGGTTATTGTTATGGAAATGTTTATTATTAATTAGTGGCAAATATTTAGAAGTTCGATCATAAAAATTTAAAGTTTAGTGCATTGAGTATGAATTCTAAAAAATCTGTAAAAGTTTAGGCGAATTCATACTTGCCTTCATTATAATGAAATTATGACCATGAATTGTTGTGAACCTTTGACTCATTATTAGCTAAATAAAAACATAAGTGTCATTCCTTTAAAGATATTATTATCATTATTTAAGATACACACCGACCTGTGTGTATTCAATATTTCATATACTCATTATATATGTTTATATAAATATACAAAATAGTTTAAAACGATGCATGACTAATGTTGGAAAAATGGTATGATCAGTCAGTACGCAGTATGCTACGCAAAATCTAACAAAGCACAAATTTATTTCCATATGATCCCAAAAATATAAGAAGCATGTAATCGTGGTTCATTTATATAGCACTTTAATGACTGCATTAAGATGTCCTATCTCCTAAAATTGGATTCATTTTATGAAATGAATACATCTTGTACAACGACCTGATCAATGTTCTTTGAATGGTAGGGTGTTGACAAGACTATCTTCAGAAGTACATACACCTCATTATAAAGGGCCAAAAACACCAATTATACAGGACAAAAGTAACAGGGGGTAATTCATTTGCAGTGTGTATTATTGGATGGAAAGTGAGAGGCTTTATCTACAAAGTGGTGATGAGGACATCACTTTTCCCTTTTGCTGCTTTTTTATTACTACGTAGATTACACTAATTAGAGGTGAAGAGGACATCACTCGTTAGATTTATCAAATTTTCTTCTTTTTATTTGTCACCCATGCTTGGAAAAATCTCGACTTTAAAGTGAATCACTTGTCTTTGTGCTTATTTCTCATTCCTCTACACAAATTTCAACAACACATTTTTAGTTTTCTTAATTATTTCATGCTCGACTCAAATTTGGAAATGTGTAATAGACCAGAGTCTCATTCACTATCTCTTAGAGCCCGTTTGGTACATGAAAATCGACTGTTTTGGCTGATTCTGCTGAAATTTATGAAGTTCTGGCTGAAGTGGCTGCATTGGTTGATTATTTTTAAAATATATTTTATTAATAAAATAAAGAAAAAATTATATATAAAAATAGCTTAAATGGTCGTAACTTCAGCCAATACAGCCAGAAAAATAACTTCAACCTTGTTTTTTCTGCTTATTACACAATCCAGCGCGTGAAAGCAAAACTTACGTGTTTGGTGAAAAAGTTGACTGATAAGCCTGATAAGCCAAAAAACAGGGTTGCCAAAGGGGCTCTTAATATATGATTAAAGCTCAATTTATATTCTCGATTTGCGTGGGAGGAATGAGATTTCATCCCTTTTTTTAATATATTATCCTGGGCATCAAGTAAACATCACTTTAGTATATACGGAGTAAGTTTTTCACATAGAACCTTATCAGCAGCTGTCATCAAATTTCAAAAGAAAGTACCCCACCTCACGACCACTCCACCATGCTAAGAAGACCTGGTGCAATGCTAAGTGGTCAATACCGGCCAGGCGGTCCACTACAGCTTGTTTTATCTGTCTTTATTTAGTTCTTTATTACTAGCTAGCTTTGTCCAGTTGGTCTATTTAGTGGGTCTCTTGGATGGGTCTATTTAGTGGGTCTCTTGGATGGGTCTATTTATGGTGGGTCTCTTGAAATACTGAAGTACCAAAAGTGGATAGTGAAAGACGAGGACTGATAATGGAATTGGTGCAAAACTCGGAGGACCAAAAGTGAAATTTCTTAGCTTTTGTGACTTCTACATCTACAAGACTACAAGTAAGGTATTACCTGCAATTAGCATGAGAATGTTGATATCAATGTTGAGATTGCGAAGAGAGACCACAGCTTTGAGAGTGATTGGTACTGCACCAACAACAGCAGCTCCAACAGCAAGCCATTTTAGTGGCTCATAGACATACTTCAGGAGAGAGAGCAGCAGTAAAATTCCACAAACTATGGCATAGGGGCTTGGCCATGTTTGCCACTGTTTTCTCACACCATTTACTCTGATGCTTGCCTCCAATCTTGCTTTGTTTAATGCCCTCACTGTCCATTATTATTCAGCAAAAAAAATGTAAAACTACTTAGTACTTATCATACTTCATAATAATAAAAGGTTTTTTTTTGCCTTTATCCTGTTTATTATACCTATTTAACTACAATAGTTCAATTACAACTTCCCAAACTTTAAAAATGAAATATGGTTTTAGTTAAACATGATTGTTCATTGAACTGAAATTGCCTAGCCTGAAGTCGCTAATGTTGGGTTGGTCCCATCTCCATCAAACTTATAAACTCAATTCATTAACCATATCAATTTTTCATTAAAAATATGCATTTTAGATTAGAAATACAAGCTTATATACATAAATAATTACATAACTAAAATAAATGTTGTTTACAAAAATGTGGTTTCCTAGATGTAGTGACTATAGTAGTAACTTAGTCAATTACTTATATTGTATTTAATTTTTATACTTAAGTGACGACGAGACACACAACATACGTAGTACTATATTATTAGCTATTGGTTATTTTTTTTTGTAAATAAGTTTCATTTCAATATTTTTTTTTAAAAAATATCTTATAGACTCCATCTGTCCTGTTGCACTTCGACAATTTACATGTACGGGATCGAAAAATTTACTTGTCATACTTCGAATTTGAGTATAAAATTTTGAATAAATTAATTCAAATTTATTTTGGGATATACAATAGACTTTTAATTATGCTTCTAAATATCTTAATTTTAATGTATAATAATAATTCAATTAACTTAATTTAGTCATTTTAAATCGTAACTGACCTTTCTAGCTGGATAAGTAGTTTGTGTTCACAAAAATGAAAACAATAATTAAAATATATACTACTAGTACTAGCTAGAAAACCAAAACATTTAACGGAATTCAATTAAGAGGATGTCATATGACTTACGAAGTATTTGCAAAAAAATCAAAAAATGGCGTAGTAGCTTTTGGTTCTTAGCTTAATAGATCCAAAAGGAGATGGCGAAGTGCAAAAAGCTGGGGTTGCTGAACACCCATATTTGGCTTTAAAAAGGTTCATGCTTTTTTGGCTGGGGTTGGGCCAAATAATGGTCAGGTTTTAGGTTTTATTCCAATAGTCTCCATGATGTCGTCATGCGTAGTTACATATTTTTAAAGGTTTAAATTCAAATTCACAAGTTATTCTTTCCCCTTCATTTAATTTATTCTTTTAACTGTTCTTTTTTACCTAATATGACTAAATAAAGAATAGTGAACACTAATGTTATACGCTCAATACTCAATTAGGCCGGTACAAAGAATATTTTTGGGAAAAAAATTACACGTAATTTTTTACACAAAAAATATAGACATTTTTAAATTTGGGTTGAGCCAGGACCAGGGTTGGCTCTGCCCTAACTATGCCCCTGATCGTGATCATGCATAACCATGGGTTCTAGAATTATTATATATGTTCAATTTTACACACAAGTAACGAAGAGTGTATATATTCGTAATAAATTTTATTAATATTTATCTATAAGTTCCTGGGATATGTCAATAATATTTTATAAACAATTGCTAGATTTAATATTCTAATCAAACTGTAATGTGGCCAATGAACAATGTTTTTTATTGCGTACTTTTCAATGACGATTTTATTCTACCTACACACGTAGTACGGAGTAGGTGGGCAAATCGGTTTACGATTCGGTTTTCTTCGATTTCGGTTCGGTTTCAGTTTCGGTTTATTCGAGTTGGAAGAATTTGTACCAAACAAAAACCATTTGTGTTTCGGTTTAGTTTCGGTTGGGTTCCGGTTCGGTTCGATTTGAAGTTCGGTTTACCAAAGTAAAATCTATTAGGTTTAATTTAGTTCGATTTGATTCGTTTTCTTGTGTTTATTATGATATTATTTGATCAAGTTCTTATATTTTATAATTAGAAAATGAAGGTAGTAGTTCATCTCATCTTCTTTTATTGATTATTTAAATAAAATGTAAACGGAAATAGACGATAGAAAAATAAACAATAAAATATTATAAATTACTACCTCCGTCCCACTTTGTTTGGGACAATTCGGTTTACGATGTTTGACCGACGATAAAACAAACAGATCCCTGTCCTCACTCAAATTATTTTTAGAAAAAAATTACATATTCAGAAACTACATTAAAAGCTTTACAAAGTCGCAAAAACCAGAATCAAATTTGATAAAAAAAAATTGATATATAAAGTAAGGGATTAAGAGTGATTTGTGTTGACCAAGTGAATAGTGTCTGAGACAATCTTAGCGGGACGGAGGGAGTAAAACTTCTAACATCTTTTCGATCACTAGAAAAAGATTCACTTCTCACAAAAAATAAGATTATATGTAGTAGTTGATTAACGTTTATAATACGGAGTATCACATAAAATATTGAGAAAAAAACTAAAAGAGTCGATGGTACAAATGTTGTAACATTCATTTTATTCAAATGAATCATGCAAAAAAATATAAATGTAATCTGCTATAGTTATCACCAAACTTAACAAATACAAATATGTCGTATTATTGGTTAACCTTGTCACAATGAATGTATGAAATGTGTAAAAATTAAAATGATATATGTTAAATATGTGTTTTTCATGTCTAAATTATTTATTTATACATATCTTTAAAATGAAGAGTGAAGATAAATTATATATATATATAAGATGTTCGGTGTTCGGTTCAGTTTCCGGTTTTAAACCAAACCATTCGGTTTGAGCAAATTCGTACTTAAGTAAACCCAAACCAAACCAAACCACCAATTTTTGGTTCGGTTCAATTAAACCAAACCATTTTGCCCACCCCTAGTACGGAGTATGATCTTTGTGATTTTGTTGGATTGTTGTGTAATTTATACGGAGTACATTGTACTACACATAATAATTATATATGCACTAAATCTTAATAAAAATTCCTATACTACCTCCTTGACTCCGTCTCTTAAAGTTTTGTCATTTTTTTAAAAATATACCACTAATTTTGTCACTTTTTCTTTTAAGTAAAAAATTTGTGGTTCTAGTTTATTTTATTGCACAATCTCAAGTATACAATTTTTACTTTATTAATAATTCTCGTGTCAGTCAAACTTGACAAAGTTTTAAGGGACGAAGGGAGTATAAAACAAACGTTACATAGTTTGGGTGAATAAAAGTGTTACTTGTACTAGATTACACGTTCATTTACACTCCCAAATGTAATTGTCTATGCACAATTCAACATTTGTTTTTAATTTTAATAAACGGGGTATATGTGACCGCCAAAATGCCATAAATGAATTGTTTATACACAAACAATTCGAAATCACAAAAATTTCACCTTACTAAAATTAGAATCAACTGTCTGATAATTACACTTGTTTGTGTAAATCAGCGTGGCTGAACGTATACAAATAACACGGTTGTGGGGTGAAACTCAAATCCCCACACGTCTCGTAATCCAAAATGAGGATGAGCTATAAATTTTGGAATGAGTTAAGTCCGTTCATATGTAATTATCATTGAAATGTATTATTAGGAATTGAAGCATGATGATTGAGATAGACTAGCTCATAGGCACGGATGTGTAATTTATGATTTTTTTATTCAATCACTTTAATTTTTTTTATCGTTTTTTATTCAATTACTTGAATACAATATGGCTGTCCTGATTCTTAAATTCCCCTGTATATATATCCGGAGTATTATGTATAGAGCTTCAACAACAATGGTGCATGTACAGTGCACAATACCAATATTAATAGTATCATTATTAATGCCTAGCTATTTAAGCTTTTATAATACTTCCAGTATATAATACGGAGTAACAATGCATATATTTTTTTGTCACAACAAGACTTTTATTATATGAAATAATTGGACTAAAATAAATGTTGTTTACAAACATGTGCGAGCCCGTTTGGTAGCACGAAAATCGGCTGTTTTGGCTGATTCTGCTGAAATTTATGAAATTCTGGCTGAAGTGGCTGTTTTGGCTGATTCTGCTGATTCAAGAAAAAAATATTTTAAAAATATATTTTATTAATAAATTATAGAAAAAATTACATGTAAAAATTGCTAAAATAGTCCTCTACAGTAACTTCAGCCAATATAGCCAGAAAAGTAACTCCAACCTTACTTTTTCTGCTTATTACACAATTCAGCACACAAAAGTAAAAGTTACGTGCTTGGTGAAAAAGCTGGCTGATAAGCCTGATAAGCCGAAAAAAGAGGTCTCCAAACGGGCTCGTGATCTTCATGACTATAGTAATAACTCAATTATAGTAACTTGTGTTCAATTTTTACACTTAAGTTAATACTTAATTACTTATAAGACTACTATAACAACTATTAATCATATTTTTGTAAATAAGTATCAACTTAATGACATTTTTGAATTATCTGACTCTACTATTCACTCCATCTCTTATAGTATATATGTAGTATATTTTTCCTTTAAATTTGAAATAAATTAGAAGACAATTACCCAAGTTGTCATTCCCTTGTAATGATTTTGCCATCTTAACTTATTTTTAGATATAATACCAGTAATAATAGCAAATACGGAGTATATAAATATATAATAATGGGCCAAACTTTTGTCCTACACGTTAGACATACTGCATTTTTGCATGTTTGTAAACTTTAGAGAAATAATTCCGGCCTGGAAAAATATTAAAATACAAGTAACAAACGTACACGCAAAGCCAAGGTAGTTGCCCGTGGTTTTAGTGAAGTAGTTATAGTGCGGTGGTGCCGTGGCCGGTGGCCCGTGGTGGTGGTGGTTTGGCTAATATGGACGGCACTACTTAAAATGGTATTAAACACATGCAAAATATGAGACCGATCTCATTGATCGAATTTTAATTTTAAGAAAATATTGTGGAAGCCTTAAAATGTTTAGAAATTGCTCATAAAATCAAAACATAAGCAATGTGAAAGAATGGGACTCGGTCTAATTTTTCCCCAAATATTACTTATTTACAATAACAAATTGCTTAAAATTTTTTATAATGTCATATTTTGAGAATAAAATAATGAAAATTTTACAACTAATACGAAGTAGTTTTTCGTTTGCACATTTGATTGTCACTACACACTTAAGCCTTGAAAAAATCAATATTTCAAAGGCGGTACAAACAGAGAAAAAAAGATAAAGAGAGAAAAAATTACAAGAAAGATACTCTTCGAGTTTGTCCACAGAAAAAAGAAAAAGAAAATAAGTGAGTGTTGACCATTGTTTTTACTTTGTGATTTTGTAAAGTTAATTTAGACAAAATGCTTATAATATATAGTAATAGTTCATAGTGTTTGATAAAAAAAAAGATTTTTATGTAATAGAAAAAGTAAAAAGTAGATAAATGCTTTTTCTTTGTTTTTACTTTGTGATTACGTATTATCATTTTTCTTTTATAATACGTAATACTGCATACTTCCCTGTCCCAAAATAATTTTGAATATGAAAATTATATCAAAATGTTTATTATTCAAAATATTTCATAAAAGTATAAAATTTTCAAATTATATACAAATGTAATAAATAAAATCGTTGTCCAAAGTTGGTCTACATTAATTTTCCATTACTATTATTTCCCCTGTTGTACATACTCTATAGATTCTGAGTTTCTCTTGTACATATTCCACTCGGGCAAATTTTATGAAATAGATAAGAGTAGTAGTGAATCTTGTGATGCATGTTCTTAAATTTTTGCACACATCTTGAAGTTTAATTAGAGTATAAAACAGAAGTAAATAAATAAACAGTGGTAAGTTATAATGAATTTCAGCAAACATAAAAAGTAACTTTATTAGGACGCTCTAATGCACTCTGATCTTAAGACAGCGCTTTCCAACATTTTCAAATGAAGCATCTTTTTTTTTTAACATTTGATTCCCGTTTGGTAGCACGAAAAATCGGCTGTTTTGATTGATTCTGCTGAACTTTATGAAGTTCTGGCTGAAGTGGCTGTATTGTCTGATTCTGCTGATTTAAGAAAAAAATATTTTAAAAATATATTTTATTAATAAAATAAAGAATAAATTATATGTAAAAATAGTTAAAATAGTCATCTACAGTAACTTCAGCCAATACATCCAGAAAAGTAACTTCAACCTTACTTTTTCTGCTTATTACACAATTTAGCGTGCGAAAGCAAAAATTACGTATTGCGAAGATAAAACGGGCTCTATATTTTCCCCTCTAATTTCTTTAATAGGCCATAGCATTTTACATATTGCGAAGCAGTGAGAACTCTGTGAAACAGACTCATCACCCAAACAATATTTTTTAAAAAATGGTGAAAATTGAGAATGACTCCACTTCTTAGAGAACAGTTAGAGAGAGAGAGAAAGCTTGTTTTGCACAGAAGCAAAAAAACGAAACAAAAAACGATTGAAATTCTTACCGATTTGCTGATCAGAAATCAGCGCAGGATCGTGGACGACGATCAGAGTCTTAGAAGCCACGACGACGGAAACCGTCCTGACTCCTTCGAGAGGTTTTAGTATCTTCTCAATCAGCGGGATCTCAGATGAGCAGCAAATACCGAGCACGTCGAAGTACGTTTTCGCCAGATCAGGCTTCGCGGGGGTGTTTACTGCAGCCATTTCTGGTGATTGATTTAGCTTATATAGATTACAGTAGTGATTTAGTGGTAGATGGCGAAGAAGAGAAGCTCTGGTTTGCTGCAGAGAGAGTTAAAAGCTCTGGTTATCTGGTATTGACAAGGTAGTTAAAAAGTGGGTATAAGCAGAGAGAGCTGCAAGAAGAATTTTTGCTTTGATTGGCAGAGCCTAATTTTGAAGACGGATATATACACGAGAAAATTGTACTGTGATATCAAAGCGCCACAATACTCTTTGTTGTCCCCCTTGATTCTCTCATGTAACTTTGCCATTATTGTGACTATAATAATTAGATGATAATTTCGATACCCATTTAAAAAATGGAATACCGTACTTATCATGAATTTGATTGGTCCAAATCATTATATGCCTTTTAATTTAGATTTAAATAATTCAACTGCATTATTCTTATTGGTCCATGTGGACAAAAGTACGGTACATTTGGGGTACCATAGAATCTACCTAATAATTATACCGTCTTTCGTTTGGACTAACTTTTTTTTTAATCAAATCTAATACTCCTTCTGTCCCAAATTATAAGGCACTTTACGGTTTACGATGTTTGACCGACGATAAAACAATTTGATCTCTGTCAATACTCAAATTAGTTTTAGATAATAAAATTTACATATTCAGAAATTACATTATCATCGCTACAATACCTGCAAAAAATAATTCAAATTTCATAAAATTTTGATATATAAAGTAATAGATTAAGAGTGATTTGTGTTAACCAAATGAATTGAAAAGGTATCTTATAAAATGGGACGGAGGGAGTATAAATTAAAAGTTTACACATAAAATCTGAAAGCTCAACGCTTAATTTTTTAAGGCTAAAGGGTCAAATAGGTACATGAACTAACTTAAAGTGTTCAATTAGCCCCTTATATAGGAGGTTCTTCCCGGCCGTCGCCAATTGGGGCGGACCCCGGTTGAATTTTTTGATGAAAATTTTTGAGCATCTTCTTCATTAAGTTTAGTTTACCCATATCAAATTTCAGCTAAAAATAAAATCGGGAAGGCAGCCAAATGATTTTCCGAAATGTACTGCGCTGTTATCTTCAAAAACTCATTTGACTGACTTCCCGGTTGAATTTTTAGCTGAAATTTGGTATGGGTAAACTAGACTTAATGAAGAAGATGTTAAAAAAATTTCATCAAAAAATTACACCGGGAACCGCCCCAATTAGCGACGGCCATGTAGAACCTCCTATATAAGGGGCTAATTGAACACTTTAGGTTAGTTCATGTACCTATTTGACCCTTTATCCATTTTTTAATATTGTGTTTAATTGTTTTAGACCTCCATCATTTGCAATGGAGCCAAAGATTCATTTTTTGGCTTCAGAATATGATGGAATAAAGCAAAATGTCTCACTAAACTGTATGTGCTTCTTTGTTATGAAGCAGCAGTCAGTCCATGCAATTTTGGACGCGATTTTCACTATGGGTCGTCCGGAAATAGTCTCTCTGTGCTTTAGTACAGGGGTAAGACTGCGTACATCCGACCCCTCTTACCCCACCGTAGGTAGGAGCCTTTGCGGCACTGGGGTAAATGAATATGAAAAATGATGTTTAATTGTTTTAGAGATATCTGGTACAAGACACCAACATATGTTTTTATCTCTTTGATTTAAAAAACAAAAATGAATGTTTTCAAGTGACAATGTTTATTTAAATTAAACACTTAAAAGCTAAAAATACTCCCTCCATCCCTTAGAACTTTGTCATCTTTCCTTTTCGGGATGTCTCAAAAAACTTTGCCGCTTTCACTTTTAATCAATTACTCCGTATTTTGTGGTTTCTGCTTTTTCTCTCTCCTCTGCACAAACCTCAACCACACAGTTTTTACTTTATTATTCTTCGTGCCGGTCAACTTTGGCAAAGTTTTAAGGGACGGAGGTAGTATGTGAAAAGGTGTTTTGAAGTGTTTTTCACTTTTTCTGCATAGTATTACACAAAAACACTTTTTTTACCATGCAGTATCAACTTTTAATATTGAAACACAATTTGCTTAAAAAAAAAACCTCTTTTAGAATATATGATCACCTATGTGAAACCCTAGTCTCCTCCTCTTCTTTTCTTCTTTTCACAATTGTTTTTGCTTCAATCATGTATAAGGTTTCATTCAATCAATATTTTGAGTTCTATATATACATTTATTCTTAGCGTTGTCTAGATATGTTATTTTCGGTGGTGAAATGTCGTTTTTCAGATATATCTTCTCGGCCATCGTTGGGCGGATGTTCTTGTGTTATAGTAAGAGGTTTTTATCAACTTCTTTATCAATCATGAATCTTGATTTCTTCTGCATCATAGAGGCTAATCACCCTCCTCCTGATCGAACCACCCCAGTGCATGGATTGCATGAACTGCTCGTGGCCATCATCGGGCGGGTGTTCTATGTGTATTAAAACAATACTCTACGAGAACCCTCAATTGGAGGTGCGAACTGTGAATCACCTAAAAAACCCTCGTCGTGTTATAGTAGGATGTAAAGAATTAGGAGGTAAACTATTCTAAATTACGCATAATTGACTAAACTCAACCAAGATAGTCATAATAATGTACTCCCTCCGTCCCGAAAAGGTTGGCCAAAGTTGACTTTCACGGGATTAATAAAGTAAAAATTGTGCGGTTGAAATTTGTGCAGAGGAGAGAGAATTAATTTTAGCCACATATTCCTTACTTTAAATGGAAATGGCAAATATTTTTGGGACATCCAAAAAAGGAAATTTGGCCAATCTCTTCAGGACGGAGGGAGTAATATTTAGGGTTTACTCTGTAATATCTCATAACTCTGTTTTATTATAAATACCAGGCTAAGGCACCCCAATTATTTGTAATAGGGTAACCCATTATTTCCCAATTCTATTTTCTCACATGGTATAAGTTGCTTAGGTTTTTTTTTCCAATGGCCGAAATCTTTACGATCGATTCCTCTGAGGTCACGGCGCCCTCCAACAACCAGGTGCGACCACCGCATAGTACTCCCATCATTCCCATCGGCTCTGCTTCGATGGAATCCGGCTCCAGCAACAGCCTTCGTTGTCCACAGGTATCGACGATTACCCATCCGACTCTAGCAATGTCAGTCTCTTCCTCGCTAGCAGCATCACTTGCGCATCACCTCGACTCAATTCCCCCAATTGACTCTTACAGATTATTCAATATGCCGGAACCCTTCACATGGTCATCCACCCCTACACTGGAGCCACCGCCAATCTTCACACCATGCTTGGACACAGGTGGATCATCCGCCTCTTTCTTTGGACTGGCTTTTACAAGGCAACACGGCGTACAATCACTGCCTTTGGTTCAACCGTCTCAGCCCACATGTTTTTCGTCCAATTCTACCTTTTTACGAATAATGTTACTACACGTAACACTTGGCATTCTCCACGCCTACTGTTACGAATATTGTCACTACACGTTTATCTGTCGTAGAAGATTATTTACCATGGCGTATCCAATTTGAGTCGTTCTTGGTATCTCACAATCTTTTTGGGATACTGGATGGCTCAATTCGGGTACCGCCCTCTACTGTTTTGGATTCGGCTAGACGTGAAACCCCTAATCCCGACTATTATCACTGGCTAAACATTGATCAGACAATAAGGTCTTGCCTTTTTGCTACCCTTGGACGGGATGTTTTAATGGAGGTATATGACTTGAAATTTTCACACTTGGTGTGGGAGAGATTACACTCTCGGTTTATGTCTGTCTGTTGTGCTCGTTCGATTGAAATGAAGCGTTTATTATCTCATGTTAAAAAGAAGGAATCTCAAACTATGGATCTGTATCTCCTGGAAACTAAACTCACTGCAGATTCACTTGCGCTTATCAATTCACCTGTTAGCAACAGGGACCTACTGGAATATGCTATACTTGGGTTAGGTCGCGATTATGAGTCTCTTATCAACACCATCACCTATTTTCCGGGAGAAGCTACCTTGGAAAGTTTGTGGCCTCTTCTTCAAGCCCAGGAACAACAAGATGCATTCTTACAGGCTCAAGAGTCACCTCCGGCTCACCAGGCCTTTGCGGCTGCCCCAACCCCTGCCGCGCGAGGGGGTGCTTGAGGAGGGGGTTCAGCTCGTGGCAATGCAGGTCGAGGGCATCGAGGTGGCAGGCAGCGAGGAGGTCGCGGCCGCGGTGGACAGGGGTACTACCTGCAGTACCCGCAACATTATGGTTTTCCTCCGGGACAGTCAGTTCCTCATCCACGTGGTCCCCCACATACTGGTGGCACAGGTTCAATATTGAGTAAGTTAATTCCGGTCATAGTTTTACTAATCACTTTCCTATTTGTGATACTCATAATGTTAATGCAGGTTTCCCATTTGTTGAGAATTCTTATCAGTCACTTGCTCCTCCAGCCGTCTGTCAGCTATGTTTTCCCCATGTCATTCTGCCCTAACGTGTTCTCGCTTCACTGCTCAAAGCACTCCAGCACTTGCGGCTCTTCCCACTGGTGAGACGCATGATTCGGTCTGGTATCCTGATTCTGGGGCTTCTGCGCACATGACTCCTAATGAAGGTGTGTTGTCTTCTAAAGTCGCTTACTCTGGCCCGAATCAAGTTTGTGTTGCTAATGTTACCAAATTACCTGTAACACTTGAGATTTAATATAAACGGATTAATAGTACTACTCATACCAACAGAGGTGCATCTCCTTTTAAGGGAGCTCATCACCCAAGAACTCCAAAGTTAAGTGTGCTTGCACGGGAGTAGTCTTGGGATGGGTGACCCCCTGGGAAGTTTCTCAGGGCGCGCATGAGTGAGGACAAAGTGCGCGGTAAAGGCTTGTGGTGGTTTGTGAGGACAGTACTATTGGTCCGAAGTAACTACCTCGGGTCCGGTGGGGCCGGGGTGTTACAGGTGGTATCAGAGCAACCTCGCGACAGTGTGATGACCCGTTGGATATCGGGCGGGCACTTAGCGGGGGAAGATTTCTGGGATTTGATTGAGATTTGAGATTGGTTCAAGGGCGCAACGAGGACGTTGCGATCCTAAGTGGGGGTGATTGTAACACTTGAGATTTAATATAAACGGATTAATAGTACTACTCATACCAACAGAGGTGCATCTCCTTTTAAGGGAGCTCATCACCCAAGAACTCCAAAGTTAAGTGTGCTTGCACGGGAGTAGTCTTGGGATGGGTGACCCCCTGGGAAGTTTCTCAGGGCGCGCATGAGTGAGGACAAAGTGCGCGGTAAAGGCTTGTGGTGGTTTGTGAGGACAGTACTATTGGTCCGAAGTAACTACCTCGGGTCCTGCGGGGCTGGGGTGTTACATTACCTATTTCTCATGTTGGTCACTTTAAATTAATCACAAATGGCCGCCCACTACACCTTAACTCTGTTTATCATGTCCCACACATTAAATATAATTTAATTTCTATCCAAAATTTGTGTGCGGATAATGCATGTCAAGTGATTTTTGATAAAAAAAATCTTTTTCTGTTAAGGACAATCAAACGGGGGAGCTTCTTCTTCATGCCTCTAATAAAGACCATGTCTATCCCTTTACTGCTTTTCAAGACCGAGTTGTACCTGGTCCAGTCTGGCACAAGCGTTTAGGGCATTGTGGTGATCGAGTGCTTAGTATTCTTAGGCAAAATAAATTAATTACTAGTTCTTCAAATTTTCATCATGACTGTGTTTCTTGTATGTTGGGTAAATCTCACAGACTTCCTTTTAGTGATGCTATTCATGATACTACTGCTCCTTTAGAGCTTATTCATTCGGATGTTTGGCAATCTCCAATTATTTCAAATCTTGGATTTGAATATTATGTATCTTTTATTGATGATTTTTCTAGATATACCTGGGTTTATCGTATGCGCAGAAAATCTGAAGTGTTTACTCATTTTCTTAATTTTCAGAAACTTGTTGAAAATCTTTTGAATGTTAAAACAATTTTTTTTAGAGTGATGGTGGTGGTGAATTTGACAACTCTATTTTTCAGCAGCATTTTCTTGATTCAAGCATTTTATTTAGGAAATCTTGTCCTAATACTCCTTCTCAAAGTGGTGTAGTTGAACGCAATCATAAACATTTGCTGGAATTAACTAGGACAATATTGATTGATTCTTCTATTCCTAGTCATCTCTGGGTTGATGCTCTCTACACTGCCACTTTTATTATTAACCGTTTGCCTACACGTATTTTGAATGTGGACACACCATATAAAAGATTTTTTAATAAATTGCCTGACTATAATTTCTTGCGTGTGTATGGTTGCTCTTGTTTTCCAAATTTTATTGCTGACTCTCATAATAAGCTTTCACCACGCTCTATGTTGGAAATTTTGGGGTATTTTAAATGAATAAGATTTTAATTATTTTTGTGGGAAATTTTATCATGACTCAAACATCATTTCTTCTCCTCCATATTAATTTGAAACAATGGCCTCAATATTACTTGTCGAGTTTGTGTAGACCAAAATATGAGTAAATCTGATGTTGATAAAAATGTGACCATTTTATTCTTTTGACCGTTCCATTTCCCCAAAGCTGTGTCTCTTCTCTGCTTCGTATCTCCATACGCGGTACTCCATACATTGGACTTTTCATCTTCAGCGCCTCACCAATCGCCCGAGCCGCCGGTCATCGGACCAGTGCCGCCGCCCGCCAAACGTGTCACGCCCCGGACCTCCCCGGACACGTCAACAACCCGTCGTACAATACGAATAGTCAACCGCAGTCCAACACATTCATATTATACAAGGCGTCTTGAATATCATTCCCACACATAACATCCATAAACAAACATAATAGGTAATTCATAACGCAGCGGAAAACATTGTTTAAAACAAAGGGCCACACAGGGCTATTCATGAGCACGCAGGCTCTAAAGTAAAATATCCATGAGCAAATTTATTAATGTTTCAAATAGAATGGAGGAAGCACGAACCAAGTCTTCTCTCCTAGGAATCACTCGGTCAACGAGCACAGGATGCAAGCTCTAGCCTCAACCTGAAATGGTGGTGGGACGCCCCCGAAGGGGTCAGTACTCTATACGGCTATAAAGTACTGGTGTGGCAGGCATCTAATAGATATACAACAAGTATTTCACACACAATACCCTCAAATAGGGTGATAATATAGTTTAGGCTGTAATCCCAAATTACCCCTTCAAAGTATATACTTACTTTATATAAAGTCAAGTAGTCGGCTCAAGGCCCATGTTTATCACAAAACATTTCCCAAACCCCGTGACTAATAGTCACGACATACATAGGGTCCAACCCTAATATAACTTCTCATTTCTAGAGTTCGGCTCGAGTACATCATCATGCACTCGCATCATAGATCTCCTACTTCATGTAATCATATCATAGATCTCCTACTTCATGTATTCACCCCATAGATCTCCTACTTCATAAAATAACACCATAGATCTCCTACTTCATACAATCACACCAATTGACACTTGAATCTCATTCAAGTTCATCACCAACAAACTCAAACCTTAAGTTTGATTCTAACACATTTAGGACAATCCTTAACTAGCATCACAATACTATTAAGATTATTCCTACAACTCATTTATCATTAATGGTAGCTCCTCCATATCAATAGATATGTGGCAGCCTCCCATGTGTCAAGCATCATCATGCAATTATACATTTACATACACATCACATTCATACATTAGTTGGAAAGGTCAATTTACCATATTAGCATACATCTATCTCACATGACCCCATATTCATCAATATGGTTTCAATTCATGATCAAGTCCATTACTTATCATTCATATCATGTTCAAGCATATTTATTCACAAAAACATGATTTAAGCATTTAGGTAATCTCATGCATAACCTACAAGTTGTAAGCAACTAGATTTCGGTCCTCACCTCAAATGAGCTTTAAAACTTTCCTTCTCGATCCAATGACCAAAGCCTCGGCCAAGGAAGATTGAGAACTGATTCCTTGCTTGGAATTGAGTGTTAAACAGCCCCCTCAAAGTGCTAGTTCAACTCCTAACCGAAAATGCAAAAACAGTCCCTAGAACGGGTGTTTCCCGACGAATTCGTTCCCTAACCTTTCATGGTTTTGACTAGGTTAGTATCTAACCTTTCCAACAATTAAAGTCACATAATAATAACATTTTATACACTTCAATCAGTGTATAATAGTTCTTCAATCATCTATATGATTTAGACAATAGAAAGGAAGGTTTTGGATTCAAACTTACTTTGAATACAAAAACGTATTCTGCGAGGTCGTGTTTTGCTCGGTCGATTTGGAAGCCTTCCACTACTCCGATTGATGCAAACCAGACCTTCACGGATTGCTCTCCTCCTTCCTTCTCTCTTGGGTTGTGTGGATTCCCTTGCTCTCTTATCTCTTTGGGGGTTCGAATGGGGTGTATGGGGAGTGTATTAGGAGTCCCTAAACATGCTAAAAGAGTATGTGGCTCACAAAAGAACATGGGAGATATTTGGTTTGCAATCAAATATGGGGTGGACCTCCCCCTTTTGTTTTCTCTTGGAGTTTTTGTGCATGTGAGCCAAGAGTCCGCCCCATATGGTCTTCTCACCTCTTTTCACTTGTTTTGCAGGTACTAAGTCCATGTGGAATGGTTCCCAATTGATCCCAATCATTTTGGGATCCAAATTATCTACCAATACTTCCATAAAAAATGGGAAGATGGGTCCTATTGTTTTATCTTTTGTCAAAGATGTCTTTTTGTACTCATCCTAATTCATTTAGAACAAGTCAACTTCCTTCATCACATTATTGATTTCCAATATGTGTAGGTTTATCACAATAATTTACTTAATGGATATTATAGAAGAAAAATCCTACTCCCATTATTTAGCTCAATAATGTTAAAGATGGGACTATAGGCATTTGTATTCTTCTTTAATCATTCTATCACTTATTTGACATTTGTCATACATATTAATGGGCTACTAACCGTGTGGGTCACTCCCGAGTGGGTCTAGAACGCCATTCTCGAATACTTGCTATTTTAGCAGGTTGGGCTCAAAATAACGTTTGGGCCGTCCGACCTTACTCGGATTGTCTTGAAAGATTATGTATCACTATTTGGATAATGTTGGGCTCTTTTATTTATTAATAAGACCCAAATAGTATTTGCATGCCCGACACTAATATACGAGTTCGAACAGTACACTAATCGATCATTAATTACGTAAAACATTAATCGTTTTACAAAATGTTTGGGAATCAGAAATCCAATACATAAACTTTGAATTCTAAATCAAATTTTCAAGGACGTTCGGGAGCGGTGTCACAAGTTCACCCCCCCTTAACAGGAATTTCGTCCCCGAAATTCACAGCTCTACTCGAATAGGAATGCATACTGCTTCCTCATCAAAGCTTCTGTTTCCCAAGTCTCTTCTTCGACCCGGTCACTCTTCCAAAGGACTTTAACCATTGGAACTTCTTTACTCCTCAGTTTCTTCACTTTTCTGTCAATAACTCTTACCGGTTGCACGGCATAGTTCAAATCTTCACGTACCTCCACGGGCGGCTTCTCCAACACATGAGAAGGATCATGCACATACTTCTTAAGCATGGACACGTGAAATACATTGTGAATCTTCTCCAACTCAGGAGTCAACTGTAGACGATATGCTACGGCCCCAACCCTCTCTATAATTCTGAATGGGCCTATATATCGTGGGTTAAGCTTTCCTCGGGTTTGGAATCGAATGATTCCTTTCCAAGGAGAAACTTTCAGGAATACCTCGTCATCAACCTTAAACTCTAAGGTTCTTCGACGCTTATCTGCATAACTCTTTTGCCTATCCTGAGCCGCTTTGAGTCTCTCTCGAATCAACTTCACCTTTGACTTGGTGATCTCAACCAACTCAGTACCCTCGAGTTTGGTCATGCCAACCTCGTCCTAGCATAACGGTGTACGACACCTCCTCCCATACAATGCTTCATATGGAGGCATGCCGATACTTGCCTGATAACTGTTGTTATAGGCAAACTCCACGAGTGCTAAGTGGTTGTCCCAACTTCCTTGGAACTCTAACGCACAAGCCCTCAGCATATCCTCTAAGATCTGTATAACCCTCTCAGACTGCCCATCCGTCTGTGGATGGAATGCAGTACTGAACTTCAACCTCGTTCCCATAGACTCTTGAAATTTCGGCCAAAAACGTGATGTGAATCGTGGGTCTCTATCGGATACAATGGTCATTGGGACCCCATGCAGCCTCACGATCTCATCCGTATACAATTTGGCTAACCTCTCAAGTGGGTAGGTAGTGTTGATAGGCAAGAAGTGTGCACTCTTTGTGAGCCTATCCACAACAACCCAAACCGCATCGTAGTTCCAAATTGTCCGTGGTAAACCTACCACGAAATCCATAGTCACATGTTCCCACTTCCACTCAGGAATGGAAAGTGGTTGTAACAAGCCTGCTGGATGCTGATGTTCTGCCTTAACTTGTTGACAAGTAAGGCATCGGCTGATGTACTCGGCTATTTCCCTCTTCATTCCAGACCACCAGTAACTTTCTTTCAAATCACGGTACATTTTCGTGCCCCCCGGGTGCATGGCATAAGCCGATGAATGAGCCTCCTCTAAGATGGACCTTCGGAGCTCATCATCTGACGGCACACACACTCGGTCACGAAATAACAAGAGACCATCATCTCTTTCCCTGAAATCCTCCACCGGTCCCGCTTGCATGCGTTCCCGGACCTTCATAAGTTCTGCGTCAGTCTCTTGACCCTTCTTGATCTCATCAAGTAAAGTAGGTCTCACCTCAAATCGTGCCAATAAGGCACCATCGCTGGATACCTCCAGTTGGGCTCTTAATGCCCTCAAATTAGCTAGCAATGCCCCAGACGAGCTCTTCCGGCTCAAAGCATCTGCCACCACGTTTGCCTTGCCTGGGTGATACTCTATCACTAGATGGTAGTCTTTTATCAACTCCATCCACCGTCTCTGTCTCATGTTTAGCTCTTTCTGAGTAAACACGTATTTCAAGCTCTTGTGATCAGTGTATATGTGACATGTCTCCCCGTAGAGATAATGTCTCCATATCTTCAGTGCAAACACCACAGCCCCCAGCTCCAAGTCATGAGTAGGATAATTCACCTCATGCTTCTTCAACTGTCGTGAAGCATATGCGATTACCCTCCCATTCTGCATCAGTACGCATCCAAGCCCTTGGATGCTCGCATCGCTATAGACATCGTACCCCACACCCTGTTTGGGTAATGCAAGTACCGGTGCCTCGGTCAATCGCTTCTTTAGTTCCATGAACCCCTCCTCACATTTGTCATCCCATACAAACTTAGCTCCTTTACGAGTGAGCTTCGTCAATGGTGATGCCAAAACAGAGAACTTCTCCACGAACTTTCTGTAGTAGCCTGCCAGTCCAAGGAAACTACGAATTTCCTTGACGTTCTTTGGTCTCTCCCATTCGGTAATGGCTTATATCTTCTTGTTATCAACAGCAATTCCCGATCCTGAAACCACGTGCCCGAGGAAGCCAATCTCCTTTAGCCAAAATTCACATTTAGAAAATTTGGCGTAGAGTTGCTTCTCCCGTAGTGTCTCAAGAACCAGTATCAAGTGCTCTTCATGCTCTTCTTCACTCTTTGAGTAAATCAAGATGTCATCTATGAACACAATCACGAATCGGTCCAAGTATTTATGAAATACTCGGTTCATCAAGTCCATGAATGCCGCCGGGGCGTTTGTTAACCCAAACGACATAACAAGGAATTCAAAATGCCCATACCTTGTGCGGAAAGCACTCTTTGGTATGTCATCTTCCTTAATCTTCAATTGATGGTAACCCGACCTCAAATCAATCTTTGAAAACACGGTTGCCCCTCGTAGTTGGTCAAACAAGTCATCAATTCTAGGCAAAGGATACCTATTCTTGATTGTGACATTGTTCAGTTGACGATAGTCAATACACATTCGAAGTGTCCCATCTTTCTTTTTCACAAAAAGAACTGGCGCTCCCCACGGGGAGTGGCTTGGTCTAATGAAACCGTTATCCAAAAGCTCTTGCAATTGGGTTTTCAACTCGTTAAGTTCAGCGGGTGCCATACGGTATGGCGGTATGGAGATTGGTTTGGTGCCAGGCTCGACCTCGATCACAAATTCAATCTCTCTATCAGGTGGAAGCCCCGGTAGGTCTTTAGGGAATACATACGGATACTTACAAACCACCCTCACATCATCGATGTTCGTTTCCTCTTTGGTTTTGTCAACCACGTATGCTAGATATGCGTGGCATCCCTTTCTCATCATACTTCTCGCTCTCACGGCGGATATGATACAGCTATTTGACCCCCCTCGATCGCCCTCGAAGCGTAGGGTCTCCCCATCATTGCCTTCGAGTTCAAGAACCTTTGTGTGGCAATCTACCCTAGCATGGTTCCTTTCTAGCCAATCCATCCCTAGGATTGCATCGAATTCAATCATGCTCAGCGGTACGAAGTCACACGTCAAGGTTTGACCATTAACCTCCACCCCACAAGATGGATAGTAACAAGTTCTTTCCACGTCATCCCCTAGTGGTGTTGATACCACTAAGGTTTGCATCAATGGTGCGGATTGCACTCCCAACCTCTTGGCGAACGCTTCATTCACAAATGAACGTTGCGCCCCGGTATCGATAAGGATTCGTGCATCCTTCCCATTAATCTTTAGTGTCCCTACATTCATGAACCGTGTAAGACACCTTTCCTACCATTCTTACACATTTAGAGAGGTTTATTATGTTCACACATGTGTTTGGGATCAAGAACGGGTCTTAACGTCGCAAAACGGTGCGAAAAATCTATCCTTGGCAATCTGGGTGCCAGGCACGGCGTGCCTGGGGTAGGCACGATCGTGCCTGGCTTGGGAAAAGACCCTGGGCGCTACTGCCTTGGAGGCACGATCGTGCGTGCCTCAGGCACGATCGTGCCTGGGTCGGGAATTTCGCAGGCAGACACTGCCTTGCAGGCACGATCGTGCGTGCCTTAGGCACGACCGTGCCTGGGTCGGGGAAACGCGCAGGCAGCTACTGCCTTGTAGGCACGATCGTGCGTGCCTTAGGCACGACCGTGCCTGGGCAAAATCAGCCCGAAATGACCCGAAATCCCCCCGATTCGACCCTAAAGCTTCGTGCAATGATCCTAACAATTAGTAACCTCAATTTATGGACTAATTAAGGATAAAACACTAGTATACGAGAGGCAATACCTGCAACGGAATCCGGGTTAGCTTGAGCATCCGCCTCCGTCATCGCGTAGACCCTAGCCTGGGTCCTTCCTTGGTTCACGGATGGCGCGTTGCTCGCGCTTGCTCCCCCTTGCCCTCTGGTTACTTGGGAACCCCCCGGCTTGGTTTCTTGTTCCCGTAGCCCCGCTACTTGGTCCCGATGACCTTGGCCCACCCAATTGTGGGCAATGCGCCTTCAAATGCCCGGCGTTCCCGCACTGGAAACACCTAGGAGGTTCACGGCATTTTCCGAGGTGACTCTTCTTGCAATTCAAGCAACGAGGCGTCCCCGAGGCTTGTGACCCCGAGTCATGCCTGCTCGAGCCCTGGTTCCCCCTAGATTGTGGCGGCGGTGCACGGAAAGATCCCCCTCCATGGTTCCCCTTTTTGTTGGAACCTTGGGAGCCGTGACTCTCCCATTTTCTCTTCTTCGCCTCTTCGGCGTTCTTCATCTTTCTTTCTTCCCATTCCTTCTCCCCTTTCAATCCCTGCTCGACCACCTGGCTAAAGGTCATGTTAGGCAACTGCGTTGCCCTCTCACGCACCTCCAAGTCTAAGGCATCCCAGAAGTGATTTACCATCCGATTCTCATCACAGACATACTCCGGTATGAACTCCGCGAGTTCCCTGAATTTGTGTTCAAGTTGCCTCACTGTCATCTTGCCACCTTGGGTTAGGAGGGTATACTCTCTCCTCTTATTGTTCACCTCAAAATCAGAATAGTATTGGGCAAAGAACTCCTGTCGGAAGTTCTCCCAAGTCACGGTATTGCCATACTTTCCCTTGGCTCCGTCCCACCACGTGGATGCCATCCCTTCAAGCAATCTCACCGCTACCCTTAGTTTAAATTCGGGGGTGAGTTGCATATCAAGGGCTGCTTCGTTCAACCTCTTGACCCATTCCGCGGCGACCGAGATGTCACCCGCTCCGTTGAAGGGTTTGCACCCCAAGTCTCGTGCCTCTTTGAGGTATTTGGAGATCCTTATGGTCGGACCTCCATCACCCCGACCCCCATGTGGTTCAATGTGGGCCCTAGAGTCGCCATGGCTTCTTCCTCTTGAAGCCCCACCCGAAGTTCGCCCTCCTCGGCGCCTTCGGCGTTCCCTCCTTTCCTCGCGCTCCCGCTGATATTGCTGGAGCAGCGCCTCAATTCTGGATAGGGAGTCATTCTCCCCTTCTTCATCACTTACTTCATCGTCATCCCCTTCGTAAGGGGTCTCAACCGGCTCGGTCTCCGGTTGGTAAGTCGAGTCCTCATAGGACCAGTAGGTCTCACTTTCTGTGTCAACATGACCGTCACTCACGGTCTGTGATCGGCCTCCACGGCCAGCTCCTCTAGATGCCCTAGAGGTCCTTCGACTGCCCTGTCCAGTCTCCACTGGTACACGGCCCGTCGGGTTTCTCCTAGTAATCCTGCCACCACGGTCCATTTCTGAAAGAAATTTGGAAAGAGTCGTTAGACTCGTATCAAATGTCAATTGACGGATAGGTACTTAAGACACATTTTGGCTCGAGTCACTGCCATACCAATTGCTAAGGGTACCATCTTAACAATTAGAGACCTTGCAACCCAAGTACCAAAAGCTCTCCAAGTACAAAACTTCTATGCTCATGGTTTTCAAAATCTTTTCAAAAAGAGAATTTTGAGACTTCATTATGAAGTTTATGGACTAAGGCTCTGATACCAACTTAATTGTCACGCCCCGGACCTCCCCGGACACGTCAACAACCCGCCGTACAATACGAATAGTCAACCGCAGTCCAACACATTCATATTATACAAGGCGTCTTGAATATCATTCACACACATAACATCCATAAACAAACATAATAGGTAATTCATAACGCAGCGGAAAACATTGTTTAAAACAAAGGGCCACACAGGGCTATTCATGAGCACGCAGGCTCTAAAGTAAAATATCCATGAGCAAATTTATTAATGTTTCAAATAGAATGGAGGAAGCACGAACCAAGTCTTCTCTCCTAGGAATCACTCGGTCAACGAGCACAGGATGCAAGCTCTAGCCTCAACCTGAAATGGTGGTGGGACGCCCCCGAAGGGGTCAGTACTCTATACGGCTATAAAGTACTGGTGTGGCAGGCATCTAATAGATATACAACAAGTATTTCACACACAAGACCCTCAAATAGGGTGATAATATAGTTTAGGCTGTAATCCCAAATTACCCCTTCAAAGTATATACTTACTTTATATAAAGTCAAGTAGTCGGCTCAAGGCCCATGTTTATCACAAAACATTTCCCAAACCCCGTGACTAATAGTCACGACATACATAGGGTCCAACCCTAATATAACTTCTCATTTCTAGAGTTCGGCTCGAGTACATCATCATGCACTCGCATCATAGATCTCCTACTTCATGTAATCATATCATAGATCTCCTACTTCATGTATTCACCCCATAGATCTCCTACTTCATACAATAACACCATAGATCTCCTACTTCATACAATCACACCAATTGACACTTGAATCTCATTCAAGTTCATCACCAACAAACTCAAACCTTAAGTTTGATTCTAACACATTTAGGACAATCCTTAACTAGCATCACAATACTATTAAGATTATTCCTACAACTCATTTATCATTAATGGTAGCTCCTCCATATCAATAGATATGTGGCAGCCTCCCATGTGTCAAGCATCATCATGCAATTATACATTTACATACACATCACATTCATACATTAGTTGGAAAGGTCAATTTACCATATTAGCATACATCTATCTCACATGACCCCATATTCATCAATATGGTTTCAATTCATGATCAAGTCCATTACTTATCATTCATATCATGTTCAAGCATATTTATTCACAAAAACATGATTTAAGCATTTAGGTAATCTCATGCATAACCTACAAGTTGTAAGCAACTAGATTTCGGTCCTCACCTCAAATGAGCTTTAAAACTTTCCTTCTCGATCCAATGACCAAAGCCTCGGCCAAGGAAGATTGAGAACTGATTCCTTGCTTGGAATTGAGTGTTAAACAGCCCCCTCAAAGTGCTAGTTCAACTCCTAACCGAAAATGCAAAAACAGTCCCTAGAACGGGTGTTTCCCGACGAATTCGTTCCCTAACCTTTCAAGGTTTTGACTAGGTTAGTATCTAACCTTTCCAACAATTAAAGTCACATAATAATAACATTTTATACACTTCAATCAGTGTATAATAGTTCTTCAATCATCTATATGATTTAGACAATAGAGAGGAAGGTTTTGGATTCAAACTTACTTTGAATACAAAAACGTATTCTGCGAGGTCGTGTTTTGCTCGGTCGATTTGGACGCCTTCCACTACTCCGATTGATGCAAACCAGACCTTCACGGATTCCTCGTCTTGAGAGCTTTCTGTTGGTATCTCGCACGCCTTATTTGGATGAGTAAATCTCAAGTTATGGCTCAAACAATCAGAGCTACGCACTGAAGAACGAACCTGCGGACTGCTCTCCTCATTCCTTCTCTCTTGGGTTGTGTGGATTCCCTTGCTCTCTTATCTCTTTGGGGGTTCGAATGGGGTGTATGGGGAGTGTATTAGGAGTCCCTAAACATGATAAAAGAGTATGTGGCTCACAAAAGAACATGGGAGATATTTGGTTTGCAATCAAATATGGGGTGGACCTCCCCCTTTTGTTTTCTCTTGGAGTTTTTGTGCATGTGAGCCAAGAGTCCGCCCCATATGGTCTTCTCACCTCTTTTCACTTGTTTTGCAGGTACTAAGTCCATGTGGAATGGTTCCCAATTGATCCCAATCATTTTGGGATCCAAATTATCTACCAATACTTCCAAAAAAAATGGGAAGATGGGTCCTATTGTTTTATCTTTTGTCAAAGATGTCTTTTTGTACTCATCCTAATTCATTTAGAACAAGTCAACTTCCTTCATCACATTATTGATTTCCAATATGTGTAGGTTTATCACAATAATTTACTTAATGGATATTATAGAAGAAAAATCCTACTCCCATTATTTAGCTCAATAATGTTAAAGATGGGACTATAGGCATTTGTATTCTTCTTTAATCATTCTATCACTTATTTGACATTTGTCATACATATTAATGGGCTACTAACCGTGTGGGTCACTCCCGAGTGGGTCTAGAACGCCATTCTCGAATACTTGCTATTTTAGCAGGTTGGGCTCAAAATAACGTTTGGGCCGTCCGACCTTACTCGGATTGTCTTGAAAGATTATGTATCACTATTTGGATAATGTTGGGCTCTTTTATTTATTAATAAGACTCAAATAGTATTTGCATGCCCGACACTAATATACGAGTTCGAACAGTACACTAATCGATCATTAATTACGTAAAACATTAATCGTTTTACAAAATGTTTGGGAATCAGAAATCCAATACATAAACTTTGAATTTTAAATCAAATTTTCAAGGACGTTCGGGAGCGGTGTCACAAAACGTATGTGCATCGCTGTCGACTCCAGTCGTCACTACATCGCCTCCGCCGTTAACTGCCAATCTGCTTCGATTGGATCTGCTTCAGGCGCGAACTGCCATCTTGTGGTTATGCTTCTGCGTAGGCGATTGCTAACGGAGGCAGCTTAAAAATTGGGGTTTGGGATGGGGGCCTAAGGCTGTTGGCTATAGGTTGGACGGCGGGCAGGTTACGACGATGGTGGTGAGCTACAGATTGGGGCTAGGGTTGAGAGTGACGATTGGGAGCCCGGGCTGAATGTGGCGATGTTGACCGACGGCGCTGGCTTTGCTGGTGGTGTTGACCGGCGGCAAGGTAAGGTCGGTGAATGGCAGCTAGTCTATTGGGGCCTTGGGGGTGCTACAGGTGGTTGTTGAAAGCTTAACATCAATTGCGCAGTGGATGGGCTTGAGACGGGGGCTGGGGGATGCGAAGGGAGATCGATGATGTGGCGGTGATCAGAGTAAATTCTGGCAGGGAGCGTCACTGAAAAATCGGGCCTCATTGGGTGGCGGCGACGTCACTATGATGTGTCGCTGTGGCCAGCGGCGGTCTTTGGCCGGAGGTGTTTTCTGGCTGGCGACGGTCACTCATGGGAGGTGGTGATGGATGTCACTATGTTCGTGTCATTGTACATGTCACGGTGGCAGTGGCGGTAGTGTCACTATGGTCAGCGTCGGCAGTGACACGCGCGACGGTGGTAGTGACACGTGTGGCGGAGGCAGTGACATGCGTGGAGGCGGCAGTGACATGTGTGACGGAGACAGTGACACGGTGGCGGCAACAGTGACACGTGTGGCGGCAGCAGTGACATCCGACAATGACATGGAAGTGGTGCAGTGACATGAATAACCATCTTAGTCACATATTTGTCTAAATTTAAATGTGGTCACTTTTTTGAAAATTGGCTTTATTTTAGTAATATTCAGGAAAAAACCCCTATTAATTTTGGTCATACTTCTAACGTTAGTGACCTTTTAATTTAAAACTATTAATGATGAAACGTTTTTTATTATTTTATCTCCTTTATTGCATGTTTAAATGTTCCTCTTTGTTAATGAGTATAAAACCATATGCGTATGTTTTACACGGCGAAATCTTTTTTGGTCTTACTACATGAGTGAACAAGGGAAACTACACTAGCATACATACAGTACAAAATATATACATATGTGAAAATATACATGTATATGGAGATGAAATTTGGGAGTTTGGTTGGAGTATAAAAATATATTTGAATGATAAAATGTGTATTTGTGCAACAACTCCTTTCTAATATATTATTACTGGATTCATATACTATTTTCTTCTCGTTAGTTCTGGTACCCGGTTTTATAACCGAAAGACTCGTTATATCCTGGGGGGGGGATTTCCGTACGCCGGAAATAATTCCTTAGGACAGCGTCTGACGCGTCTCGAGCTTCTAATATATTTTTAGTTCCTTTTAGTGTTTATTTTACAGGTCAATTCTCGGAGCTAGATGGTCAACGAGGCCAAGTTAGTAGCAGCACAGTCAACGCGTTGATTTTGGAAGGATAGAGCCAACACTCTATACATTGTGTCTTTCTTGGATATGCTCCGGGGTACAAAGGGTACCGATGTTTTTCTCCCTCTACGGGACAGGTGTATGTTAGTAGGGATGTTGTTTTTCATGAAAATATTTTTCCCTATACCACATTAGCATCACACCCATCCTCTCCCACACCTAGCCTACCCTCTTCATGGTTATCATCTTCGGTTTAACTGTGTCAACGTTTTCCAGCACTACCAGCCCCTATAAACTGCCCCCCCCCCCCCTCGGCTGAACCCCAGCAGGCCCCACAGTCACAGTGCTCTGCTTTCCAATCATCCACACCGATTTTGAGTCCAGCGACCGAAACTCCTACAACACCTGCTAGTCCAACAGCCAGCTCACCATGTACCCCATCACTCCCAGAACAACCCAACAGCCCATTAGTCCAGCCCACACCTTACACGTCCTCACCACTCCATCCCACACCTTCCACGTCCTCGCCCCAACACAGTGCTCGCAGCCATCACTCCCTGTAGTCCTCGGCAGCATCTTCCCCAATCCCACGTGCGGCTATTAACATCCATCTGATGCGCACACGTGCAAAGGATGGCATTTTTAAACCCAAACATATTTTTACCTTAAGTGCTTTATCTCCCCCGGATGATCCTGCATGTTTTCTACATGCAAATAAAAGTTTTATTTGGCTGGCTGCCATGGCTATGAATTTAATGCTTTGATTAATAATACTCCGTAAGACTTAGGATTTGGTACCTTGGGACCCTACTAAAAATGTGGTTGGTTGTAAGTGGATTTATAAGACAAAATATTGTTCTGATGGGTCTGTTGAGCGGCATAAAGCTCGTTTAGTTGTTCAAGGTTTCAAACAACAGGCTGGTATTGATTTTACAGAAACTTTTAGTCATGTTGTTAAACCTACTACTTTTCGTCTCATTCTATCTGTTGATGTTTCTCCGGGTTGGTCTGTTCGTCAATCAGATGTGAAAAATGCATTTTTGCATGGTTACTTAACCGAAGAAGTCTATATGCGCCAACCTCAAGGTTTTATACATCCATCTTTTCCTAATCATGTGTGTCGCCTACGCAAGACACTTTATGGTTTGAAACAAGCTCCCAAAGCTTGGTTTCATCGCTTCAGTGTTTTTTTGTTGAGTCATTGTTTCTCACAGAGCAGGTCTGATTCATCCATGTTTATTTATCGCTCTCACTCTCAAGTGGTTTATATTCTCTTATATGTGGATGATATTCTTCTCATTACTGGCTCTTCCACTTCGTTTGTTTCCTTTGTCATAGACACACTTTCACTACAGTTTGCGATGAAGGATTTGGGGGATGTTCACTATTTATTAGGTGTTCAAGCTCAGCGTACACCTAAGGGTCCATTCTTATCACAAGCTAAATATATATCTGATCTGTTACCGCGTTTTCATCTTCATAATGTTAAACCTGTTCGTACTGCCATACCTTCTCGCACCACACTCTCTCTTAAAGATGGGACACTTTTATCTGACGCTACTGAGTATCGCAGTATGGTAGGTGCTCTTCAGTACTTAACTATTACTAGACCTGATATTACTTATGTTGTACACCACATTCTCATTACTGGCTCTTCCACTTCGTTCGTTTCCTTTGTCATAGACACACTTTCACTACAGTTTGCGATGAAGGATTTGGGGGATGTTCACTATTTATTAGGTGTTCAAGCTCAGCGTACACCTAAGGGTCCATTCTTATCACAAGCTAAATATATATCTGATCTGTTACCGCGTTTTCATCTTCATAATGTTAAACCTGTTCGTACTGCCATACCTTCTCGCACCACACTCTCTCTTAAAGATGGGGCACTTTTATCTGACGCTACTGAGTATTGCAGTATGGTAGGTGCTCTTCAGTACTTAACTATTACTAGACCTGATATTACTTATGTTGTACACCTTGTATCCCAGTTTATGCATGCTCCACGCACTACTCACCTTTTGGCTGTTAACAGGATTTACAGGTATCTACAGTGTACGAGTGCGCATGGTCTGTGGTTGCGGGCTAACAAAAATATTTCAGTTGTTACAGCCTATTCTGATGCTTATTGGATAGGTTGCCCCGACAGCTCGCGATCTACCACAGGATATGCGGTTTTCTAGGGCTCCAATTTGATCTCATGGCGCTCCAAGAAACAGCCCACCGTCTTCAAATCCTCTACTGAGGCTGAGTACAGAGCCATTGTTTATACCGTCCAGGACACACTCTTCATTCGGTCTCTGCTAGCTGATGTGGGAATATTTATTTCTGCTCCCGTACAACTTCTTTGTGATAATGTCTCAGCTACTTACTTAGCCGTCAATCCTGTTCAGCATGACTGGAGCAAGCACATCAAGATTGACTACCATTTCGTGCGTGCACGTGTCGCACATTGCGATCTCGTGGTGAAGCATATTCCTACACAAGTGCAGTTAGCTGATATCTTCACCAATAAATTATCTAGTCAGCGTTTTGAATTTTTGCTTTCCAATTTGCACGTGATTTCCCCTGCATAATTTGAGGGGGTGTAATAATGTACTCCCTCCGTCCCTCAAAGTTTGTCACTCTTTGACTTTTGCGGTCTTCTAGGTAGACATTTGACCTTAATTATCTATTAATAAATACCTATAAAATCTATAATAAATTGACATTTGAATAATACATATTACAAAGAATCACATTAAATAATTTTTTTGGGATAAAATATAATTAATTTTGAGTAATTAGCGGTCAAAGTTTAACAAGTTTGACTGAAAAAGTCAAAATGTGACAAACTTTGAGGGACAGAGGGAGTAATATTTTGGGCTTACTCTGTAATATCTCATAACTCTATTTTATTATAAATATCAAGCTAAGGCACCCCAATAGGGTAAGCCATTATTTCCCAATTCTATTTTCTCATAAGTCATTACATTTTATAATTATCAATTGATGTTAAAATTAAGGGCCTCTTTGGTAACGGCTACAACAGCTGATATGGCTGAATCTGTTTTAAAGACTGAATCTACTGAAGTGAAAGTGTTTGGTAATATGTTGACTGAAATGGCTGATTGAATGTAAAATTACTATTATTGTTTGTGTTAAATAAATGAGGCAAATTTTGCAAAAAAAAAATTATTTTTGCTTGAATCAATTGTTTACCATAGAAATATACTTGAAGAATATGGAGCAGCTCAACAAAAGAAATGTACTTAAAAATATACTTCTTAAATATACTCTATATAATAGAAACACATCATTCCAAATGATCTTCAATCCAGATGCAGCTTATCTTCGTGAATATGGAGTAGCTCAGCAAAAGTCTTCAATTTGAATCACAAAAGTGCGAAACTATGAGGCAACAGAGGAGGTCGGTGATTATGTCGTCCACTTCAATCTTGAGCAAAGGAAGATTTATTCCAAATATAGTAGAGGGCAGAGTAGTTTTTGCAATAGTCAATAATAAATTTAAGAAATTGTCCTAAACAGGACTAAAACATAGTTAAAACTCCAAAATGGGACTTGAAGTTTATTATTCCCTAAATTGGACTATTCATTACATTTTTGCCCTTCCTTTAAAATTAAACGCTGGAATATGTCGCCGACTCAAACACTCATATGCGCAGACCCATATGTGATGAAGAAACCCAGATGCACTGACTCCATCGCCGAATCCAAAGCGCTGACTCCAAAGCTCCTATAAAGCCAGGTAATTTTCTCCATCTTCTTTCTCTTCTTTTCTTCTCTTCTCCTTCTCTTCTCTTCCGCTCTTCTCTTCGATCCTGTACGACTCTGGTCCTCTTGTTCCTATGTTATTTTTTTGAATTTCAGTTTAACACTGTCTTACTTTTGAGATTCTAAAAAAATTATTTTGATTTAGAGATTTTGGAAGAGAAATTAAAACAATGTTCCAAAACTGATTTACTTATTCATTTATAATATTTTTCTTCTTCTAATCCTCCTCAAATTTATGGTCCTCTGTTCTCTTCTTTTTATGATTTGAATTTTATTTATTAATTTGGATTTTTTGGATTTGAATTGTATTTATTCAGTAAAATGTCACTTGTACGATATGAGAATGTCAAAATTATTGGTTATTTGAAAAAAAATGTCACATTCCTAGCATTACGATTACCAGGATGACAATCTGAAAATGTCATGAAATTGACATTATTATTCTGGAAATGTCATTTTCTTCTTTGAAACTGTCACCTTAGATTGTCATAAGAATGACATTTTCTTATGGATGTATGACAGTTTTAGATTGTCATCCTGGTAAATATATTGCCACAAACGTGACAGTTTTTTCAAATAACCAATAATTTTGACAATCTCATATTATAAAAGTGGCATTTTTGAAAAAAATCAAAATTAAAGAATTTTGAAAGTTTTTAACTAAAAATAAATGAAAAATAAAAAAACAAAAGGACCAGGTATGTGACTTCATCGGACACGGGAGAATAATTCGTACAGGAGAGGAGAGGAGGGTCAAAGAGTGGAGAAGAAGGAGAAGTGAAGAGAAGGAGAAGAGGAGATGAAGAAGGAGAAGAGGAGATGAAGAAAATTACCAGGCCTTCATCAGACAAATTAGAAGGTATATGCGGTTGCCGGAGATTGGAGAAGACTGGTGGCATTAAATTTCAGCTCAATAATAAATCATCAAATATCATGATACGGAGTACTTGTATTACTTTACAAAACATAAGCATCTAGTAATAACATTAATTTTTTCTTAAGGCTTATGTTGAATAGAAACGCATGGAAATAATTTTGTGACAAAAATAACATTTGATTCAAATTCTTATTCCTGTTCCTATTCTGATCTTATTTTCCGACCAAATGCCATTTCACTTACCTCAAAGATTCTCATGAATGGAATGTTTAAAGATAGATCATGTGGCTAAACTTTTACTCAAGTGATACTTGATTTTGGATGACTGCTTATTATTCGAACAAGATATATAGCTTAATGGTGCAGCAAATCCTCAAGAGTTGGAGGTTGTCTAATGGTTCTCTCAAGTTGGGCTAATTAACTTAAATTTGACGAGTTAATTCGAGGTGTAACCTGAGGTTTGCTCAAATGTTTTGAACGGTCAATTAATTTTTAAAGTGACATTTTATTTTTCAAGAGAGGCACTTTAATCTCAAATACAGTAGAATATAGAGCCCGTTTGGTTACCCCGTTTTTTGGTTTTTCGGCTTATCAGTCAACTATTTCATCAAACACATAACTTTTGATTTTGTGCGCTGAATTGTGTAATAATATGAAAAGGTAAAGCTAGAGTTACTTTCCTAGTTGAATTGGTTGAAGTTAATGTAGAGAAGCGTTTTAGTAATTCTCATACAATTTATCTTTACTCTATTCATGAAATATAATTTAAGTATTTTTAAAATTGTAAATATTAGTCCATTCAACCACTCCAGCCAAAACTTGGGGTGTTTGGCAACTGGTTGTTGGCTGTTGGCTGTTGGCCGATTGAATCAGCTGATTGATGATAGCGGTTTCTGTTGGCTGTTTTTATTGACTGATAATATTAACAGTTTATAAAATGATGTTTGGTTAAAATAGTTGTTTACACTCGGCTGATTACTTGTCAAATGACTTTTAAGTACATCAATTATTATTTTATTTTTAATAAGCACTTTTATATGTGTATCATACATTTAGTTGAAGTTATCGTGCAACTACTTCAACCATTTTTATGATCTAAAAATGAAAATGTAATCCTTTAAAAATATGAAAATTCAAATTCGGAGTAACACCAGTAATAATTCTTGTCTACAATTTTCATATGTTAATAAATTAAAAAGATGGTTTCTATTCATTTATGCAATTGATAATTTTATACAACCAATTAGTATATTATATAAAGGGAAAACTGTCAAATAGGTCCTCGAACTTTCATAAAAAAGTCAATTAAGTCCTTCTATAGGAGACTCTGTCCGGTCGTCGCGATTTGGGGCGGTTTCCGGTGGAATTTTTTGATGAATTTTTTTGAACATCTTATTCATCAAGTCTAGTTTACTCATACCAAAGTTCAGCTAAAAATTTAATCGGGAGCGCATTCAAATTAATTCGAGAACGCAAAAATGCGCAGTTATTTTCAAGAATTAATTTGAATGTGTTCCCGATTGAATTTTTAGCTGAAATTTGGTATGAGTAAACTAGACTTGATGAATAAGATGCTAAAAACATTTCATCAAAATATTCCACCGGGAACTGCCCGAAATCGCGATGGCCGGACAGAACCTCCTATAGAAGGACTTAATTGACCTTTTTATGAAAGTTCGAGGAACTATTTGACAGTTTTCCCTTATATAAATAATGCTCTACGTAAGTTGAAGAATACCTACTTAGAGATAGAAGAATATACGTATAAAAAATTAGAGAAATAGTCAATGGAATAGATCGAGATCGAGTGGCAACTGGGAGGTGTAGTTTTCCTTTAATGACAAGTCTGAGACTTGAACAAGAGAAACGCGGTATCCTGGGAAATTTAATAAGGAATCGCAAAGGCCAATATCGAAACGCTAGCTTTGTTGTCATTTTTTATTTTGGCTTTTTGGGGTAAAAAGCCAAATATAAAAGCTGTTTTTACCAATTCAAACACATTTGTTGGCTGATTGATTCGGTCAAAAAGCCAATATTGGTCAAATCAGCCAAAAAAACGGCTGAAAAGCTGCTAACCAAACACCCCCTTGATGAATTTGAGTAAATTTCAGTAAATCAACATAACGAGTTCATAATTCATTTAGCTTATTGAAGTGTTTTGAACTTAATAATTATCCCCAGTCTCCTTTTAAATGTCCCGTTTTACCATATTGGGATGTCCATATTTAATTGTCACATACCTTATTTGGTAAAGTTTGTGTGGCTCAAAAGCATTCTTACTTTATTCTCACTTTATCAATTAATATCAACCACATAAACCCACTTTTTTTAAAACTCGTGTCACCATCTTCCGGGATATTTAAAAGGGAACGGATGGAGTAATAGTATATTCTTATGGCATCTTATAGATTGAAATGTATCTCTTTTTCAAAGGGGTAAAAGTTAACATCAATGTATTTTTTCTAAGAATTTGGAGTCTATATTTGAATATTATCAAAGGAGGGCTTTTAGGCAATATTTCCCCAATGTCATCTCCCAATATATGGAAAATATTTGAGAAATTAGCTTAAATAGGACTAAAAATATTTGTATATTTCAAAATGGTACTATCATATTTTTATTATCTAATATGAGTAATTACTGTCATATTTTGATAGTATCAAAACTTTAGACATGACAATATTTTTCAAGATTGATAGTAATCATTGTTATTTATGTAGTAAAAGCACGACAATCCTATTTTAGAAGTAGGGGTGGACTCGGGCCGGTTCGGGCCCGGTTCGTGCCTCGGGCCAGAAAACTAGGGCCCGGGCCCAAACCGCCGGGGGGCGGTTCCGGGCCAAACCGGGCCGGGCCGGGCCAACCGGTCTATTTTTTTTTTTGGTTCTCCTTTTTAACCCCCTACCCCTCCCCCTCAACCCCAAACCACCCCAAACCACCTCAAATGGCCCAAAATACCTAATCCAACTCAAAACTTAAAAAAATTTCAAAAAAAAAAAAATAAATAAATAAAATCCGGCCCGAACCGGCCGGGCCGGTTCACCAAAATCAGGGCCCGAGCCCGGGCCGCCATCCCACCGGGCCGGGTGGCCCGAACCGGTGCACCAACCGGTTGACCGGGCCGGTCCGGGCCCGCACAGTAGCGGGCCGGTCCGGTTCCGGGCCGGTTGGCCCGGCCCGAGTCCACCCCTATTTAGAAGTATCAAACATTTTACTCTTATTTTAAGAATTTTCCCTAGCTAGTTATTTTTGGGTGGTGATTTATAGCGGCAGGGCAGTTGAATAGAGGTCGAAAAGAGAAAATATGAAATAAATAATTACATATTTATGATTAAAAATGAAGTCTGTTTACAAAAATGTGATTAATGACTAGTGTAGTAATGAAATCATAGTAACTTATGCTCAATTTTTAAACTTAAGTTACTACAACACTAAATTGTACTCCGTAGTAACTAAGTAAGTTTTTTAGTAATATTTAAGTACAAAATCCAATATTAAATTTATTCAATTAAGTATTTAATGATTAGTCGCATTTTGTAGAAAACACAAAACAACCCACATTTTCAAAAAAGATAAAACAACTCGCATTATTTGTCTTTCGAAGTACAGAAGCCATATTCAATTACTTTGTCCTGCATTTATTTTTATTTTATTTATAGATGTTGTGGGCATTTAAAATTATTGAACTAGTTGTGATTTTTATTGAGACTCTTCTAAATGCTACCAGGTTATAATAATTCTTTGGGAACAAGGATGATTGTGTCAAGCCCGATACATGGTTAGCGATTCGTGTTGCTCTTTCAAGGGTGATCGTCTCCAAATCTGACCATAGGGTTTATAGTCGTAGTTGTTGGAGTTTAGCTGGTGTCAGTTTTGTTTTCCCTTTGATTGATGTAATGATCCTGAAACTTATGATATGAAGAGAGACTAGTTTCGTTGAAAAAAAATAAAAAATCTTTGGGCATCTTTTATAAGTTGGCCAATTTCAAATTTCACAAGTTTTTATTTATTTAATTTTTTTATTTATTCCATTGCTATTTTTTTTTATGAATTGTTCTTCACAAAAGTTTATTAGTTAGTAAATTAAATAATATTTAATTTTTAAAAAATAATAAAAATAATAAAATTCATGACAATATAGGTTATTGATTGATAATTTTCAATTATTCGAGTCTTTTTTTTGGACAAAACGAACTTAATTAGCATTAATGAAATCATTCGAGTCTTATACCAACATATTTCATCTTTCTTATCACGGATTGATAGCTCATCAATCTTTTAGATTTTGAATTAATAAAATTTCATTTTTTTGGATGAAGGGGGCTTATATTATGACAAGAGCATTCAGCCAGGATCTAAAATAACAAGAGTACCACCGATAACCATCCGCCCTTGGGCATGACTCTGAGTTAACCACCTTCAAGAAAGCAGTATAACTGCTGATCATAAACTGGACATAACTGAGCCAATAATGGTTACTGCTGAACTCTCATCACCCGAGCCTAATGCAAGAGTCTTAAAAAACCAAACAAACCAAAAACCAAAAACAACAGTCTGAACGTGAAACGAAACATAAAAAACAACAAGAAAATAAACACCACAGTGGAACCTCATCATCCACAGCCTCACGAACACATCAGGCGGGTCTAGGAACTCAGCCCCGCCTCCTCCCCGTTTTTTTGCTTTGTCCAGTGCCATCTCCTCCCCTGGATTGTTTTCCTGTGCCGGATCCTTCCAGACTCTCCTGCGCTACTGGTCAACCGAGATCTCCCCTTCATTGCTTCTATCCTCTTCTTTTGTTTCGCTACTCTCTGTCTCAGCTATACCCCCCCTGCGCCCATGTCCTTCATCTTCTCGATGAGCCCTCCTCTGATGACTCGAAACCCCACGTTTATTGAACAACCACTTACTACCTCTTGTGGGACTAGTCTTACCCCCTCCACCTGCTCTAAGATCAGCACTAAAAGTTTTCTCCAGAGCAATATCTTCCATATATTTCAATGGGCAAAATTTCTCAGTGTCCTATGATTCCACAAATGAAACAAAAACTCGGTAATTTTTCATACTTAAAATCTACCCGGTGCCCTTCACCCCTCTTGGTCAAAGTAGATCCCTTTTTCAGGGGCCTTCTCACATCCATCTTCACCCTAACTCTCAAATATGAACTCCACTTTTCCTTAAAGTGGCTTTCATCAAAACTAATGAATTCTCCAATGTAATTACCCACCCTTCTAGCAGTGTCTACATTCATGAACTTATACGGAACATTATGCACTTGCACCCAAAATTCCGCTTAAAACAAATTCATTTTATGTGGTATATCATTAGGACCAACCTCCTTTAGCAATAACAGGTTCCGCTCAAACAACCAAGGATCTTCCTCCATAACACGATTCATAGCAACTTTATGATAAAAAGTGAATAGATACCTCTTTTCATCAATTTCTTGAACTGTCATTCCTCTTCCTGGCCTTCAGAACGATGCAAACAGATCATGTAATGCCTGGAATCTGACTTTTCGGTCTGTACGAATGACTCCCACCACCAGAAATTCCGCCTCTTTTGCGGCCGGAGCAATAACCTCTTCCTCCTCATCATCAAAGTTTAGATTACTGTTATCTTTCTCCAAAACCATTCTTCGGTACTGCTCCACCACTTCCTCCATAGCTTTAAGGAATAAAATCCGTCTACATTATTGCCTCCCCGCGTCTGAACCTTCCCTCGTTCCATAAACCGAAACGAAGCAATTCCGAAAATTTATACCGCCGTTGGAGTCTTTGAAGCTTGCCGTGGAACACCAGCACCCACCTCCGTTCCGTCCCAGCCTAAGCAAAGACTGAAACGAAAAAAGGGAAAACGAAAGCTACACTAGGCGGCGATATCGCCGAACCCTAGAGAGAGAATGGTTATTTGCACAAAATGTTAATAAAATTTCATTTAAATTCTGTGATTAAATTAATTTGAATTGTTTAAAGTTTCCAATTAATTTAATTATGAAATTGAGTTTTTAAAACAGTGAGTCAGTATTAATTAAATTTCTCTATTTTCAAGCTCAATATTTATAATAGTGACCCAATTTGAAAGAGGCATAATTCAACTAATGAAAATGGCAATGAATAGTTCAAAAAATTGTCCATGTACGTGAGATATAGATATGACACTTATTAATAAATCGTTCAGATACATTCAACAAGAGTTGATTTTTCTAGCTACAAATATACAGAGTAACGAGAAATCAAATTTCATTCCCATTTTGAATCCCTAAAATGCATATTTTACCCCTGTTCTATCTGTAAACAGGCGTCTCGTTTATGATAAATGGACCACAAACTTTCAGATGAAGAAACATTGCAAAGATGCTCTAAAAATTTTCCAGAAGCTCTCTGGAAAAAATTAAAAAATAACTTTTTATGAGCATACATAGAATTTTTCAAGCTTTTGTCTGTACCAGATAAAATATCACACTTAATTTGGAGCTTTGGCATGGGCTTTAAGAGAAAACCAACAGGGTTAGTGTAAAATGTGTAGTGAGTTGTGTCTAAATGAAAAGTAGGAAAGGAAAAGAGGTAAAGGTAATAAAAGTGGGAGTATAAATGTATATTGATTGAAAAAACATACCAAAAAATAAAAGAGAGACAAATAATTAAAAATATCCCAAAAAGGAATACAAATAAAGAACGGAGCGAGTATTGTTTAATCATTGCTAGTCCAAGTTATAAGATCAAGCTATGTATTCTAGAAATATCTTTAATGGAAGATCAAGTCATAAAACATTCCTTTTGTTAAAAACCAAACTACTTGAAAATCTGATATATTTTAAAAAAGAATTCTATATTGAAAAACCCTCGAAGATTGAAAGAATGAAACTTTACCAATTTGAAGATCCGAAGAATCAAACTTCGAGAATTTGAATATCTGAATAATGAAAATGTAAGGGCTCAAAGATCCGCAAATTAAGATTTGAAGATTCAAAGATGTCAAGAATGAAAATTTGAAAATTTGAAAATTTCCAAAAAGTCGAAGATATGAAAATACATTCGAATATCTGAAAAGATTTAATTTTAAAATTAAATTCTTTTATTGTATTTCATTTAATTACAAGTGGATAAATAAGAGAATCATATTTAGAGACCATTTGATAACAACTTTTTTTCGACTTATCAGGCATATTATTCATTTTTCACCAAACATGTAATTTTTGAAACATGTTAACGTTATTTCTCTGACTGTATTGACTTAAATTATTATCTGTTTAGTTATTTTTCAGATTTTTTTATTATTTATTAATAAAATATATTTTAAACATAATTTTTATACAAATTATCAGAATCAACCAATTCAGTTAATTCAGTCAGAACTTTACCAGTTTTATCATCAGTCGATTTTGATATAATCAACCGGATTGCTAAAGGTGGAGGAGGGCATAACGGGTCGGTTTAACCGAACTGAACCGTACCAAACCGAACTAAGTCGAACCGAAACCGGACCGTATGCAATTTGGTTTGAGTTTGATACTATTTCTTCCAAACCGTATTAAATCGAACCGAAACCGATAAAAATCGAACAAACCGAACTAAAGAAATTAAAAAAAACACCTTCATACATTTTTAAAAATTAACAAATCCAAACCGAACCAAGCTGAACTAAACCGAACTGAAGAATAGTATGATTTTTGTTTGGTAATAATTCTTCCAACTTGTTCCAAACTGAATCGGACTGAAACCGATAAAACCGAACCGGAAACCGATATGTCCAACGCTAGTTAGAGATTGAAACACATATTCATTAAATATTTGATTCACATATTCATTTTGCTTCCACTCCAATTAACATCATTTTAAATCTCGAAATAACTGAAACCAAACCACAACAAATGGAATCAAATCTCAATTCCTAGTTCTAAAAGACAAAAGTCAAAAAACAGAACTAAAGTGCTAAATCTCAATATTCAGTTTCGACTTTCGACCTTGGAGTACAAAATGACCGAATAAACTCACCTCACCCCGCAGTAAATACCTCGATAACCAGTGAATAGAATAAAAACGAAGGGTCATAGGTAAACGGAAAAATGGGTTTTGCTACAGGTACCCCAAAATGGGGTACCCCATTTGTCCCCCACCCTATTGGGTGGCCACAAATGAGCCAACCCATTTATGTGGTGCCCCACTTAAATGAGTTGCCTCATTTGTGGCCACCCAATAGGGTGGGGAACAAATGGGGTACCCCATTTTGGGGTACCTTTAGCAAAATTCACGGAAAAATAGTCTGTAAGCAAGAGGAAGGGCCACCTCTTAAATTTTCTCCTTCTCTCACCCCACGCTTTAAATCTATTCTGACCGTTGCACTCTCTCAACCTCAATAGCAGAGTTTGTGAATCAACATAGCTGATCTTCTGCCTTCACTGGGGAGTTTCGCATTTTCGTCACCAATAAGCAAAGTACCCACTTCTTGCTCTTTTCTTATTCCTTACGAATCAGCAGTGTTTCGTTTCCAGTATCACTCAGTCTTCTGTATGCTTTTGTTTGATGAAATTAACATGCCCATTTCTCCGTATGATTTGGGTTGTTGAAATTATGCACCTCTCTTCTTATTGATTTTTATGTAGGATTATACGTAGTAGTTCTTAGTAAATTGTGCACCTTTCAATTATCTGAAACACAAAATATTTCCGGGTTTAGGTGCCAAATGCTTGTGTGTATGCTTACAAGATAATTTGGTGTTTTTTCTATCTAATACATGTATTACTTACGCATACTTTATTCTTGTGGATTATATATCCATTTCGAATTTTGAATGTCCTGTTTTTGGTTGCAGGACTTTTTATTGATAAGTATTCCATCTCTGGAATACTTTGTAAGTATTTTCTATCCACAATCTTACTTCAAGTTTTCATCTTTAATACTATGGTTAATACAGTTTAATTTGATGCAGGATATTACATTGAATCTTCTCTTATAGTTTAAACATTGGAAATTTTGGAGATTCAAGGGAACCAAACTCCAATAACAAGCGTAGAACGTCTGTTTTTTGTAAGTGTATAGTGTTGAATGATTTAATTTGGGAATTTGAATTTCTGGAATTCTTTTCTTTTCTCAAGCAGTTACAAATTTGGTGAGTTCAAGGAACTAATTTGAGCCCCCATAATTTCTAGGTTGTGAAGAGTGGGAGAGGTAGAAAAAACAGTAAAAAATGGGATGTAATACATCCAAGGTGGATAGTCAAGAAGCCGTCCAGCTTTGTAAAAATAGGAAGATGTTCATTGAACAAGCAGTGGAATATAGATCACGGTTTGCTTCTGGTCACATTGCTTATATTGAGTCTATGAGGAGAGTCTCTTCTGCTCTTCGAGATTATGTTGATGGACAAGGGTATAATGAGTTCTTGGTTGATGCATTCACAACCCCAACCTTTGCACCAGTGAACAAATTAAACTCGGGCTTCATCTCCATATCATCCAAATCCTTCAACCTGAAAGCATTGCAGTCTGGAAAAAGTTCTGCTTTGAAAGTTAATTACTGCAAGTCCAGTGGGAGTCCATCTGTTACCGTGGAGGAGAAACCTCAATCACCTGAAACGCTCAGACTTAAGGCTTATTCCCCTGTCCATCAGTATGGAATGGATAGCTTCTTTGCCATGCAATCTGTGCCGATTAGTTCTTCATTTTGTCATTCCTCTCCCAGCAACAGGCCCAATTTCTCCTCGTGTTCACCCCAAAGTACCCAGTGGGATTCGTTCTGGGATCCATTTTCTTCACTAGATTACTATGGTTATACCGTGACAAGTAGTCTTGACCAGAACATTTTGGGTGGAGATATTGGGTTAAGCAATGTTCGAAAGGAAGAAGGCATCCCTGGTGTAGTAGAACATACTGGCTGTCAGGAAAATTCAAAAGAAAAGATTGAAGTCCTTAAAAGCTGCGATAAAGAAGTTGTGGTTGAAGATGTTAATGATCGTGACAGTGAGTGTGATAAAATTGATTCCAGCCACATAGCCCTAGATTTGAAACCCAATGAGAATAATAATACACCAGTGTCAAGTACCCAGAATCATGGCCAACCCAGTTGCCAACAGACCACACTAGCTGATTGTGAAGCAAAGAAGCACATTCCAGAGTTTACCGTATATCTCAAAACAGGACCAACAACTATGGAAGAAGCTATTAAGGATCTTGATGCACAGTTTAGAATTGCTTGTAATGCGGCTGAAGCGGTGTCAGTTATGTTGGAGGCTACCAAGGCTTGTGATTCATCAATTTCAAATGATCTTATATGTAAGTTTACTACTTTATACTTCTGATAATAGTTGTAGTTTTCTCTTCTTTTTTTTGTGTGTGTTTGATCACTTGCTTGAGTTGCTTCATATTTGTGCAGTTTTGTATGTAGAAACATGATTATGATATCTAGCTACCTTCTTTCATGACTTTTGACAGAAGCCACAGAACATTGTCAGATGGAATTAACACACACAGTAGACGAGTTTTTGTTGTACATGCTTCTTTAAGAGAGATTAAACTAGGACAAGAGATATTCTGTCACTTCTGAATACCTCATATGTAACATGATATGAATAGTTGTAGATTATCCCACATCCCTAATTTTGGTGTATGTCTATTATTAAGTTCACTTTTGCAGACTACATTTTACAGTTAATCATCATGTGTTACTAAGTTTACAACTTGAGGACCTTTAGCCTTGTCAATGAACGTTTCATTGAGACTTTTGAATTTCAATTACTATATTTACTTTTTAATGTTCTTTTTCAGCAACAAACATGTTGAAACCTGTAGCCTTGATGACTCCTGGACCTGCAAAATCATTTTCATCCAAAAAATTTATGAATCCATTAATTATAGATGGTGATAATAATGGAAGCGGTGGTGACTTCTCTGATGACTCCAGGTTTTGTTGTAGTCATCAGTCAACCTTGGACAGATTGCAACTCTGGGAGAAGAAACTTTACGAGGAAGTCAGAGTATGATTACTGTATCCTCCTTTTTTAGTTTGTGTTTGAAAAAAGTTTCAAAACGAGTCATAAAAAGAGCCTAAATTAAGAGTGTCATTTTTCAATTGATATCTCCTATGGCAACATTTCATTAAAAAGTCCTTTGTGTTTTATTGGTTCCCATCAATAACCTTAATTATTATTTTACAAAAGCAACACATAATGATTGTTTCTCATTATAACTGTGTTACGGGCGTGGTTGGGAGATAAAAAAAAAGAACGATAAGTATGATAGTTGGAAAAACAACTCAGCTTCCCGCCCTAGGCAAGGAAGTGTCCGTCGGTTCCACCGAGCGCACAAGAAAAATTATTCTCCATAAGATTGATGATTTTATTCATTAATATGGCACCTCTATTTATACTAGTCCCAAGAGTCTTGGTGGTCTAGTATTAGAGAACCCTAATTCTATTACAATACTTTTATTAGGAAATTAACTAAAATATAATATCTCTACTAATAGGAAACTGCAACTAATAATAACCTTAGGAATCTAGAACCTAATACTTTAGGACTCTTACTTTAGGAAACTAATAATAATAATAATAATAATGAATAATGATAGTAATAATGAGCTTCTTCTTTCCATATCAAACTGGAATTCTGATTTTGACTTTTTTGTTCAAAAGTTTATTCAACATATTTGTTCTCTATATGCCATGCATAATTTTGCGCTTACACATTTGTTCATATAAATGACTTGAATTGATAAACATAAGGTAGCTTTTCAAGTACTTCCTATTTTTGTTTGAATGCTTATTGTTAAAGTATTGGCCCATGGGTATAAAAATAAAACACTATATAAGGTTCTGGGTTAGTCTTACTCCCATAGTGGATTGCTATAAAACAATAAAACATTAAACATTATGTAAGGTTCTGAGCTACTTTCCATATTAGATTGATGTGAAATACCTTTTAGGGTGGAACTCAGGTTGACCTTTTAGGATTTAACCCCAAGTTTGACTTTTTAGAATGGAACCCCAGTCTTAACACTTACTCATCCCAAATCGAATAGATGCAAGAGTCTAATGAACACTCAATATTGATGAGAAGAGGATAGACGAATGATGAGAGTTCAGTAGCCTGGGAATGCAATTTGAATTGTATTATCTAATTTTTTTTGTTTAATTTTGTAGTTAAAACCATGGCTTAAGAATTCAGTTCAGAAGACTTCACTTTGATGCTTCAATATAGATTTGAAAGAGATATTCAACATTTGTAGTTCAACTAAATGAAGATGATAACTAGTTTCAGTTCTGATACTTTTCTGTGTAATCAATCAGGCAGCAGAACGTACACGGCTTGCATATGAAAAGAAGTGTGCACAACTCAAAAATCAAGAAGAGAACAATGCTGGTCTTCCTTTAATTAATAAAACAAGAGCAGCTATTGGGGTTTTGTTTGCTCAGATTAAAGTTTCTATGCATACTGTTGAAACTATTTCGGAAAGGATTGAGACTTTACGGGATGAAGAACTTCAGCCTCAGCTATTACAATTGATGCAAGGGTAAGTAAATAAACGAGGATAGGAACTCACATATAAGACTTTAGACTACTACTCTTCATTTAAGGTTGATATTTTAAGACAAAACTCAAATGTTAATATGGCTGAGAGATTGGTAGCAATCATCTTGCTGGGTATTAAAAAGTCATTCCACACCAGTTAAATATAAAAATACAAATTCACATAAAAAGGTTAGAGCTACTTCTCCTACAATGCTGACCTTTAGAGTACAACTATTTCAAGATTGGACCGCTCTAACGAGCAATAGCCCATTACACTTAAGCAAGCAGTTGATTCGGCCAAGCCTAAAGAAAGAACACACATATTTCAAAACTTGTCTGCTCAGACGAGCCGCAATCTTGCAGGGTATGATATGTCATTTCACACCGGTGAGATGTACTCCGTAGTAAATATTTACACATTTAAAAGGCTTTGAATTGCTTTTCCTCTAAAGAATATCATTTAACATTAGATCTAAAGTCAATAATTAGTACACTATAGAAGGTTGCATCTCTATGCTTTCTCTTGGTCAAGTGGAACAGTGTCCATTCTTTAATCTCTGTTATCCAATGCATGTATCAGATTTTTCAATTTTAATTAGTTGTACCATTTTTAACTAATATAAATGCCCCGAATTTTGGAGGGGTGAGAAGTAAGCATCACAAACTTGCATATCTATTATAAGTACGGAAGTACCTCAAATTTATATAAAATTTTATCTTTGCACCATGATCATACGTTTTCTCTTTCACAAATGTACAATTATAGTGCTGAGTATATAATTAAAATATTCTAAGCATTTTAGTGCGCAGTTGACATTATAAAATTATTTGCTAATGTTATTTATTTCAAATATTGAATTTTAGATTAATAATTTCATTCTATTAAATGACAAAAGTATTTTAAATTTTAAGTTTTAACACTATACGTTTACATTTGATAAAGTAAAATATATTATGATGGTACTAAGATAAGTTTTTATATAAACTTCTGGGTATTATTATTACATATGCAAATTTAATTTGGGGTGCTTACCTCACAATCCTTAAAAGTTTGAGGTATTTAAATTATTTTTCATTTTTCCCTTGTTTACTGGTGGAGTTTCTGTTGCTATTAATGTAGAAATAACACTCATGAAACAGGTTAGGTAAAATGTGGAAGGTGATGGCAGATAGCCATCAATTGCAGAAATGTACAATAGATGCAGCTAAAATCAAGCTCCATGGTTCTATCACACCATCACAAGAATCTTTAGTCAAGAATTATACTAAAGGGCCACCACCTTCTGAACCACACAAGCTGGACCGTTTAGTCGCTAACCTTGAGACTGAGCTAAGAAACTGGCGTGCCTGCTTCGAGACATGGATTGTTTCTCAAAGCTCATACTTGCACGCCCTAACAGGGTGGCTCTTATGTTGTTTGAATGCAAATCCCATAACACAAAAGCAACAATTTTATTCTCCTGGTTGCTCTGTGGGAGCTCTAACAATACTCAACATTTGTGTCCAATGGTCAAAGCTTCTTGACTCCGTCAACGAAGTCCCAATACTCATTGGATTGGACTTCTTCATCTCAGGCATTGTTTCTCTATATCCGCAACATCTGGATAGAAGAGATCCTAATAGTAGGGTGATTGAAGCTGGGAAACCTTGTGAGGAGGAGGCATTGGCAGCAGAAAAGATGGTTGATGCTGCGAATGATGTGGTTTGTTCAGGGATTTCTGTATCAGTGGGTGCACTAACAGATTTTGCAACTATTGTAGCACAAGGATATGCTGACCTGCTCACGAATTGGGAGGTAAATTATGAAAGTGATGAAGGCACAACTACTAAGGGAGTGTAACTCATTGTGGGGTTTGGATAGTTAGCATTGAATTGGTTGAATGTGATTTGTGCAGGCCTACTAATAGATAGAGAAATAGTTTATGTGATCTTATCCTTGTTACTTGGTAATCATTTTTTGTTCTTGTAAAAGTTGATATTAAAAGGGATGAAATTATTCGGAATTTTTATAGCCATATATAGCATCATCGTCGTCATTCATTCTCTAGTGGGGTGACCCCAATATACATGTGAATGGAGATGGAGGTGTGAATGATAAACGCATCCTTACACATCAAAGTCATGAATGACTCCATATAATGTCCCTAAAATTGTCGCTGTTAACGTTTTATGTTGTCCAGGTTGGGATTGTTTGACTTAAATGGTAATATCTGGAATCTTAAATGGTATTATCTGTTTTAGTAAAAGGTAGAAGGTACTACCAATTGTGCTGATGATCTGAAACAAGCTATTAAATGACATCAATACATTCAGTTATGAAATGCAATAAACAAATATTGATAGTTGTAAATAAGTAAATACAGAGGACATTTGCACTTAAGATGTCATTGTCATTCATTAACATGTGGAGAAAATTTTAGTTTTACTATGATATCTAAGATTTGTCTATTAAGGATGTTTTTATTTGGACGGTTAAGTTCGGACTTCTATAGTTATAAAACACACAGAGACCAGAAGTTTTATCAGATCAGACTAGATCAGACTTAAACAGACTAGACCACTGACAAATTTCAGTCCAAGTGAAAACATCCTAATTGTCAAAAATTAAATTAATCGGGACTGATCAACCTAGTTTCCGTTTCTTCACTTTGCTTCACCCTAGTTCATTTGACTAGCAAAAGTTCTGAGAGCTCCAAGAGGTTGTATTTAAAAAACTGGTAAGGAGTTTGAAGTGCTATTAGATTGGACGATATATCCCAACTTTTTCTTGGGAGGAGTTATGCGGAACAACCTTTTGTGAAGATGACCTTTTCCCTAGACTTCTGATTTTCTTCCCCTTTTATGCATATTTGATACCTCAAATGAGAATAAGCACCAAAATATATGTTTGGGCCATTATCGAGATCTTTGTTCCTTAATTTGTCAACAATTAAAAGCTTTATAAGATTTGTCATAGGTATGATACTATACTAAAGAACATACTCCCTTTATATGTAAAAGTTCACTACAATATGTTTGGCCACATTATTTAAGAACATACAATAGGAGTAATGAATAGTGTAGGAAAATATGAGAGAGTGAAAAGGTATGACAAAGAAGATAAAAAGTAGAAAAAATAAAGGTAATTGAGTATTTTTAAAGAAAAAATAAAAAAAAGTTACCACAAAGGAAAAATGTAACAAACTTTTAAATATACTCATAAAAGGAAAATGTAGCAAATTTTAAAATACGAAGGAAGTAGTTATTAATGTAAATAGTCGATCTCTTTATAGCTTGTTCAATCAGAGCTAATGCCTATAAATTCCCCTTTCATTGTAAAATAAAATATTGCCTCTTGTTTTAAATTGTTCCTACTTACAATGTCATTGTCATTGAAAAGCATATTCGTCCATTTGAAAGGTTGCGTCTATGAAACCTACTTCAATAAGCTATTTGTTGACATCAAATACAAAAAGTGTTGTGTTTATTCTTCTTATGTATGTAAAGGTATTATTTATAAGCTTATAGCAACCCATTGACATTCAACTCGATTTGCATGACACCTTTTTTTTTTGTGAAAAGTGAATTTTATTGAATAAAGGAAAACTTACAAGGCGAGAAAGGAAGTAAAAAAAAAATTACATAAAAAAGAAAAGAAATAAAAATAAAGCTACTCCCAAGGAAAATCTCTGGACTGTGACCTAGTCCTCATACTGTGGCGCCTTTTTTTTTTGAGATTTCCTGTAGATCTTCAGTTGCGTGTTTAGATTGTCTGTTGGCAGACAATTTTCAGAAGTCGCAAGATTTGCTTTGCAGCAAATTGCACTGTTGAATTTGGATTTCCTAATTTCTTCGGGGTATGAAATAGGAGGACGACGATCGCTTTCGGTTGTATGTCCTAGAAAGTCATCTTTGTAGAAAGAGTCGTCTGAATAATCAAAACTGTCAGAGGCATCTGAATAAGCCTGAATCATTGGCAGCTGATAATTTAAGATCAGTTTGGAGATAGATGTAGGGTCCTCTGATTCAATTGTGCTCCTAATTTGAAGGATGGAGTCATCCTGCACCGATTTGCATGACACCTACTTGTCATGCTCATATCGTGAATGGATCTAGACATCCATATAACATGACACATTTAATTATCTAGTTTGTAGGTGCTATTCAGAGAAAATCAATCCGCTAAGCTAGTGAGAGTCTTGAAGATTAAATTTACCATATGAACCTTATCACTTCTAAGTTCTAATCCGTAAAGGCTTCTCGCAACAAAACTCACCAAAAGACACAAGTATCAAAGTAAACAATAACATAAAATCGTATATATAATGTTAGAATTGACTTGAAACATGATGCTAGAAATCAACCTCCCTTATCTTATTGTTTTTTCACGGACACCGAGTGATGGATAGTCTACCCGGGGGGTATCTTATCCGAGGGGTTATTGCGGGAATAACTAGAGAGAAGTCAGAGCAAATAGGAGGAGAGAGAGTCGATTTATTAAATGAACTCGAGATGTGGAGTTGGGGATGTAGATGTCGATTACAAGGAGAAATGGGCTGCTATTTATAGCAGCAATAAATGCGATGAGAGTACACGTGTCAGTAATCTAACGGCCGAAGGGTCATATCAGCCTGGTGGCACCGGCAGTGGTACGTTCACCGCATTGAATGCGGTTGGCGGATGTGACATGGCATTAAATGTGGTGGTTGGCTGTCCCTAAAAGGAATCTTCGATGATTGAGAGTGTTTGGCCGAAGGCACCTTGTGTGGCCGAGGGCTCCATGTAGCCAAGGACCCCTGTGTAGCCGAAGGCCCCGAGTGGCAGAGGGCTAAGTTCAGCCGAAGGCTTCCCTAATACCGAGGGCTTGGTAATGCCGAAGGCTCATGTTTTTTGCCGTTTTCTCCCAGTAGCTTCGTACGTCAGAGAGGGCTACTTCGTGAGTTTCTGGAGCCTTCGGCCAAGGAGGCCGAAGGCACCCCAGTGTGTATTCTGGGCTACTTTGAGGCTTGGGCCGTTGTATTTGGGCCTGAGTTGTTTCCTGAGCTCAATGGACTTGTGTAGGAGAAGTAGGAGTCTATGGGCCGGGGGTTCCTGGGCCATATACTCCATCACCAAGTTTGCGTCCAGCTCCCGTGATCGTAACTTGCCACCATTATGTTTTTGGATCCCCGTTTGTAGCTCTATTTTGGTGCTACAACCAACTCCTTCCTCATCCTCATCCTCATTATCTTCTATTCCATCTTCATCACTTTTGAAGATGAAGATGCAATAAAAAAAACTTAATGTTCAAACTGTTACAACTAATAAAGGATGAATTATATTAATGGGTAGAAATTGTATGCTTTGTTTGGAGATCCAACACGTCATTCTCCATCACACTTCAAACTAAGATGAAAGAAAAATTCATGTTGTACACAAAATTAGTACACAATTTGTACACACACCCCCTAGTGCCTGTGTACAACTTTTGTGTACACCAAGAATTACGCACGATCAAATTTACTTAACCATTTCCATCTTATTAGGACACTATATTTTCATTTATTGTACTTCTATGCTTTACTTTATTCTTAATATTGTTATTTTAATAGTACAAAATTGCTCCTAAATGGAGTGGAAACACGTGATTTCCATAAATAAGAGGATGAAGTTTCTCCTAAATAATACTCCCTCAGTCCCATTTCGTAAGATACTTTTCCTATGATCACTTGGTCAACACAAATCACTTTTAATCTCTTCCTTTGTATATCAAATTTTTATCAAATGTAATTCTGATTTTTGCGATATTGTAAATCTTTTAATGTAGTTTCTGAATATGTAATTCCTTTTTTTCTAAAAATAATTTGAGTGCGGACAGGGATCCATTTGCTTTATCGTCGGTCAAACATCGTAAAGCGTAAAGTGCCTTACAATTCGGGACGGAGGGAGTAATAGTTACTCTCAATCTTGCAATATTTTCATATTGTAGTATCAATACTACTCCCTCCGTCCCATAAAATTCTTTCCGATTTGACTTGAATCGAAGTTTAAGCAAGTGAGAATGCAACATAAATGTATGGTTGTGATTGAGTAAGAAAAAGACAAATGAATGGTAGTTACACAAAACTTTTCAAAGAGGAAAATGAAAAGAAATTTTAAAACGTCCCAAAAAGGTAAGTGAGAAGGATTTTAAGAGAGTGAGGGAGTATATTAGTGTCTTATAATTTTTTCAGCGCCTATATCCTACCACCAATTGTACAGTGAACACCGTACAATCGGTGGCAATTTCGTAATTTAAGTGAAAATTTTCACTTCCGCTAAATGAACATTAATGTATGTTTACTGAGTATCAGATTTATTCTATTGCGTATTAGGATCCAAACAATGAGCATCACGATCTCTGCTTCATATCTTCTAATGCACTTTCTTTTTCTTATTTTTCTATTATAAAAACTTATTAAATTATATTTATAATCAATTCATATGAATTTCAATATGCGGGTCTAATGTAATACGGTAGTTTTGAAATATGCATTGATATGACATTTTTAAAATGAGCATAACATTAGTATCATTTGAGTATAAAGACGTCTTAATTGAGCATCAAACCTCCTCTACAATTGAATATAAAAATATCAAGAGCTCTTTTGAGCATCAAATTATTTTGATCGAGTATTGTGTTATCTACTATTGAACTTTGAGGTTATGTGAGCAAACTCAAATTTGGTCGTGTGAGTTTCGTCGGCGTTGATATAACATGTTAATATGAGCATAACACCAATACCAAATAAGTATACATAATTTACAAAAGGAAAAATAGGTAATGTTAATCCCAAGTCCCAACTATACCCGGTCCACTTTTAATAATCCGTAGTTTTGATTATTTCCCTGTAGTCCCAACTTTGGGCCCCCTTTCCTAAAATACTCACTGACCGGTAAACATAAGTTATAACTGGAATAATAAACAGAAATTGTCCTATATAGGAGTAAAAACGTTTTGAAATTCCAAAATAGGAGTATCATGTTTTTTATTCCCTGAATAGGAGTAATCTGCCAAGTTTGGAAGAAAATGCCATGTTTAAAGCCTTGTAATGCCCAAACTTGGCAGAAATTTACTCCTATTTAGAGAATAAAAAACATGATACTCCTATTTTGGAATTTCAAAACGTTTTTACTCCTATTTAGGGAATTCTCTCAATAATAAACACGTGCAACGCACGTGTATTACTAATTATACATAAACCCTTGCCCCTGTTATCTTCTATTCTTCTTCTTCGTCCACTCAAATGAAAGGTGAACACAGTCAACGGAACTCAACGGCCAAATCGTCTTCATCTTTTCTTCTCAATCGCGAGTCGCGACGCAAGAACTCAACCAACGGCACACGACGGTGAAATGGTTTCGATTGCTGGGACATCTTCATGGTGTAGGACTGGAAGCAGTGGTTTATCAAATCAGTGCTACCATAGAGTGTGTTGTGAACCTGAAATGGTGAAAAACGGGCCAAATACTGGGAGACAATTCTATGAGTGTGCACTTTGGCCTGTAAGTTATTGAGTACTCCTTCGATTTTCTCTATTCATAATGGTTTAACTTGAGAAGTTTTGAATTGGTTCTTAGAATCTGTCAGAATTCCATTACACTCAAACTAAGACTTTTGTGTATTTGTTATGACCATTTTCATTGTTTACTTCCAGAAAGCAGATTGTCATTATTTCCAATGGATTGATGAAGGAAATCGTCTTTGCAAAGAAGACAAGAGAAATGATAAGATATGTTGTTGGAGCAACTTTTGATGGACAAAAAGGCATTAAAGGGGAAGATTGTTAGGCTGAAATGTAAGAAAGAGATGATGGAAGCTGAAAATAAGGAAATCCAGCTACTGGTTACCAGATAAACACAAACACAAAGAATGGCTTTGATTGTTTTTTGCCTCGTGGATTTGGTTTTGCATTGTGTTGTATTATAAGTAACTCGGTAGTGTGTTGCCCAATTCTTAGAGTTCTAGATATGTGTTTTAGATGAGTTTGGCTGTGGTAATAGTTGTGAGAGGTGTTACAACATTCTGTGAGGAGTTGGTTTCATTGTAATGTGTAGGATTCCTTTGAACTAATGTAATGTTGAAGTAATGAAAATCTGTTACTCTTTTGACCAACTGAGCATTGTTGTTTTCTTTACAAAGCAAAGGATATCAGGAAGCTACTTCTTGAGCCATGAACTAAGCTCGATAACACATCACACTAATTAAAAGTCTTACCAAACACCTCAAAAGCAATAGCCTTAAAAAAGTTACTCTATAGAGGTCTAAATGATACACACAGACCCTTTAAAGTGAACATGAAGCACATGTATAAGTTACATGCTACCACCCTAATAGTAAACAATAGTAAAGTGAACATGAAGCACATGTATAAGTTACGTGCTAACACCTTAAACCTGCATACTGATCAACAATAACCAACAGTAAAAGAAATGCTCCAAATAGTACCAAGTCTTCAAGTCATTTAACAAATTAAACTAAGAAACACACAAACTTCAGTCAATACAGAGGTGTATTGACTACAACTAAAAGTCTGAAACTTAAAATCTTCCAAATACAGAGCTTCAAAATACACATAGTCTTCAACTAAAAATCGCCTCATTGGACTGCAACTTTGGACTGCAAGCTAAGCAAATGAAGAACCAACTGAAGGATCTGATAAATTACTTGGACCACCTTGGTTCTCTGGAGGCTGAAAAAACAGAAAATGGTAATGACATTATCAGGATAATACCTCCAAAACCAATTGCAATTATGAATAACAATATATGTAAATTGCTTACATTGGTCCAAGTGTTTCCTTCTCCATCAATAAGGAATCAAATCCAACAGGAATCTGACCCCTACCTCTTCCTCTTACTGCTTTAGCTTTCCCTCTTCTGTCCCCAGGTGCTCTGCCTCTACCCCCTGTGTTACTTCCTCTTGCTTGAATAAGTCTTCCTCCCCTCCCTATTCTTGAAGGCTCTGCATTAGATTAATCATTGCTTTGTTTTTGTTCTTCAGTCTGAATAGCTTTCTTTGGTCTGCACCTGTTTCTTTTTTCTTGAGCTTGAACTGCCTTTTTTTTATCCGGGCATTTTCTCTTGTTATGATCTTTTGACTTGCACACACTACATGCCATCTCAACATCATGCTTTGCTAACTTTCCAGGCTTCTTAGGGTTTTCATGGGGTGACTTCATTCTATTTTTCCTAGGTCTACCTGGACCAATCTTAATAGGTGGGGGGTCTAAAGGCATATCAACCTTAGGCCAATTTCTGTCTCCAGTAAGGGGTGCAATACCCCCTGAGTACATGTAGCAGGTATGCACATAATTCTTAGGTGTGTCATTCATGAAGAAAATGCATGAAATGGCATGACAACATAGTATTCCACTCAAGTCACACTTCCTACAAGTGCAAGTTCTAGCTTCTAAATTAACTATTAAACTGTCTAGTCTGTGGCACACTTGGAACAAAATCTGACTAGATGGCAAAGGGGTACAATTGGCAGCCTCATCTTTTTCTTTCTCAAGCCTAGCCTTAATTTTAGGACACAACATACCACTTGTTTTTTCCACCTGCTGCCTTTTCACAACTAGCCTTTGCATTAATGCACCTCTTATGTCTTCAAGCATGAAAATAGTGTGCTTTGCTCTAGCATGTATTATGTAACCATTAAGTGTTTCAGCCATATTACTAACATTGACATCACATTTACTGGTTGTCCTAACAAAGGCTCTACAAAAACAAGTTGGGTTGTGTGATCTAAAAGAACTCACTGCAGCCGGAGTAATATTTTTCATTTCTTCTAAAGCTTCCTCCAAATCAACTTCATTGTATGCCTTTGCAACTTTCCAGAATAGCATTTTCATTTCATCACCCTTGTGATTTTTATGCTAGTGTGAAAATACATGTCTGTCACAATGCCTATGCTCAGCTAAAGGGAATTCTTTAGCCACTCCCCTCAAAATGGACTGCCTAAACATACATAATAAGGTCAGGAAATGGAAAAAATAGTTCAATTATAAGTAATGTATAGCAAACAGCTTCATAATATTACCTGGTGTTCATCTGAAATGAATGTGAGGTCAGCATCAACAACACTCTAAGTTTTTTTAGTTCACCTAAGAACCATTCCCAACTTGAATTGTTTTCCCCTTCCACTATTGCCCAGGGTACTGGAAACATTTGATCATTGGAGTCTCTCCCAATGGCAGACAATAACATCCCACCTAAAAATGTTTTGATGAAACATCCATCTTTAACCCCTTTGAAACACACAAAGAATCTCTGAAATGTAGGAGGGAAGCTCTTTATTGTTGGGTCTGTGAAGAGCTTGAAGTAGTTGTGGGGGTTAGCTTGACTAAGAGCTTCCAAGTACCTTCCAAGTTTGTTGTAGTGTTCAGTCATACTTCCATGAAGTTTTCTATGGGTATGATACTTGACCTTATACACAAAGTCTCTCTTCACTAGCACTTTGTAAGCTCTCCTAATGGTTTCCATGATTTGTAGGCCAGTGAGATCTAGACTTGAAAACTTCCAAAAATTGTAGTGCTACCCAGGGAGCCTTAAATTGTCTATTCTTTTTCATGTTTCTGTTGCAAGTGTGCTCTCCCATTACACTTTTAACAACAAAGCATGCTCTTCTACTGTCCCAACTAGCATACAGTCTAAATGGACAGCCTTCTACACATCTTGCACCTATTCTTTATTGTCGGTCTTTGTGGCTTACATTGATCTTGAAATTTCTTCCTTGGGCAATGGCAAATCTGGCCACAACATCTTTAAACTTCTCCCTATTTTCAAATCAAATTCCAACCTTCCATTTCAGCAACTTGAAGTCAATATTTGCTTCCACCAAAGGAATTTTATCTTTCTTTGTTATTGATAGATTGTCATCTCCATCACTCCCAGGAGGTGTGTGAATATCATCACCTGATTCTTCATAGTCACTCACACATTGGGTGTGAGGTGCATCTTCTTCCTCACACATTGGGTGTGAGGTGCATCTTCTTCCTCCTGTACTGTGTATGGGGGGGTGAATCACCTAACTTTCCTTGACCTGCTTCTTTTTGCTGTTGTTTGGCTATCTGCATAATCTTGGAGTTCCAGCCATTCACTCTTCTTCTTGACACTCTAATTTCTCATCACTTGTATCTTGATCTAATCCAAAAAGTGGGACCTCTAAGTCCTCACCATCTTCATCTCCCACATCCCCTGAAGAGTCAGAAGCCTCATAATCCATAACTTCATCTTCCAGTCCATCTTCACTTCTTGAGGTGTTTGGTTGTGAAGTGGAGGTTTGTGCTGCCTTCCTTGCATTTGGTTGAGTTTCACTTAGACCTGAACTTCTTGAAGTCCCTTTTATCCCCTCATTAACTCCATCTCCCCCCCCCTCATTATCCCCACCACCTTCAAGCAGTAGCACCAATTCTGGTGAGCTTAGTCCATGTCTTATATAGCAATCAATGATCTTATATTGCATAGCTACTTTGTACATTTCCCTGACTTCATCATCAAGCTTAACCCTTCTCAAACCTTTCTCTAAACTTTGATCAGGAATCAAGTGGTAAATATCCTCAATGCTTTTTATATTTCCCACATTTACCTCTTCTAACCAAAATCAACACGTACAACTCATCAACATCGATGTCAAAGCATTTATAATCACCATTTACATACTCCAAATATTTCTGGTTGTTGTGCTTAAAGATACCTCCATGCCACATCTTAATTATAATCACAATTGAAGTAGCCATCTCAAGTATCATCTATAAATAAATGGAAATATGTTAATGAACTAGTCTACACAAGCAGCATTTCAACACAATCATACAACCCTAAAATCAAGAATGACATTTTAATTCCAGCTTCATTTCAGTACAACTTCATTTCAGTTGAATATATTACACAAGATTCAAGTTTAAGTCTTTACAAGATTTGAACACAATCATACAACCCTAAATCTAGAATGACATTTAAATTTAGTACAACTTATACAAAATAAATAAATTTAAATTTTATTTCAGTTTCATTTCAATAAACTCAAATTGTGTTCCATTTGAGTAGTATGACCTATAAATAAATGGAAAATTGTTAATGAACTAATGTACACAAAATTATATGAACACAATCATACAAGCCTAAAATCTGGAATGACAATTAGGTTACAAGTTCATTTCAGTCCAACTTCATTTGAATGCAATAATATTTCCGATTACAAGTATAAGTGTTTACCTTCCACCGTGAGAACAAGGACAAAGATCCAACGTGCCCGGTTCTTCTTCTGATTTGTCTCTCCGGTCGGAACAAACTCACCTAAGCTTCTTCTGATGGGGTTTTTATGGATAGGAACGGTGACTGATATGAGGTAGGTGAGAAGTAAAGAGACTGAAGCATGAGGCGCTTGTGATGTTTAAAGTTTAATTTACCGGTTTTGCCGGTATTAAGTAGGCGGAAGTATTTTAGGAAAAGGGGGCCCAAAGTTGGGACTACAGGGAAATAATCAAAACTATGGATTATTAAAAGCGGATCGGGTATAGTTGGGATTAATATTACCTATTTTTCCTTTACAACATGAGTATAAAAAAAAGTCAAAAGCTCATTTTGATATGTGCACATATAATAGATTCATTATTAACAATTCACTAAACTATCGTTATATATAACAATGAGAAATATACTAAATTCGAACTTTAAAATAATTTATAATTTGTCATTCTTGAATTACAAAATTAATCACTCTTTTTGTAATATTTACATATCCACACTTATTTTAAACACTAAACTCATTCAACTACAAAACACTATATTTATTTTAACACAAAACTCATGTTATTAATTCGCATGTACACAATATTAAAATTGTTAGCACAAAAAAATTATTAAATTAATAAATATTCATCTTAAAATTAAAAAAGAGAAAAAATGATATATAAAATATTTTACAATGCAAAATTTAAAGAAATATTAAGTTATAAAGGAAGGTTGATTATAAAAAGAAAATTAAAAGATAAGGAAGCTGGGACGTTAAATTATATTTCACATTTTCATAAATTAAAACTATTGTTAAAGGTTGTTAGAAAAAGAAAAAAGAAAGCAACAAGAAAGACTCAAAGGACAAAAACCTTAGCTTGCTTACGTAAGAAGGTTAAAAAAAGGATTGCGATCTTCTGTTGCTCGACATAGGTGCCTTGTGACAACGGATGAGCGGATGAAGAAAAGGACGCCTCGAGATGTGGTCCGTCGAAGTCTATCCCTGTTAATTTTTTTATCGGACGGCCTTCCAAAGCCCAACACCCTACTTTTGCTGCAAAACAAGGCAGAGGTTCCAGATCCTTTAAAAAAAGACCGCACAAGTAGGGGTAAGTCATACATCAGGGATGAGAAGATTTTATTAACAGGATCAAAGTTCAAATATATTACGGAGTATAAAAATAATGGATGTACAACTACATACAAGTGTAGAATATAATTTGCGTAATTTTTTAATATATGAAAATGTTATACTTATGTTTAGCGAACCACGTTTAGCTTCTAAGTAAAAAAATCTCTTTAATTAATAGGAAAAATTCACAAGAATAATCCCAACTATTAACGTTCTTCCAAGATTAATCCCAAATATGCATTATTCTATAATAATCCCAAATTGACGTGAGGTCTTCTCATATTGATCCCATTTACCCACTACTGGTTACACCGGTAAACAAAATTGGAAAATGAAAAGGAAGAACAATAATATGGTCATCGGGTGTGGATCCGCCGGTCACAATCCTTCCCAAAACAAACTTTCCCATTCCTAGCCAGATTGCCTTCATCTAATCTTTGAATCTGGGGTGAGGTGAGGGACAGTCCAAAAAGTATAAAGATCGGGTATGGACGAAGCTGATTCTACTGACAACAACAATAATTCGTTTTCGTCTAATTAGGTGGAAATCCTTGGATGCCTCAATTAAATGATCTTTCTCCAGAATTATAACCTAGAAGAAAACGGAAATGAAGGAGAGGGGAGATGAAGATGGTGGCCTGGCGTTGAAAGCCAAGTTGATCTAATTTGGTCAAAAGTTTCATCAAGGCTCATGTATTTAGAAATCTAGAATTGCTCCATAAATTTCATAGGAGAAGATGAAGGAAGCCGGGAAACAAAAATATGTATAGAAATTAGAAATAAGGAAGAAGGTGAGAAGAGGTAGAAATAGAGAAAGCAACAAAGAAATTAAGAAGAAGTAGGTTAGGGATGGGAGAACAGAGGAGATTTCACATTGGGTGGAAAGAAGAAGAAGAAGAAGAAGAAGAAGAAGGGGCGTCTTACAGGAGAGAAGAAAGGAAAAGAAAGACACGTGGATTTTAAACATCTAAAATCCAATTATATAAAGACACGTGGACAAACAATCTCTTAATTTTTTTAATTCCGGTCATGGGTCTATTTTGAGAAGATGTCATGTATAGGTTGGATTATTTTAGAATTACTCATAGTTGAGATTATTATTGGAAGAAAGTCAAAAGGTGAGATTATTCATGTGAATTTTTCCTAATTAATATCCAAATTACAATTCCACAATTTATTTGTCAATAAATATTAAATTAAATTCAAATTCAATGGGTATGTTTGGCAAATAACTTATCAACCAGCTTTTAGCTTGTTTGACCAATATTGGTTGTTTCATTAGTCAAAGCATCCAATATTTATGTTTGGTAGATGACTTTTTAGATTGACTTGTTGAGTCCCAAAAGCTGAAAAAAATGGCTGGTAAGAGAAGCCAAGGAGGGCACCGTTTCTATTCGGCTTCTTCAGATTTTCCCACCAGGGGTATACGGCTCCAAATGTCCAATGTCCAAAGTAACTTTTTCCTTGGTTAGCCAAAGTTTACGTAACTAATTGTTTTGCAGTTCTCTCTTTTTGTTTCATTCTTTTGGCATGGGTTACCCTTTTCTAAATTAATGATTTAAGTATTTGTAAAACCAAATACTATTTGAAAAAATAATACGTACGTAGTATATGCTTAACTAACATATTACTCCGGTATACTACCTCCGTCCCCCTAAGTTTGGGACAAGAGAAAGTGACACGATTATTAATAAAAGTTGATTTATGTGGTTGATATTGAATTGATAATAAAGTAAGAATAAAGTATGAATACTTTAGAACCACACAAATTTTACCAAATAGAGTATGAGACAATCTTAGTGGGACGGACCGAAAAGGTAAAATGGGATAATCATGGCGGGACGGAGGGAGTATTATTTTATATTACTACGTGTTAGTTATGTCTTTTCTCTTGAATTAAAATAGAATTTATTCAAGAAATAATTATATAAATATGACCAAAATAAAGATGGTTTACAAAAATATAATTCATTACTAGAGTAGTAATGAAATCATGAAATCATTGTAATTCATGTTCAAGTTTTGAACATGAATAATCATATTTATGTAAATAAGTTTTATTTTAGTAATATTCTCGTAAAAACCTCTTTATTCAACACATTTTAAAAATTACAAATATACAAATGATTTATTTATATCTATGAAGTAATACTAGTTATAAAATTTTCATTATTAACAATGATAAAATACTTATCACAATAAGTATTATCATGTTTTTATATGTCTTTTTACACTCTATAAGTCATTTTGAAACAGCCAATTTTACCAAACAATTATTTATAACCAGCTAATATAATCAGTCGGTCAAAACAGTTAACACAACCAGCTATTAGGAAACAGCTGACACAAACAGCTAACCGCAATAGCTAACAGTCATTTACCAAACAGGGTCGATATGACCAAATTAAGAAAGGAACTGATATCGTGAATTTGGAGTGACATCGAGGGTTAATACGTCATTTCAATGACTTAGGGTTTTTTCACTTCTTCTTCAAAGTCCGGCGAGCAATGCCAATTACTCCGTAACGAATACTCTTTCTCACGCAGACAGGTTCGATATTGAGAAATTTCATAAAATAAAATGGGAGTGTTTACATTCGTCTGCAGATCCTCCGGCAGCGAGTGGACTGCGAAGCAGCTTAAAGGCGACCTCGAAGCTTCCGCCGGATCTACATACGAGCTACAGCGCAAGCTTGTTCGGACTGCTCTAGCAGAAGACAGCTCCGGCGGCGTCCAGTCATCTTTCTCCTACGTCTGCCCTAACTCCGCCGTTTTCCAGGTTCGGTTGAATTGATATGCATGTCATCTAAGTGTGCAAGTTTAGATGATATATCAGATCTATTTTTAACTGTGACTTTAGTGATATGCTTTGCGTTCTCGTTTCTGATTTCTGAAAATTTTCTTGTGTTTCTGTGATGTGGCGTTGTTCCAGACTTTTTTGATTAATATTATAAGCGATTAGAATTTTAGGAATTGAATCAGGTGTATGTAAAATACTTGAGCAGAATGGCCTTAATGTGCTGAAAGCTTTCAAGTATTTATTCCTTCTTGCATTATTGGTTCAAAACTAACATTTTTGGATTGATTTGCGATTTTGCGTTATGTTCATTAATTACAACTCCTTATTAGGTTGATACTTGTTTTACTAATGAAGAGTTATGGCACCTTCATGCGTCATTTTTTCCTCCAGAACTTTTGAAGTTTTTTTTAGGATGTTGCCTGCATTAAACAGCTCTCATTGTATTTAGATTCATAACCAATTTTTTTAGTTTTGCTTATTTGATCATCATAATCATCCTTACCCCAATGCCACAAAGGTGATCCTACAGTGGGGGTAAGGGAGTCAGATGTGCGTAGCCTTACCCTTGTACCCAAAGACTGTTTCCGTGTGAGTAGTTTAGCGAGTCATTTTGCTTTATACCATCATGTTTCCAAGCCAAAAAACAGAGTGTTTTGACTCCATTTGCATATTTGCATGTACTGGACTAAGTTTGTGTGCTTGATATTTGTTTAAATTTAATTTCCATAGACAGGACCCAAACTGATTTGGCTCTCTTGATATTCATTTTCACTGCTCTAAGATTTCGATATTGTGTTGAAGCTAAAGTACTCTTTTGTTTTTTATTGCTCTAAATTTTGCTTCATTTCTTTCAGGTGATTATTGGCGGAGCTGTTGTTGCAGCAGGTTTTGGAGGTGGAGCATCTGCAGCCCCTGCTAGTGGTGCAGCCCCGGCTGAAGCAGCTCCTGCAGAAGCAAAGGTAGAAGAGAAAGAAGAGAGTGATGAAGACATGGGGTTCACACTCTTCGATTAGGCAATTGCGATTGTTCTAATGGGTTATTTGAATGCTATACGTTTTTGGAGAAGCGCTGTTTTGGCATGAATTTAGTTCACTAGATTTGAGACACATGTGCTATGGATTATTATTATGATTTGAAGTGTTTTCTTGGGATTTGTTTTTATTATTCCGTTTATCTTTGGGGGTTTTGAATGGGTTATTTGATGCTTTGTTTTGGTTGTCATTGCATTGGTGTGGTGTAAAGCAACGCATTCAGGCTCTTTTGTTAAAATCTTCATTTTCCTGAAGATGAACATGTGCTTGGCTAATATTGGCCGTCTGATAAAAAAATCAACGGCTGCTTAGGGGTAGGGGTGGACACCCTCTGAAATTCTAATGCACCATGTAGATGGGGTTTGATCCGTTTTTAATTCCCAAATCGGACCAGAACGAGTCTGAGAGTGGGAGGAAGTGAGGAAGCATAATGGTTGCCATAGGGACTGATACAAAGTTCTCACTTCTCGACTGGAAACTTATCCAGAATTGATTCTGAAACCTGTTCCGCCAAAATAGCTCACTGAAATCGATTCCAATTTTTGTTTATAATAAAAGAAAGCTCAGAAATAAAAAGGAAAATTGGTCAGCAATCAGGTTAGGAATGGAACAGGATCCCAGTTTTTATAGTTTAAGTTCCGATCTACCAACCCCTGACCAGAACTGGCTGATCCCAGAAAGGATCATCCCTATTTGTGGATGCTGAAGAACATTGTGGTTCACGTGCCAGTAATGAAGAACATGTTTAATTTGTAGCCAAAAACATTAATCCTTATTCATTAATTCTTTGTTTTCTAGTCCTGAAAACCGACATTTAGGTTAAACAACATTATGAAATTTATTAAAGCTATTCAGTGGTTTTAAGCATGTATTGGCATGTTGTTTGGTGTGATGCTGCTATTTTACTGGATTGGCATGTGTTTGCAACTTTGCATGATGATGTCACTTTTTCATTTTTGTTATATGTTGCTATCATTATTATTTTTCTTTTTTCTTTTTGCGATTGTAATGCCTTTTAATGAAATGACATTTTTCATTGCGGAAAAAACCTCTGAAAAAACCAAACCAAACCAAAAAATGCCCACCAAACCTTGCTTCAAGATAAAAGGGACAAAGCTGAACTTTTTATTTTACTTTCCTAATTCGTTTTGAATAAAAAAAATAACATGTGCCCCATCAAGACGTTCAGACACCAAGACTGCAACAGCAAGTAAAACACGTCAAATTAAGGGTGGACTCAGTTCGGGCCGGGCCCGGTTCGGGCCTTGAACCGGCCGGGCCTCGGTTCAAGGTAGGGGAGGCCCGGAACCGGCCCGGGTAACCCCCAGGTCCGGTTCGGGCCGGGCCCGGTTCGGTTCTATATATATATATTTTTTTTGGATTTTCCTAATCAACCCCTACGGCCCTACCCTCTCCTTCAACCCCAAACCACCCCCAAACCACCTCAAATGATCCAAAATACCCAATCCAACCCAAAAACTTAAAAAAAATTCAAAAAAAAAAAAAAATAAATCCGGCCCGGACCGGGCCCGAACCGGCCGGGCTGGTTCACCAAAATGAAGGCCCGAGCCCGGAACCGGTAGCCGCCGGGCCGGGCCGGTTCAAACAGTGACCGGGCCATAGTTCAGGGAAAAAGTAACCCACCCAGAGTTCAAAATACGAGCGACCCATCACAGATTTCCACCCAAACATAAGGCATTAATGGATGCCCGCATGTTAGCTATGATACCTAAGAGAATGATGCACTAACTCAGTCTAGTCATGGACCCGGGCCGGACTTTTTTTTTGGGAAGGAAGGCCCGGGACCGGTCCGGGTAGCCACCGGGTCCGGTCATAATTTTTTTTTTTTTTTTTTTTGCTTTCCTAACCCCCCACTCACCCCCAACCCCCCCAACCCCCAAACCCCCCAACCCCCAAACCCCTCCTAACCATCAAGCCCAACCCGGCTAACCCCAAAAAATGAAAAAAAAATCAATTCGGCCCGGGCCCGGGCCCGACCCGGCTGGTTCGCCAAATACAAGGCCCGAGCCCGGACCAGCCCCACCCAGCAGGCCTAGGCCCGACCCGGACCCGAGAACCGGGCCGGTTCTGGGCCCGCACAGTGGCGGGCCGGGCGGCCCAAACCGGGTCCATGCCTAAGTAGTGCCTAACTCAGTCCCTCGCAGTCAATTAATATAAGGCAATGCAAAACTCATGTTTAATCCATAAATTTTCAGAACTTGTAATGCAGAGCTAGTTTTATCTCTAAGAGAGCCAAAAGCACCATGGCATTGCACAACACTTGGATTCATTCACAGGTTGCACATGGAAGAGTTAATGTGGCGGTTGTACTCGTCATCTTACAACCACCCTATTTTCCCCTTATCAATAAATCCGGAACACTACTACTCCACCTCCATTCCTAAACCATTCATCCTTACATGACACCTGATAGGAACACACAGTTATATCATTGGTACCAGGTTATGGGAGTGGATACGTTCTGGAGAGGCTGTGGGACCATGCAGTGCTGTTGTTGCCACTGCTGCCACCCTTCATTCCCAGCCATTACTGAAGCAGACACATCATGGATGCCCCTTCCCTCAGTAGAAATGTCATTGTCTTCAACCTCCATTGTTGCTCCCTCCAAGTCTTCAGCATCCATCATCATGTCTTCGGTAATGTCAGTTTGGGATGAAACACAATGAGGTCCTGATGCGGTTAACTGAGATGGCACCCATGGAACAACAGCTAAGCACTCATCTGAGTTGCCCGTTTCTTTTGGTTCTTCATCCTCAGCTTGTGCCAGTGAGTAATAAGATTGTCTTCTCCATGGTGCATGATCTAATCAAACACAACGCACTCAATGTGGTTAGTTAGTATCCCAGAAAACCAGAACAAGGCATGTCAATTACTCCGTGTTATGTTAATACTCCATATAACATAAAAATGATACTGCTAGTATGTTCAGGTTTCCAACATGAGCACCATACATTTGACGAACAGTTTTCACTTTTCAGAGCCAATATTAGAAACTTCATTTCTAGTTTTCTTTGATACTTACAAAATCAACCAAAAGTCTAACACTAAAGCCAGTTCAAAAACCAGTTCCAATCATATATCATTTCGTTGCATACAGGAAAAGCAATCAGTTATCATTATCTCATCTAAATCTGAATTTCAACAACAACCTGAGCTCAACACAGGTGAGGACAATGTTATTACAGACATTTGAGAAAGGAAAAATCAGCACTTACTTTTTAACCGAGAAATGAACTTAGGATCCACAGAGAAATTCTGAGGAGATTGAAAGAGAGGTGTATCAACTGGCTTAAAAAGCACAATAGCAGTCTCCTTTTCAAAGGGCTCATTTGGTAATTCCTCAATCTCTACGCCCCTTCCTACATGGCTTCCGAAGCTCTGCCCACTGGGATATGGCTCAAATTCTGCTATCGGAACGTCTTGGTAATCCTCAACTTCTTCCAATATGGGAGGCAACTCAGCATCCTGAAACATTTTAGAATGTTCAGGTCAGCTAGGATCTGACTTTAGCACAAGATAATTTCAACTAACTAGTTGCTAGTAATTAATTTAACAGTTTGCTATTCTAATTCCAAATATACAAACGAACACAAAAGATCAGAATTCAAAAGTACCAGACGGCGGATTTTTCTAGCGGGGGCAGAAAGGGAAAAATCGGAGAATTCGTCGGACACTTGTTCGAGGTCCTTTCTTTTCATCTTCAGCGGGCAATTACTCTCCATCTTCATCTTCTTCCCCTCCTAATCTTAGGAATGAGCCAAAACCGGAAGCCGATTTTTCTTCTTCAAAGCGCAATTTCTACAAAAACCCTAATTATAATGAGAGAGCCGCGAATCTAATCTAATTTCACTATATTATTATAGCTCGTCTCCTTGAATTCGAATGGTGTTTAACGCATGAATGATTGATATGCAAAATTAACCGCGGTTTTGAGGTGAGGAAAGTTTATAGAGAGGAGGGGTTTCAGGTTGGTAATGGAGGGAACTAGAAGAAATATTTCACTCTAGAAGTCTCCAGATGTTGCGAGCGAGACTGCAGACCTTTTTTGTCATGTCTTTAATCTTTGTTTATTTACCATTAATAAACAATCTTATGTTTACCATAAGATTGTTGGAGAAAATACCGAAAGTTTGATGTACCATATTTATCATTTTGAGAGAGAATAAATTTATCGAAAATTTAAGTACATTGAAATTTTTGGAATGGTATGTTTTGAAAGTAAAAAGTATATTGATAAATCTAAAAATTTATTTAAACTATTTTATTTAAATTATAAAAAATGACTAGATACACTACATCATCTTAGAGATAAATGATTTTCATCCATGGTATTTGAATAATTTTATTTTGTGTTACATATCATTATTGATCTAATTATATCTATGTTATTTAGATTACTTTTTAGGAGAATGTGTTATTTTATTTTTTAATATTACGTACGGAGTATGTGGTAAGTTGGAGTGCTTAAATATACTAAGAATAATTATTGTTCAATATTGAATGAGACAAATGAGGTGTTTGAAAAATCATGATTCAGACAAAAAAATGGGGGTTTGACCACTTTTAACATTTTTTCTTAAATGAAAACGTTGTTTGGTAAATAGTTGTTCGTCCCTAGCGTTTTGTACAGAAACGCTGAAATGGAAACACTGCAAATAGGAGAGTTTTGAATTAGTGATTCGAAATATGGTATTTTTACTAATTTTATGGCCAAACAGCTAAATTGTCAAACATCTTCTAGCAACCCGTCAACTTATTCTGTTAGTCAAACACGTACTCTGAATCCGTTATTGACAACCCGCTAACATAATCTGCTATCCGCTAAAGCTAAAAAACTGTAGAGTAATTTAATGTTGTAAATATTATATTCTACGTATTTGGCTTTATAAGTTGAAATAATTACATAAATATTACAAGAATGAAAAGTGTTTTAAAAAATGTGATTAGTGATCAGCGTAGTGAAGAAATCAAAGTAACTTATTTTTAGGAGGCGTTTGGTAACATTGTTTTCAGTTTATCAGGCTTATCAGACAACTTTTTCCCACCAAACATGTAACTTTTGTTTCTGCGCGCTGAATAGTGTAATAATAAGAAAAAGTAAGGTTAAAGTTACTTTTCTGGCTGTATTGGCTGCAGTTACTGTAGATCATCATTTTAGCTATTTTTACATACTCCTTCCGTCCCACTTTAAGGTTCCCACACGATTTACGATGTTTGACTGACCATAAAGTTAACTGATCCCTGTCATTAATAGAATTATTTTTAGTAAATAAAATTTACATATTCAGAAACTACATTAAACCCGCTACAAAACCTGCAAAAAATAATTTAAATTTCATAAACTTTAGATATAAAAAGTAAAAGATTAAGAACAATGCACGTTGACCGGAGAATAGTGTACGGGAACCTTTAAATGGGACGGAGGGAGTATAATTTTTTCTTTATTTTATTAATAAAATATATTTTAAAAATATTTTTTTTCTTAAATCAACAGACTCAATCAATACAGCCACTCCAACCAGAACTTCATAAATTTTCAGCAGAATCAGTCGATTTGCATGTTATCAAACGGGCTCTAATTTTTAAACTTAAATTACCATGATACAGAGTACTACATTGTAGTAAGTATTAGTCATATATGTGTAAATAGGTTTTATTTGAGTAATACTTTTGGAAAAAACCCTTATAAGTTACATTTAATGAATTAATAGTTGTTTATAAAAAATGTCATTAATGCATTTATGACTCGCTAAAAAGCATAGCATTTCAAGTGTTATTCTTTATTTTCATGGCAGTCTTATACTCAATTTATCACATGAAGGTGCATATTTTTATAAAAGTTATATATTCTATTTTATAAGTTAAATTTAATGAATTAATAGTTAATAAAAATGTCTTAAATGCATTCATGACTCAATAAATATAAAAGTATAGAGTACCAAGTGCTACTAGTTATTATCTTCGTAATTTCATATTTTTCTTTCCGTAGTTTATCACTACGAAGCTATATTTTATTCTGGGTTGTGGAGTTAGAAGTTATAATATGTTTTTTTATAAGTTACTTTATTGATTCTATTAGTTAAAACTTCACAATTTTCAGTCAAAGCACGCTTCTCACATGATCTTTTCCCTTAATGTATTTTGTAATTTTTTAACAATGGATTTAATATGTTGCTAATAACAACGACTTTGTATATTTTGTTACTGGGTGATAACTTGTTGTATTAAAAGACATGCATGATAATTTACTGATATTGTACCTTCTTTTTTTAAAAAAGGAAAGTTTTCAACTTAGATTAATGATATCATGGTTCAAAGAGGACAAAATACAATCGGGGGAGTATTATGCCAAACATAGCAAGCAGACATAGAACCTGCAGCCTTTGCTAAATCATGGCTTACGCGATTCAGTGATCGTCTCATATGAGCAAACTTTATGCTAGCAATAGAGGCTGATTTTTCTCTAATATCATTAACAATCATCCCGAATGAAGAGTCATCTAATCCTTCCCGTATAGCCTTAACGAGCTGAAATGCATTGGATTCCACATCAATATTAGTACATCCCGCTTCTTTAATCCAGCTGAGAGGCTCCCTCATTGATGGCGCCTCAGCCTCCCTTGTAGACGCTCACCAATTCGATTAGTGGCTCCTCCGAAAAGTTCCTACTCCATTTCACACCACCCACGCCAAGCCCACACATCTCGCCCCCTTCCTAACTGAAGCATCGATATTGTACCTTATTGAATCAAAATTTTCGGTAATGATATGTAATTTTTTATACCAAAATTTTTTATACGACAAAGATATGAGATAAAATATTCAGTATGCCGTACCGAACCATTCCTATTAATACTACTCCAAATTACAACTAAATATAATGATTTAGTCATCTTTTAACTATACACAATTAAAAGAAATGGAAAAACGTTTTGAGTACACATGGTGGTCCACATGTGCACCATGTCATCAACAAATGGCTGACTAGACTTCCACATGTGTGCCACATCAACAAAATTATTGATGATTGGACTGCCACATGGCAAGTAACCTGCAAATAGAACGTTTTTACAAAGTTCGGGAACTTGATTGATCTTTTTAAAAATACGAGAACCTAATTGACTTTTTCATGACAGTACAAGGACTAATTGATAGTTTTCCCTAATAGAAATTAGTATATTACTAACATAAATAAGAAATCATTCTTATGATATCAATAGCCCCTAATCTAGAGAAATTTACAGGAGCACCGCCCTTCTACTTATCATTTACGTAAAAACCGTCGGTATTCACTTAATCTTATTCACTAAAGAATAAAAATAATCAAGAGGCTATTTTCGATAGTTCTTTTCTCTTTAATTTATCATACTTTATTATGATTATTACCTCCGCCGCGGTGAGCTTTGCAAATTTTGATGTAGAAATAGAAAAAGTAAAAGTTGTGTGAATAATGTTTATGCAGAGGAGAGAAAAATGAACATAACCACAAAAGGCACAAATTAGTTACTTTAATTGGAAAGTGGTCAATTTTTTTGGACAACCAAAAAGGAAAAGTTGGAATAATCTATTGGGACAGAGGGAGTATTATTTGTTTTTTACTCTGATGTCATAGATTCATGTTAGCCGATCCCAAACTCATTGAATTAAGTCTAGAAAGTTGCGGTTGTTGGATTTACATATGTTAACTTTTGTTGGGCCATAATGAATATATGAAATACATGTCCAGTTCACTAATTTCAGCCACATAAATTATGCAATCAAAGTTTATTGTATCATTGTGCAATATACAATTTAACTTGACAGTGATACACACATTGGATGCGTATATAGAAAGCACATAATGAGATATATGCTCAGGTTTCCTCATCCACATGCTTCTTAAGAGTTGTTTTCATCATCAGGGCAGAGCAAGAGAATTATGGAAGAATAGCTTAGCATGGGGTACATGTTGGCATCAAGAAAATGAGCGTATTGTTTTATTGCCGCTTTCTTATCTGGAAGATCATCGGAAAGGAAATCGAACGGAGCTTGCTTGCCCGTGTCCACCAAGGGGTGCCACCTATAACCCGCTCGTTCTGGCAGTGTAACCATGACAGGCAGATGGCTTGTGTTAAAGGCAGCATATATTTCTCCCTTAACTTTGTCAACCTGCAAGTGACTCAGAAAGTGAACAAAGAAGCATATGTGTGGTGGCCTGGACATGCAATCAATATGATGAGTGCTATAATCAACATTCATATATCCCTCATAACTTTGTCAACTTTGACTAACACGAAGAATTACATGATTTAATGCCCAACTGTTTACTGAAATGGCTTTATTGAGAGCACAATCAATAGAAATGTGCATAAAACAATACCAGTGTAAAAGCCACAAAGCGACTAGCTTCAGACCAATCTGGCATCCCTGGAGCATGACCATGCCATTGTAGCCGCTCGGCCGTTGGGAAATCATCTAAACCAAGTGACTCGGCTTCACTGGAAACCAGGCAGTAGTGAGTACTTAAAGAAGGTATAGCATGAAATTGAAAAACAATGAAAAATAATATACTTACTGCCGGAACTTGGTCATGTGGCAGCAAAATCTGAAAAAGTCAGTAGAGGATTCATCCTTCTTGTCCCATCTGAAGTAGTTAATCTACATCGAGAGATACACACTTACACCTTGTAATTAAAGGACACATGCAAATGATGCAATTCAATAAAAAGACATAACGTGATTACATAATTATCATGACAATATGTATTATTGTTTCCTCCTTTTGTGTGGCCATACTCGTCACCCATATAGAACATCGGAACACCCTGAAGTAAAAATAGTAAAAAAGCAGAAAAATTATAAAACCAAATAATAGAGCCAGCTAGCAATAACAAGTTATAAAAAAATTATAGCAATTTTAGTCAAAATGCTTAAATCTACAGACAAAACTAGAATATTTTAATTTTTCAGGAACTATAATGTCGTTACATGGTATATTTTCAGTTGAGGAATGCAAGGCCAGAATGATACATAAGTTAATCAACTTCACTTAAGTACTCCAGCCAAATGGTGTTTATGTGCAAATAATATTTCTTTCAGAACTCAGTCCCATACTTGCTTTACATGTATAAAAAAACACAGGCAATATCATTCTTTTATCAATGCAACATTGCTGCTAATCTACCATCAAGCTTTTGGATTATAAGTATACTTATTTAAACTGTGACATTATGATATGCAAGTTAAACCTCTGACCTGCCAGTTATTCATGTGATTACGCAGTTAGACTAAGAGCTTTATAACACCTAGAACATTGATAAGTGATGTTCTTTCTTTTATGAGCAATTAGGATTTTTAAATCTATGAATCCTACATTGGCCCAGGTTGCTAGAAACAATGACCCTAAGAGTCAACGCAAAATATATACTACGTATTTGACATCTTTTTATCATAAAATTGAAAATAATATAATTAATGCCATATGTTTACTTATTCCTCAAAAACATATTGGCTCGAATTAACTATGAACTAACTACTTAAAAATTGTTTAGTAGTTTCTCATTTTTATCAATTTCACATCAGTAGTTCCTAATGTTTATGAATTTCAAGTGCAAGATGAACCGCTTAACATGCTAAACTAGAGCGAGGGGGGTAGCCTAACATGGGTTTAGATTGTATTAAATGTTGCCATAAATAATTGCCTGATATAGTTTCTTTGTTTTGCTCTTTAGTTCAACATCTGATGACTATAGACTTAGCTGAAAGAGATCTACATGAAGGACTGGAAATAGCCTCAGCACCAGGGAAACTGAGATGATTAGGATAGAAATACATCTAAATATATGAAATGTTGGAATGGTGTTGGCTTATAACTTAAAGGGTTTGATCTAATCTTTGGTGAAATTGAAAGATTACCAACATTTGAAGTTCCACCTCAACTTGTTTTCTTACTATTCATTCTATCAATGGCTTCATGCCCAATCGAATTAAATTTCACAAGTAATTTAGGCAATTACAAGTTCACAACTATATCTACACTTTAGCTGGAAAGTTACACCAAGGGTCAATCTGAGTAGTACATATACATGTACATAACACAACTTCGATCAACAAAATCTTTCCCATCAATTCATTCCCTTTGGGATTGAATCGTGAAATAGCCCAGGGATCACGGATGGGTGAAAGAAGCATATACAACATTTGAAGTTTCATATTCTCAAAAATGTTATTCACTAGCATATATTTAAAGAATAGTTACACTTCAAGTAACATTTCAAAACAAAGTCAACTACATGAGTACTCTTTCTCAAAAAACACAAGATGGGCTCCAAACATCTACCAACCTGCCAGCTGCTATGTTTTCCCAGTTTTCAAATAAGGCTAATAGATTTGTGTATTGACTATGCTAGCAGATTGTTTGGAACAGGTCATGCATGACTGTAATACAGCAAAGTGACAGGCTAGCCACATAACCATTTAAAGACTTCATTCATAATACTAGGTGTCAAAAACAGTCAAATAAGGCATGAGGAGTTTATCTGTAGGGACCACAAATATACAGGCACAAAAATACCTTTGAACTGCTGACCCTTAAGTGTAGACTGTAGAGTGAATCTTACTTGGGAAACCATTAGGCAGAGAAAAAAATTACGCATTTGTCTTTTCCTCAAGTTCTTCACCGAGATACTTGCAAACTCTCCTTCCTGAATTCCATCAAATATATAGTGTATATTTTTACTAAATTCAATTTGCATTGTTTATACATTATTGACAACTACGTAGCACAGAAACGGAAAAGAGAAAACGTGAAAAACGAGAACAAGGTAGAAACGCGTACATATATAAAAACATGGTGAAAATGCATAAATATACAAAAATATAGGTATTGACATATACACATGCATGCATATATATATATAGTGAAATGATAGCATTTTCATAATTGTGCAATGAAACTAAAATTATGTGAATCTTCTACTACAGTGTTATTAACTTGGTATACCAATCTTCTATTACACTATGTTTGTGCTTTGTATGCCTATCCTCTAATATATTATGTTAGTATACCTATCTCCTCTGGTCATAAACATTGTGCAAAACAAAGGAGGTTATACATCATATTTACCTGGCCACAGTTCCAACTATTATTATGATTCTCCCCATCATTGTTGTGTTCTCCATTTGCCATATTATGCTTATCATTATATGTCACTAGATCAGCCAAAGAGAAGCCATCATGGGCGCACACAAAATTTATACTGTTCCAGGGTTTTCTTCCTTCTTCCTTTTAAACAAAAGGAAAAATAGTTATAGCAATTGATCAACCTATTTCCAAAATTATAGCTGCTGATTAAAACCATTTAACTTCCAACATGCCTGGTATAAATTTGGGCTTCCACAAAGACATTCAGCAAAGGCCCCTGAAAACCCATCTGTACCTTTTATGAACTGTCGCACTATGTCACGGTACTGAAAGAAACAAAAATGTAAGAGAAGTAGTGACATTAAAGAGACACAATTGCTTGATTTATTATAACACACAAAACGTGATGGCTTAAATAATCGTACAGTATGGAAAGACTGATCTATAATCACCACAAAATAAAGCACCTCATCTAGAATCTCCTCTAACTAATTATTGATGAAGTGCAACAACAAAAAGCAGACCACAAGGTATAGGAAGAAGCAAAATAAAGTATTAAAACAAGATGGAAACTGTATTTGAACTGACCTTTCCATTCCACTCTGACCATATACCCGAATGGGGAAATGCACCAACTTGGTACAGGCCTCCACAATCCCATGCTTCAGCTATAAGCTGGTTGAATAGTAAAAAGTCCATTTGGCAAGCTTGTCAGTAATAATTATGATAATGCCAGTAATGGTTATAGTTGCTATATTTACAAATAACAACTGAGGTGAACTGTTTTACTAAACCCTGGCACAGCAGTAGCACAATGGTTACGAAGTCACTGGGTTCATATAGTGAAGGATTTCTACCTCTTAAAATGTGCATAGATACGCAGAAACCAAATTGTTGAGAGAGAGAGAGAGAGTATATTGAAAGCGGATTCAGATTTCAGAGACTGAATATATACAGACACACAAGAGAATTAGAACACTCGACTACTGTGTCCGCAAAACTGTGTGCTGCAAAACTTGCCGTGACTGTTCTATGAATGTTTGTAATACATTTCAACATAAATTCTGCCGCAGTACTTTGGAAATCATTATACATATTTTACTATAATACTCACTATAATTCTGCCACCGACATATTTTACTATTATACATATTTTACTATAATGTCTTATAGAAGAAAATGATTAACGGTTTAAGTTTTGGTGCCCCAAGGAGAATAAGAAATTGAAGTACCTTTACTCCACTTAGTATTGGATCACTGCTAATCATATCAATTAATGGTGGGCTTGAGAGAGGAGTTCCTGTGGTGAGCATAGCACCTTCAACTGAATTTCCATAAACATTCACAGCATCCCATAGACTGGAAATATAAGAAATGCATGTGAGTTTTGTCCATATTCCAAATAAATAATAATAATTAGCCTTGTCCATCATATTAACCTGCTACTTCTTGTCAGGATGGAAGCAAGGTCAAAGCGGAACCCGTCAACATGCATTTCTATAACCCAATACCTGTCAACAGGCAGATCATAATGTTTCGTTAATACAGGATATTTTATCAGATGATAACCCATCTGATGTTATTAATCATGGGGGGACAATCGGACATATAACCATGCTGAGTAATATAACTGAAAAAACAATCGCACAAACATCCATCTCACATTCCATTATAATCTCCTTAGCACCAAACAAACAGGAAAACATGCCCAGCATATACTACTCAGAATTAGGATCTGGGGAGGTGAGATGTACGCAGCCCTCATCTCTACCCATAGGAGTAAAGAAACTGTTTCCAAGAGTACACCATCAAACAGTGCAAGGTGGTGTAACCAGTGTGTAAAAAAAAAAACTTGGGTAAAAAGGGCGAGCATAAATGAAAAAGTCAAAAAACAAAAGGATATTCTTTGCACCACCAAAACTGATACACGCATGAAACCATAAAAAGTGAATGAGTACTCTAACATACATAATAATGTAATTCTGTGTGTAAATTGACACCACACAAGATAATGTTTTTGGTTAGATGAAGATTGAAGAGTTAGACCTAATTGTATAAATACCCATTTGACTGGCATGTGAATTGTGATATACTATCGTGTATTATAAATAAGCTCCATTGCCTTTTCTTCCTTTCATTGCATAGTCACATGGTATCAAAGTATAAAAGGGCTGACACACACCCCGATAGCTATATTCCAACCAAATTGACACCGGCATGGCGCAATGCTGAAGTTAGCTGGTACAAAACACATACAGGTGATGTCTTTCTCATATGAGCTAAGAAAGAGGGTTTGATATATAATCTAAACCCTAAGGACATACCCGGAACAGTGAGTCCATCTTTGACTAGGAGTCGCACAATTATTAGAGTATGCAGGTTTTGGCAGTTTACATGGATTCTGTCTCAGTTCATTATGTCTCCCAGTTTCAGCAAGCTGTGTGATGATTAACCTTTGTTTTAGCAGTTGAACTTGTGCTTTGGGATTTTGACATATGTGTCCACCTTTTACGAAAATATCATAAAAATGACATATGAGTTTACGGTGTATACTGATGATGTATATCAAATGTAGTATGGTTAATTGGTTATGATATTCTGGGAAATTCTCCAGTGATTTGTGGTTACATGAGGACTCCTTAGCTTCTCCTTTTTTCATGAGTAGTTTTTTGAAGCATGAGAGCAATAAAAAATTAAACGAAGCCAAAAGAGTTAAAGTCACATAGAAGTTCTAGAATAGATTACATATGTAGCAAACTTATTTGGACAATGCTGTGAAAGTGCCTAATCACTGACTTATTGTGCAAAGCGCAATGATGTGATAAGTAATTATCGCAATAGCAGGTCAACATGCTTTTCTCTGATAAAGATGATATGGCTGAGGGAGATATTGCAAATCTAAGGGAGTGCTTCTAAAAAAAGAAAGGCAAAAGCAACAAGTTCAAAGGGAAGCGGGCGGTGAAACAATGTCACATTAAAAAGATGAGTGTGGCAGAGATGTGCATGTTGCATTGGATGTAAAGACCATTTGAGGAATGAGACAATCAGAAAAACTGTGGGAGTAGCACCTATTGAAGATAAGATGCAGAGTCTCGATTATGGTGGATTGGTCATGTGCGGAGAAGATTGAGTGATGCACCTATTAGACGAGTTGAGAGGTGTGGAGAAGAGGCGGGGAGGAGAGGAAAATGAAGATCCAAACAGACGTGGATTAGATGTATCAGGAGTTATATGCTTCTTCTTGAGTTGAGTTGGATGAGAGTATGACTTTGGAGAGAACAAAGTGGTGGGCGGATATTCGTGTGGAGGATTGATCCCTTATCATCTTTTTATCCATTTATTTTCTTTATCTTTGTTATGTTCTTTATCCTTTTATCCATTTTATTATATACTACATCCGTCCCATTTTATGTGTCTCCTTTGGTTTTGGCACAATTTTTAATAAAGTGGTTGAAAAGTTAAAAGTTGTGGTTGAGGTTTGAGTATACTAAAGTGAAATGTTGTGAACCACATGTTTATTTCCAAAAAGGGAAATGTGACACTTATTTTGAGACAACCCAAAAAGGAAAGTAAGACAGGTAGAATGGAACGGAGGGAGTATAAATTCTTATAATCTTTTTTACTTTATCATTTTTATCTTTATCTTATATTTATCTTTATGTTATCATTTTTATCGAGTCCTGATCCTGTCCAGACGTCCGGACAGGAACCGCCGTCCGGCCAGCGGCGTTTGGCCGCCTTCCCGGTGGAATTTTTTGATGAAATTTTTATGGCATGTTCTCCATCAAGTCTAGTTTATCCACAAAAAAATTCAGCCAAAAACTCAATCGGGAAGGTCGTCAAATGATTTTTGCAAGTTAACTGGTCCGGAATATGTATATTCCGGACCAGTTAACTTGCAAAAATCATTTGACGACCTTCCCGATTGAGTTTTTGGCTGAATTTTTTTGTGGATAAACTAGACTTGATGGAGAACATGCCATAAAAATTTCATCAAAAAATTCCACCGGGAAGGCGGCCAAACGCCGCTGGCCGGACGGCGGTTCCTGTCCGGACGTCCGGACAGGATCATTTTATCATAGCTTATCTTTTTTATCTTTCTTTTCCTTTTGACTGTGATATCATGTATTGATTCATGTTAGTCGACCCCAAAATCTTTTGGGATTAAGGCTTGGATGTTGTTATTGTACTTTTTTTGTTATGACTTCTTCTAAAACCAAATTATTATGTGTTGAATCTATAAATATCGGTTTTAAAACATTCACTTTGCTCTATGAAAAGGCGATGCTTTGCTTTTCTCTTCAAAGCAAAGAAGTGCTATGTTTCTTTGGTGTGCTTAGTGTTTTTAAACTTTGCAACAATTTGAGAAAGTTGAAACCTAACTCTAATCACAGTGCGCTTAGCCTATCTCGTACATTTATGTTAAGATAATAAATAAGGATGGATTGTACGTCAATATACTACACATAACTACATATACTTTCCTTCTCACATTCTATAAATTGGATTAAAGTGGTGGTGGTGGTGAAAACAAAATACCGAATAAAAAGGTAGGAGAAATGGCTGACCTCAAGCAATCCAATATAAATTGGCGTACTGTAGGATGGTTACAATTGAAGGTATTTCCACAGCCGGAATAGTTATAGAACTCTCCCTACAGGTTCAATATAAAAATCATCATCATCATTACCCCACATCATCATCATTACCCCAGTGCCGCAAAGGCTCCCACCTATGGTGGAATATGGGGGGTCGAAAGTACGATATAAAAATTATAGGATAAATTGTTAAATCACAAGTTAAAAACTATCATACAATACAGTTCACATATTTCCAACTTACACATGATTTGCTCTTTACATACATTGCCTTAACTTGTACACTACAATATTAAAGTTAACATATTATATTATTATAAAATCTTGAATCCTTATTTCATCCAAAGAATAAAAAAAAAATCTTTTCAAGTAAAAAAATAAAGATATTAATGATGAGAATTGACAACAGAAAACTAATAATCAACGGAAGAAACCGTTGCCCAGAGCCAATAGGCTGAAATCCAATTTTATTAACTGATAAGCAAGAATGAAACCTAACAAGGGTTAAAATACCCTTCTAACAACAGACCAAAAACAGAAACCCTAAACATGCCCAAAATAAGTACACCCTAATTAGATATTTAAATACTCTACTAATAACAGGCCCAAACTAGAAAAATTTATAATATGTAAAAGTAAAACCCCAGCCAACAGCCAGCCCACAAAGTTGGGCTCAAGCCCGTCCCCGCCTTCGGTAAATTCATAGGGGCCTTGACCTCTTTTCCTCTAAGCCGAGCTCCTGCTCTATATCAATTAATCCGAAAAGAGAAGCATAATCTAGAATTTGATAGTTTCTTTTGTTTTTAACTTTTTCAAGATGGATGTTGAGAAATATGTTAGGGAAAAGAAACCACGATTGATAGAACCTGAAGCATGAAATGTTCTAGGGCACACATTTGAATGTTCATGAAAGTAAGGTAAGAACCATCGGAACAGGAGAAAGTTGGTGTTAATATAAAAAGGTAGTAATATTAAAGATCATCTTATAAAAGATTTGTCTGAATAAATCTGAAGACGCTATGTAAAATAGGATGTTTATTTAATACTGAAGATGAAAATTTCTAGCACTGAACAACAACTTTTAGTCATGTCTAGTGAAAAATAGTATGCAGAAGCACAAACGGAAGGAAAAGAAGCAGAAAGAATTTGAGCTATTAAGAATTCATAAGAGACTGCATCAGAGAAAGCATACTTTGCATAATATAGCCTAAATAATGGTTTGTATGCCAAAAACAAAGATAACAAATGCTAAAAGATAGACACCAAGAATACATACCTTGGGTGCAAGCATATAAAAGATACTATTGTCAACACCTCTAAATGAGAGTGTGGGGCCATTCTCATTCCCTTCTGCTGTGTGATTGAAAACAACATCCATGATTACCTGGTGGAGTATAAATAGAAGAGTTCAGGAGAACACAACACAAATAATAATGAAAGATCGGGAAAGGGAGCTTTTCACCTCGATTCCCCTTCTATGGGCCTCCCTAACAAGAAACTTGAACTCTTGTATGGCACCAATACCAGATTTGTCCATCCCAGCTGATGAATACCGTACCATTGGAGAAAAGAAATTTACAGTTGAATAGCCCCAAAAGTTTAACCTAAAAAACAAAAAGGTCCATCACAATGCCGTTCACATTCCAGGGAAAGAATAACTTGAAGGGTAAAGCAACTAGCATCAAAGTAGCACTCAAATATCCTTAAAATGAAGAAGAAGTTTCAACCAGAATAATTCTTCTTCATCATCATCATTACCCCAGTGCCGCAAAGGCTCCCACCTACGGTGAGGTAAGGGGGGGTCGAATGTACGCAGCCTTACCCCTGTACTAAAGTACAGAGAGGCTGTTTATGAATGACCCATAGTGAAAATCGCATCAAAATTATATAGACTGACTGCTACTTCATAACAAAGAAGTTTTAGTGAGCCATTTTGCTTTATTCCATCATATTCTCAAGCCAAAAATAGTGAGTTTTTGGCTCCATTGCAAAGGATGGAACATCATTTCAACCAGAATAATTAGTGATAATAAATGGAGTGATTCTACTATTCTAGTTCTTACTGCAAACTTTTATCACACATCAAAACAAGAAGGAATGTGACTTTCAGTTCAGATGGACTCCTGATGTAGACATTCTATGCCGAACACTGGCTGCCCAATCTGCATCTGTGTAACCAAAATATCTAGTTTTCCATGATCTTTTGTGGGAATTTTATGTGCACTGGAAAAACCGACAGTGCCATGAAAGAAAGATAACAAGATATTTAAAACTTACATTCATGTAAAACATCACGATCCCCATTGATCACAATAAACTACACAAAAAGTTGGTATGACCTTTTCTTGGGACAATTAAGAATGACACCCTAGAAGGTTTTCCAAGTTGAGAAGTTTCACATTATAAGATGGACAGCCGAAACAGGCTTGGACAAGTTGTTGTAATTTATTGATGCTATGATGTCCTAGACGATAATGAGCAAGGGGGTGGAGGAAGAATAGCAGCGTGAACACTAAGTTGGAATGGAGACTTAGGCAGTCGAATTGAAAACGACGGTCCTCCTCATATACCTTGAGCATATCATCTTTCCAAAACGACGGTCCTCCACATATACAGAGTCAAGGAAATGTGACAATGAAATCTAAAGATAGTATTAGCTTGCAGGCAGAAACCGAATTGAATGCACATTAAGATATGTAAAAGACTGAAGACAAAGGTAAACTTAGAAGGGGCAAAACCTCCCCAATTCCAGTGGGTGTACACTTCAATCTATTTCCAAATATATAACAAAAAAGGGGCATGGAGGATGTAAGGCAGCTAAGGCTAGTGAATAAAATGAGTCTCCCGACTTATGTTCACAAGCACCTGAAACCAAGACCTGTGGTCCAGGGAATCATATTGGAATACAAGAGCATGATGTACTTCGGTGGTAATAGTAACGCTTTGGCTTTAGACCTAGCAATATCTCCATATTCTGTAGCTGATACTGTTTGAATCCTCTAATCTACTTAGTTAGTTGGAGACTTGGAGCCACATTAATTGATATTCCATGTCGCTTCCAATGCCGCTCTCCTGAATTACCCATTTCTTCGCATTAATCCCGTTGCACCAATGTTAAGCAATCCTTGCCCAGCATGTTCGCTATGTTCGCTATTATGACCGTACTATGTCCTCTAAGAAGAATAAGTCAATGGAGGTAGCTTGCAAGAGTTGTTTGAACGATTATGGTGCCAAGAATAGTATTGCTTTCAAGTACTTTTCATCTGATAATTCTGATTATTTTAAATTAAAATCAACCAAGACTGGACAATAGAAGCACCACACCAAAAAACTTCACATTAAACTAATTGCTCTATAGTTATCCCACCAATTGGCATAATGTTACCTAAAAGCTTCACTATGAGGGTTCTATACTTCCATACTTCATACGTGTACCTTCTTTTCTTGGGTTAAGCAAACAACCACAACATAAATGAGAGATATCAATAGTGTGTAAGGCCTTAGCTTGGTTCCACATTCATACATGACTTAAAAGCTATATATACAGGCAATAATTCATGAGATAGAGACAACCATAACAATTACACAGTTGAGAATCAACCTTTTCCTAAATTATCTTTACATTATCTGGAACACTTTTTGCCCCCTCTTTAGGGGTCAAGAACTCCTTGGCCCATAAACCATAACTCAGTGGCGTCGGGGAAAGATTGGTACTTTTTTATCCCCATCACTTTCTAGAGACTACAATTGGGTTATTACTTATTAGGGACAAAAACAAAGAAAGGAAAAGTGTAGCTTCAAGAGATAATTTATCAATAAATTCCTCGAATGTCATTTTCACACAAGAGGAACCAAAGTTACAGATGAAGTTGGCGGAAACAGAATAGAAAAACGATAGAAGATTGCCAGAAAATCTCGCTGGAGGTGAGTGTAGCGGTGGAGCAGGCATGCAGCGGTGGACCAATATTGCTCTGCTCTAATACATGCTCAAAAGGAGGGAAAAAAAACTTTCCCTTGTATTTAATTTGAGAAAGATTCCCAATATATATACAGCATATGGACACTTCAACTAGCCACCTCGAAAATCATGAGACCAAAATGGCCTTAATCTCAAAGAAGACTTGATTTTTCCTATTTCTCAACCCCAATACTGCCAAGTTTGGCAAAGAAATAATATTAAGGAGGCAAGGAGCAATAACATCATTATATCACAAAGGTTGGTGATGGTATACTACGTATACAATTTATCTCCTTCCTGAAAATAAAAAGTCCTTGCTTTGTTTTTCGATTTCATTACGAAGGGCTCATCTTAAACCTTTGCAGCTGATAACTTTATGAAACTTGGTCAACACAGCTGAATTTTGTCCAACCTGAAGGACTCAAATATAACTTTAAAAGACAACTGAGAATGAGGTTTGAAACCCAGAGACACACATACACAGGTGCAGTTTCATCCATTTATAAGGACTGAATCTAAACCATTAGATTTAAGATCAATTGATCATTCTATGATTCATTTACTTTTTGCACTGAAATCTGGGTCTTATTTATTTTATTTTGGTTATAAACAGAAGTACTTACGTACAGGTGTATTGTTCTCCGAGTTCCGACATATTATGCGTGAATCTAATGGGCCTGCATACTTTATGTCCCAGCTCCACTGGGTCGGTTCTACTATTATTTCCAAAATTAATAATCTTCCTGGTCATTTTCGTAGATCCTTAATTGCTGATAATCTTGGTCTTAGTTGTGTTGGATTCTTTTAATTTGATGTTTTTTTATTAGGTTAGGTCTAGTCCCCCCAATAATCTTTTATTTTACTCTTTCTTTGTATTTTGAAGAGGTATGCCTCTTCTGGAGAGGTTTTGGTTTGGTCCCCCTCTCTGTGTGTATCCTTTTTCTGGTTTTTAATAAAACATGGCAAGTGTTCCCCGGAAAAAAAAACTACAGGTGGTACCCATTGAAACAACACACACACAAACACACACATATATATGCATTCACACATGTGTGTATACATGCATACACACACAACATACATACATACAGTCATGCAAATATGCATGCATGGATACTACATAAATACGTACGTATGTACATCCATACATACATGCATGCAACATACATAGATACACACAGTATATATATATATATATATATATATATATATATATATATATATATATATATATATATATATATATAGACACACACAAAGGACATGATTCACAAACCGCAATCATACTAGAAGCCTCGGGTACAAATTTTTAATACGATACCCAACCATGAGAACATGCAAAGGCCTGATCTAGTCATATGCTAGTATAGAAGCTATGCACACACTAGGTCCAACCTTAAGACTTAAGAGCACTTCAGGAGATGTGAAGTCTTACTTATAGTCACCTAAGACAGAATTATAGCTATAATACTCCAGCTCATTAAATTCATGACATGGCATTAGCTCTATACAGTTGACACCCAGTTCCTGCAACATTTATATAAAAGTATAAAACCTAATTAATTGAGCACAAAAGATTAATGCCGTGAAGAATATTGAGATAAAAGAGTTGTTGAGACTTCAAATGATAGTAAAACAAAATATAGAATGGATACTGAGAAAATCGTTACAGGTCCAGCATCATTATTGGTAACCAATTATGAGAATGACCTTAATGAGGAGTGACAGAGAAAGAAATTGAATAACCAAGTAACAAATGCTCCATGACGAACTTTAAAGGCATTTCTCAATCCAGATTAATAGAATCCATAACTAGTCCACACATAAAATGGCAAATCTTTTGGAGAGGTATTTCCGTTGTAATGGTTATGTCACTTACGTGCTAAGATCAAAATGGCATTATTCCCTCTTTATTTCACATCTGAGTTATAGAATGCAAAATGATGGATAGTTGAATAGTAATGAAATCGTTTCTTTAAGCACATCTGTCTCATAAGTCACAAGACTCACAACCAAGGTTCAAAGTAGACTAATCTCTCCCCCCTACATAAAAGAAACTTCAAGTCACCCACACCATGAGGCTTTGGTAGTCAATGAATCGTAATCCTAAATTTCCTATCCTAACTATCCAACCTGAGCATGGGACTGTTAGTCAAATGTAACTATCTATCCATCCTTGATCCCCCTCAACCCCAGATTCCATTTTTTCCTTATCATTGCATTAGATCGAAAAGTCATGTGACTCATGTCATGGGAATTATTTTCCTATTCATGACCCCTAAAAATATCAAGTTAATTGTTTTAAGATTGTCAAATATGTACCTTCAAGTGATCCAGTTTCTCCACGACACCTCGGTATGTACCAGGAAATTCTGTTCCACTTGACTCATGCTTTGTAAACCCACGAACGTGCATTTCATAGATTACAAGATCTCTCTGTGGGAATTTTAATGGCAGATCCCCTTCCCAGTCAAACTAAACCATATCAAAGAAAATAAGAATGATAAGAGGGTGTACCCAGTGCCCAAGCTTCAGCATAAGTTGATAGCATCCTCAATAATAGTGTGATCAGAAACAACTAAGCAACTGCTATATGAATGTTACATAACAAGAATGTAAAGTATATGTTTCTAAAATAAAATGAGACCAGAATGAAACTATCGGTAGCAGGCTGATTAACTACAGGTCTAACAACAATATAATAGTGCTTCAAACACACCCTCTGCAGTAAAGTCAAACATACCCTACCCCAGCAAGCCCAGCAGCAAAAAACCCTACCAGCCTCACCTTGCTAGCAATACAATGAAAATAAATACAGACTCCTACGGAGCCACTCAACCCATCTTGCAGAGTTGCGCGAATAAGCCCCAGATAAGGCATCACCATGCTATTATGCATTATTATCAGTTTGGGAAAATTGGATCAGATTTATAAATTATAGCAAATAAAGTTCATAAAGGGATCCCAGCAAAAGTTGTTAGCAAGGTACAAAAGTATGAATGTTCATACTTTTTGTCATCCACTCTAGATCCCAGCCAAAACGAGATACAGCTCAACTAAGTGTTAACCCACTCTAGATTTAGTAATTACTAATTATATAGATTCTGGATTTTGCTTTAGTTTTACCAAATGTTCACCCATACACTTAAAAGTCTTGCTTGTGAAGGAAGTATCATAGTGTACAGAACCTTCATACAATTCTGTAAAAAAGGGCCATATTTCAAATACTTTTTGTCCCAAAAAAGTCACATTTGATGTGACGAAGCTAATTTTGTAATTTGCCAAAAGATAGTCACACACATATTACATATGAGGAGAATGATCCGCCGTGCGGCCACCTCCAGAGGGGCTTCCAGGAGGATTTTTTTATGAAATTTTATGAGCGTGTTCTTCATGAAGTCTAGATTATGCCCATAAATTTTCAGCTTAAAATTCAATAGGGAAGTCAGTTAAATATATATATATATATAATTATATATATAGGCGCAATATTTTTCAATAATTTATTAAACTGACTTCCCAATATATATATATATTGGCGCAGACGCACAGTATTTTTCAATAATTTATTAAACTGACTTCCCAATTTGAATTTTAAGCTGAAACTTTGTGGACATAACCTACACTTCATGAAGAACATTGAACATGCTCATAAAAAATCATCAAAAAAATCCACTGGGAAGCCCCTCAAATAGAGGCGGCTGCACGGCGGATCTGGATCATTCTCCTTACATATGATACATTTAGAAACTAACAAATGAGCACCAAAAATATACGTAGACGTAATGATTTAGATTAATTGTTACACCTTACTAAAATTAAAAAACCAAACCTTAATCAAATTGAAAAAAATCAAAAAAACGGATGCATTAAAATGCACACATAATCAGGTTGTTTGAAAACTTTCTCATTTCCTCATTGATTCAATATTCGGCCACAGGATCCATAGCGTTAGTGGCAAAGCGAAACTAGGTAAAGAGACCCAAAAAAATAGGGAAAATGTATCAGGGAATAACAAAAACCAAAGGCTAGGGGCAACAGAGACAATTAAGTTGGAAATATCACCGCTGACATAAAAGTCGCTTAGCAACAATGTATAGCCCTTTACCTACAACTTTTGAAGTTTCATTTTTGTTGAGACACTTGCATTTTAAGCCTCAATGTCTGTATTTATGGTCTCTAAACCTCGATGTCCCTGTTTTTTGTCTCTAAAGTTAAGTTTGCTAGTAGTTACTATGAAATAAAAAGTCCCATCCAATAATCACTTACTACAAAAGACCCTTACATTACATACCTATTTATCAAACTCACAAGAAATAAGGTGCAGAAGTGCTCCGCATTATCTCCGTTTTCCTTATTTTTTAACAGCATTCCATAGCATTGAAAGGTTGTTTTGGAAATTTAAAGGAACTACAGATTATGAATAAATAAATCAAGAAAAAGCCCAAATCCAAAAGGATAGGGGTCCATACTCATTCTATATTTTGTTTTAAGTTAAATAGAAGCTCTATTCACACTCTTTCCATTGAATTGCATATGATAATAAGGGCTAGGAATATCAATATTGAAATACAACCTATTAATCACAGCACCTTATCAGCACAAGGTAGCATGCAGGCCATTGGGGGCCAACAGTCCTTCTCGGGTCCCAAAGCACCAAACTCTGCTCTGCTTACAATAGCCTATATAGATATTAGCAGCAAACACAGCATGTCTGTGAACAACGGTATATCAAGAAAATAATAGCAAAGAACATCTCTGATATAGGAAGTTTTACAGTTATGAACCTTTGCGTAAGGATCTAACAGTATCTTAGCTGAATCAAAGCGATGCCCTTCTGCAGGAGAAAACTTGCCATCAAGGCTGTACGCATATAGCATGTTATCAAAGTCTCCTTTAATGAACACATGCCAGACATCTCCAGTCTTGTTAACAGAGGGATCCAGAGAAATTTGCTCTGACACTATTTTCTGCAGCAGTAAATAAGCAATTACCGCACGATTTGAAAAGATGGTCATGTGATTTTCAAGGCTAATATACAATTTAGAATCATAAGCCTACTCATTCGGAGGACAATTTAACTCAACACAAGTCAATTCAGTGGCACAATGAGACCTCAGGTCTTAAGTCTTAACAAATATCTTCCATTAATAAAGAATCGAATGCTTACATTTGGCATTATAACAAACTTCTATCATAGGTGAGATAAGAAAAGTATAATTTCTACAAAATATTCACTTAGACGCCTGTTCTTTAAATCAAATTACATTGCATACTATAAAATCCATATTCCTTGGTTTCCTTCCCTCTGAAGATGTATCCTTTCGGTTATGAAAAAATAGCAGCCTTTTCCCTTATTTTCTATTTATTTTCATGGAAGGAAAAGGCTCTTTAATTGTATCTGGCAAATCTCAGGCCATGTTTGGAACCCAGGAAATGTTAAGTCAAGAAAGAAAGTGCCAGGAAATAGGGGAAAAAATCAAATATGATACATAATAAATTCCTTAAAAGTTTCATATATACTTAAAATTTTTATGAACAAACATGCATTCATTTATTGAATTTGAACTTGTTCTTTTTAATTTTCTTTCAATTGTTTTTTGTAAAGTTGCAATTTTACTCCCTATTTCCTATCTATTTTGTTGGTTTCCCGTGACATTGTCCAAGTTACTGGCCAAGGCTATGTTTGGAATTTGAAAAAATGAACAATATTAGGCGAAGAAAAAATCAAGGAAATTTCTTTCGTTTTGCTTTGGTTTTAGTATATTTCTTTTAAAAATGTGAAAGAGTATATCTAAATAACATGTTCTTTATATTTTTATATTATTTGATTTCTTAATGATGATGTCATGATGATGATTTGATTTCTTAATCTTTGTATAAAAGATATAAATATAATAAAAAAAACTGGTTACTACAAATCTATAGAGAGATCTGTACCATGAATATGACTCGTACTAATTACATACTAATTGGACATAAACTTTAACTACTCCGTATAAAATTTTGGACAAGAGTCATTGGCCAATGACCTGTTCATAACTGCATTGATCAGCATTGCAGGTTGACTGTTGGTAACTCTTGTCCAAATTTAAAAAAATAGTACTTTTTTCCAATGGGTCGTTGTTTAGTTATTGTTAAGGAACTTTTCCATAGATGAAATTAATTTATCGAAATTGAACTTATCTTTCATTTTTTCCTTTCATTTCGTCTGCGTATTGAGTTCCAAACGGAGCATAGATTGAAAACGAATAAATTTCAGAAACAGGCACCTCGGGTAAGTCGGCCACACTAATCAAACAGAGAGCTGCTGAGGTAGCATTGCACGAATAGATAGCGAAATTGATCCCGCCGTCTCTAGCAGTGGCACCGTAAGGAGTCGGATGCCCTGCGAAAAGCTCGTAAGGACGACGTATTTCGTACGGCGGAGGTTTCTCCACCACAACGGCCGTTTCCGACTCACCCCCTCCATCAATGACCCCATTAACAGCAACCAGTAAAGGCTTCACCTTTCTTCCAAGTCCAGCAAAGTAAAGATGCGAACTCCGGGGTGTCAATCCAATTTTTTCAATGCTTGGGCCTCTTGAGTGGAGTTTCGGAGCGTTAGCTGAGATTGAAGGGGAGCAAAGCAACTCCATTCCGGAACTAAGCTCTATAAAAGACCTTTCGCTCTATATTATACGTAGTAGTAGGAGTACATACAGATTCGGAGTGTAATCCTGAAAATGTGTAATCCGGCTATTGAAGAGTCTCTCGAGATTTTGACAGTGGTGAACTGTAAGAGCATTCTCATCGTATAGAGCCAAACACGTGACAAAGAATGAAATGACATGTACAGAAAATGAATAGGTGGGGAATAGAGACAAACACATACGGAGTATACATCAACGGTGGCAGACGGTTAATTGAATGATTACCCTTTGGCTACAGAATATTTTCCAGCAGCCCAGATCACACCATATTAGACCAGACAGACCTTCGTAGTTATAAAATACACAGAGATCAAACTTTATTAGACCAGCAAATTTCAGACCAAAAAAACATACTCCCTCCGTCCCTAAATTTACTTTCAACTTTCCTTTTTCGTCCGTCCCAAAAAGAACTTCACTTTCCCTTTTTGGCAAAGAATTTGTGGTTCACGGCATTTCTCTCTCCTCTGCACAACTCTCCACCACACAATTCTCACTTTCTTAATCACCGTGCCACTTTAATTTGGAAGAACAATCAGGGACGGAGGTAGTACTATATATTCAACTTTTATGATTTTATCTAAACAGACTTGTTTTGTATGAACTCATTTGTTTCATATTCTGGACGTCACTCATTATATTTACTCATGATATTTTACCGAGAAAAGGATCAAATAAGGCCTTTTACTATAGTGAAATAGTCACATATGGGCATGTACTGATGTACTCAATAAAGTGTCAAATTAATATGTCTACTTACAAAAATCAATTGGATGAGTCATAACGACCCATTGACAACGTCCTAATCTCGATTTTGTCTCACGTATTGTTATTTTTATCTTGTATTTGAGTCAATCCTACCTAAATATTCCACATTAGCATTATAATATGTTTTAAAAAGATAGTCGAATGTACGTTAAAATCGGGGTTTCGAGGTCGTCGAAAGGTCGTTATGACTCATTTGATTGCTTTTTATAAGCAGACGTATTTGTATGACACTTTATTGAGCACACGGCCTTATGTGACGTTTTCATAATAGTAGAAAGTCTTATTTGACACTTTTCTCTATTTTGCTTAATCAAAAGTCGCATAGTGAGCCTTTGAGCGGTTGAAGCTTGATAATGAAGAGCTTGAGGTTACCATATTCTTTATTCTATTGAAATCCTCATCAACATTATTTGAATCTCATTTAAATTTCTAAAGGTTGAGAATATTTTGAAGATAAAAGTTCTTTGCGGTATTTTAAAACTCAAACTTTCTTCAACAAGACACTTTTGAGGAAATAACTAAATAATAAACCTATATATCACTCAAAAAAACATTGTTGTTTGGATTTGATAAAAATCATTGAACATGCTTTGCATTTTCAACTTGAAGACCACATTCTTTTGAATAGCATGTGTGGATCGTTGCGCTTACCGCTACACTAAAAGCAATCGCTGATAGTGTAGCACGCTCTTCCCCCTTTTATAGAATAGGCAAAGCGCCACGCGGTCCGATTGCACCGGCAGGCTGGCAGATTGCTGACCGCAGACCCGCGGCAGGCCCAACAATCTCCCCCCCAGCACCTGCCAGCCTACAACTGAGCAGCATGCTGTTGCCGGGGGTCGAACCCGTGACCTTTGGCTCTGATACCAATTGTGGATCGTTGCGCTTACCGCTACACTAAAAGCAATCGCTGATAGTGTAGCACGCTCTTCCCCCTTTTATAGAATAGGCAAAGCGCCACGCGGTCCGATTGCACCGGCAGGCTGGCAGATTGCTGACCGCAGACCCGCGGCAGGCCCAACAGCATGATCATTATTCATATATTACAACGGTGTTTGATTGAACATTGAATTGATGAGTGAGCTTTCTCATCAACTCAAGATTACAAACATGAAATACCAATCCTCAACACTTTAGGAATTCATGCAATTTATGATACTTTTGATTAAAAAAATAGATGAACACATTATTTAAGGGTTTTTGAAATCTTAGGTGATGCTACAAAATTACACTTACTTTAAAAACTTACTTATGTTGTGACTTATAACTCCATTTACTTTATTTTTTTTACAAAATTAATAAGAAAACGTAGATAGCATGAGCCTTTTAGAATATTTTCGATTTATTAACAGATAAAATATAATGAATTAATTTGTATGCTTACTGAAGTTCTTCAACTTCTGCAAAGCATTAGGTCATTAACTTCATTTAACCCACATTCTATTTTAATAATTACGAGTACATATGATTGTTTAAAAAAACAGAAATCTCATCAGTTTTATCAGTATTCTTAATTATATAAACTTATACTAGATGGATTTTAAAACATGAAGAAAATACGAACTTCTGTAACCTGATCAAATAAGTTTTGATTTGAGCCTTTCTGATATGAAATTATCCGATTAAGTTAAAAATAAGCAATAATTGATAAGATTTATATTTACAGGGCAACTGTCAAGGCCAACCGATGATTCCTGTTTTATTTTTGTGAAGCAATTAATTAGTTGGATTATTGTTGTGAACAAATAAAATGTGTAATAATAGAGACTATTGGTGGCCACTTCACATTAATTTTATGTTCAAATAATGCACTTTTGTGTGTACATAAAATTCATTTTAATATAAAATAAAATTATCAATGTGTTTTTCATCAATTATGCGTAGTTCAGTTAGTTGTGGTCATTTTTAGAGCCATTTAATCTCATTTTAATATCCTCCTTTGATGTTTTAAATAGCACACTCTTGTGATGTCATAAAAAGTTAACTTTATTTTAAACCCTAACATTGTCATCACATTTTTCTATTTTTAAATTGTTGACTTTTAAAATTCTAAAAGTATTAAATTTAATGCATTTTATTCTTTCCTATTTGAAGCACAATAAATCTTCTTGAGTTAGATTTATATGCCTCTTCTCCTTACGAACACGGCTCAATTCACATGAATTGTGTTTCAACACATTCCCATAAAACATGATCACAAAAAACAGAATTCACTAGCTAGCTAATATTAGATGCTAGACCCATAAATACACGAACACCAAAAATAAACACCCCAAACAAAACATTCTGTAATTATTATATACATAGAAATTATGAAGGTGTGCGTAAAGAGTTCAAACATTATTGTGAAACCATCAGAGCCAACATGGAATGGCATCCTTGAATTATCCGAACTTGATCAAACAGGAACCATGATGCATGTCCCCACCATCTACTTCTATGCCACATCTCCACAGCCACCAGAATCCCTCATGGAAACCTTAAAATCTTCTCTCAGTCAAGTGTTAGTCCATTTCTACCCGATGGCTGGTCGGTTGAATTGGGCAACCAACAACAACACGACTACAGGTCGTCGTCTTGTGCTCGACTGCAACTCTGAGGGAGTCATCCTCATTGAGGCAGAATCTGACGGCGTACTATCCGAACTCGGGGATTTCTATCCACAACCTGATTTTGATCAACTGGTTCCTAGTGCCGAGTACTACACGGCTCCTCCCATTCAAAAAATGCCCTTGTTCATCGGGCAGCTCACCAAATTCAGATGTGGAGGATGGAGCCTTGGTTTGGCAATATCACATGTTGTGAGTGACGGTCTAGGCACCTCCAACTTTCTCCACCAATGGGCTCGACTTGCACGTGGCAAACCACTTAGTGTGGTCCCTTTTCTTGATCGAGAAGTACTACATCGGGTCCACAAAGATCCTCTCGTCCATATGGCTGTTTTGGAACATTACTACTACTACAATTACTACAACTTTGGCGGCCCTCCTCTCATCATCGGAGAATCAAGCAATAAAAATGAGAAGAAGAAGGAGACTAAAGTGTGTGTCTTAAGATTGAGCAAACCTCAAATTGAAACACTAAAAAAAGTTGGTGGAGCAAACTACACTAGATACGAAGTGGTCACCGCCCACATTTGGAAGTGCGCATGCAAGGCACGCAACCATAAAGCGGACCAACAAACTAACCTAACCATGTCGGTCGATATTCGAAAACGGATGGATCCACCATTGCACAATTCATATTTTGGCAATGCGGTCATTGATGTTGTGACCCATGGAATCTCAGGGGAGGTCATTTCAATGCCATTAGGGCAGGTGGCGCGAATGATACGCGAGACCATTGACAGTGTCACACCGGAATGCGTGACTTCTGCAATAAGTTTCCTTAAAGGGGTGTCTCGTGGACGAGAGGAAGAACTACCATTTAGTGGGAACCCAAACCTTAGTGTGACAAGTTGGATGAGTCTACCCCTGCATGGACTGGATTTTGGGTGGGGAGAAGAGATTCATATGGGCCCTGGCAACCATACCGGTGATGGGGACATTTTGATACTTCCTAGCCGTGAGGGGGACGGGTCATTGCTTGTTGCTCTATCTTTCCAGGCTGACCACATTGAAGATTTTAAGAAATGTTTCTACCAAGCTGCTTACATGATTACATAATCAAGAGTACTTCAAAAGTTCAAAGTTCGCAGGCCAGGAGACCCGGCTAGAACCCAAGAATAACAACATGCTACATACTGATACCCATTCTCTGACCAGTGAAAATAACCTATAATATTATTGTATTTTTTTATGATTTATGAAACCAATAATGAATTAATGAGATTTTTCCCATTTACTATATATGATAACTGAATAGAAGTGTGCATGTGTGTCGAAAATTCGAAATAATATATACTCCTAGTCTCCCAGTATGGCTCTAGCCTCTATCTCAACTTTTCTTTCCCCATCCTTTTTGTTCATCCTAAAATGTTATTCTTATTGTCTTTTTAAGACAAAGTTATGTGATTGGTATTAACTCTTTTTTTCTTAAATATAACTCAACAACACAACTTTACATGCCCCAAAAAAGTCTTGTGTCAGTTGTGCGGCTGAGGGTGGAATTGTGGAAACGCAGCCATACATGGTCAAAGCCTGATTCAATTTAGATTGGTTATAACCGATGATTCCCGGATTGGTTGATGCCCTATTTTCAAGCCTAATTTGAAAATACAGAAAACTAGATCCGGATCCACAACAGACCAGAGGGAGACTTTTTTTGATGAACCAGGCCTAAAAATACCCAGTTAAAGAACCAACCAGCTTGGCTTCCAATTAAAAAAAGGGATGATGCCTGTCCGGAATCGTGCCCGCCCCTATTTGTGCCTCTTCATCCTAATGAAGAAATATTTTATCTACAAAACAGTTCCCTTTATATGGAATCACAACTCATACAAAGGCAAGAATAAAGTAAGGCTTGCAACTCAAATGAAAACCTAGTCATAGAGTATCAGACCAAGCAATTCAAATGCTCAAAGTTATGGAAATGCATCTGAGATAGTCACAGTACGTCTTAGAATGAAGTCTCAATTATTAAAAGTAGCTAAGCCATTACTTCAACAGGCTGGAGAGATCTGAAGCCATCACACCTCTGGTTCTCCCCAAAAGCATAACACAAAACTCTGAAGAGACTCACAAGAATTTCCTGTGCGGCCTGCCCCAGTCCTCATCTTGCATATGCTGTCAACAGCAAAATATTCAGTGTTAAAGCTACACACACATTGTAGTCAAGAATCCACATCTAATAACAATAGCCCAACACCAAGTTGCCGCATTTCATAACTGTTCACCTACCATTTCATAATGAGTATGGGAGTTTCATAGTACTGAATCGAATATATGTCAGACGGTTCATGGTTCAACATAAACTTCAAAAAGTTTCAATCTTTTACGCATTAAAGATCAGTTTTTCATGAGCATGTAATGGGCCCAGGACCACGTTGGCCCTCCCAAACTATGCCCTTTAATGCAATGCTCACACAATGAGACTTACCAAAAACCACTGGCAAATCATACTCAAACAAGAAAAGAAAAAAAGTACCCTAACTGAGTTAAACTTGAGTGAATATAACAAGAACCAATCACTTCTTGAGTTACATTCAACACCCTTTGGAGGGATTTTACAAAGCTTGGAATAGTTAAAAGACACTGCAATTTGGATTCCCATTTTTAAGGTGGCTTTCAACCTAATAGAGCACTTCAAAATTAGTACTTTTGCATCATTTTTCAGATTTCAAAACCGTAGCATCATGTTGACGTGCTGCAAAAATGAGGCATCTAGAGTTCCAGTTCACATTAGCACTGCATTCCCATCTATATAGAGTCCCCTTTTTTCTTCCAAATTTGGATTCCACTTTCAACTCACAATAGCACTGCACATCCCTTACCACCAGATAAGCTTTGTCCTCATGGCTTGTGCTATAGATAATTTGTAGTCTCGTTTTTGTTACAAATTTGGATTCCACTTTAAACTCATTTTCTGGCAAATGGTTATCCTCCGATTCCCGTTTTCTCATCTGCAAATTTGTTTCTTCGAAACCTGCTTGCTTCAGTCGCTTTTGATTGCAGTTGTCAGCGTCAGGATTGTAATTTCCTCTACTCTACGTTCGTTTTTCCGATCTCTGTTTTTTATCCTTTTTTCTTTCCCTAAAATTTGTTCGTTTTTGTAAGGATTTCCTCATCCGTCAAAATCTGTTAATCTGTTTATTCAAATTTGTATATCAGTTTTAACTAAAGGTTTCATTTCTCTTTGAATTTTCCTGATCTTCTGTTTTCGTTTTTACTTTGCATCTGTTTCATCCATTTCAAATCTTACTCTTCAGTCCATAAATTAGTATGTAAAAACTGATTGATTTTGTATTTCGTTTTGTAGTTTCGGAGTATTTTATTTTATTTTTATATTCAAAATAGTAGAGTAAGTGGAGTAACTATTAATGATTTAAAATTCTCTGTGATCTTGTGTTCTAATCAAACATTGAAGCTTGCTTTGGGTGGTCTCTGTTTTCTGAAAATCAAACTACCCACAAGAAAGTAACTTTTTCTAACAATTGTTTTACCTTTCCGTAGCATTTTCAAAGACCAAAGCTAATTATATTCCTAAGGTTTCAACTATAAATCTAAGGAATCCACCCCAATGAGAAAACATTCACTCCTTTTCCAAATGGTTTGCCGCTAAAAAAGTTATACTCAAACAAGTCAGGGATTGAGTATCTATGTTCTCAGAAGGGATTGGTTTTGTTAGATATTTAACATTGGAAGGACTGCAACCAATATAAAAAAATGGATGGTTAGGTGAATTGAGTTTAAAATAAGTAAATAACCTATACTTATTGACATTATTGACATAAGTTTAAATGTTTATGTATTACGCAGTATATGCCTGAATATACACAAGTACTTTTTTCATAGCTACTAACACAGTCTGCACTTTGGCTATCCCAACTCTCAAGTCCAAATCGTAATCAATTGTCAATATGCTCATTTAGGTCACTTAAATACCACGTATGAAATATCTGTCTGTTTCAATTGGTTTTATCTCTTCTTGGTGTCTCTAATACTTCAAGACTGTATTGTAGACGCTCAAGGTGATTGAAAATTCAGAAGGATCCAGAACTACTCCTTCTGTGGTTGCTTTTAACCATAAAGGGGTTATTGGCACACATATCAGCCAAGCGTCAGGCAGTTACAAACCCAACAAACACTATATTTGGGACCAAACGTCTAATTCATTTTTACATCATAATGTATACATCATATTAATAACCATTTTAGTATGGTTTTATCATCAGTTTAAATATGATGTTATCACTTATCACTGCTGTTATTTTCATATTGATACGCCAAAATATAAATCTTCACTCAGAAATAAATATACAATGAGGTTTTAAAATCTAAATTAAATTTTAGTTCACTTCTAAGCTCTTATAAGTTATAACTATTCCCTTGCTTCTTTAATTATGTTTTCTGATTTTTTTACTCTTAAGTTTTAGGCTGTACCACTAGAGATTTAATGTTTTATCTTCAATATATATATATATATATATATATATATATATATATATATATATATATATATATATATAGTTTTGTAGGTTAATCACATACGGAGTATAATGCAAGCAACATTGGATCATGTAGATCAGGATCTTTAATCAAGGAAACTCTTCTTTCATGTTTTGTACAGGCAGATTATGTATCTTTTTTTATAAGAAGTATGTAAAATGGATTTCTGTAAAAAAAAAAAATAGAGGCTAAAGAAATTAGTCCTAGAGTGCGAAATTTCAACACCTTTACCGTATCAAAACCCAGAAATTCTACAACTCTTTGAGCACCCCACCCCCCATATAAATCGCTTCTGTTAGACTGTTACTAATATATCCAATATAACAAAGATTCAGCATGATAATCTAATGAAGGGACTATACTAAACATGCATTGGGAAATGAATCTATTAGAAATCATACTCCCTCCGTTTCTAAAAGAAAGTCACGGTTTGACTTCACGATTATTAAGGAAATAAATTGACTTTACTGTAGAAAACACTGTTTAGACACTATTTGGCACTGTTTGGACACTGTTTGGCACTGTTTGGCACTGTTTGGATGTAGATTTCTTTGCCAAATAAAGAAATAAGGGAAGTGTGACTTTTATTTTGGCACATCCAAAAAAGGAAAGTGTGAGGTTCTTTTAGAAACGGAGGGAGTATTAAAGAGACCAATCCTAAAGGGCAAAAAATAAACTGTTCCTAAAGGGACCTCTGGTGAATCCAATCCTGTCCAGGGGCAGGAAGGCATAGGTCGGCTGTGCATTTTAGTTACAATTTAGATTACAAATATTGCTTAAGCAATCCAAGAAATAACAATAAAAGAGATTGAAGCCTATCCAAAGAAGAAGTTGATAGTTAAGACTTCCTGGGGGGGGGGGGGGGGACGTCTGCCGGTCTGCCCTGATCTCTTGTGCAGCAAAATGTAAAAACTACTATAGAGCAGCATGAGTACACAAAAATCTACCAACTTGCATATGATGAAGAATAGCAGTATAGTAATAAAGTATATCTATAAAGCAAACTAAAAAACCAATTTAAACCACACATTAAGTAAAAGGAACATTCTATAATGTAAATGAAATTAGATTCACATTCAGTTTACTTCGGATGAAGAATTTAAGGACCTGAAAAACTACTTATAAAAACCTACTTACTAAAAAAAGGTTTAACACATTAGTAAAAACTCAACAAAAGTGTGTGTGTAGTTAAAAAAAATTAGTTAACCTCATAATCTATGCTTACACACTTAGTGCAATCAGAATATAAGAGGCCTTGACCAACTTTTAACCAACAACATTACCCTATTTATGCATAAAGTTGGAGCCTGGTGCAAGTGAGATGAGCTGTGCAATATAAACTTAATGCATCAGTTGGGTTACTTACTTAATGGTGAATTAAGAATGTATTATGGGACTTAGATTTGGATTCATGTCTGAACTGAGACCTTCCTTTTCAGGGTTACAATACCCGCTACTATTTCCTTACGGTCAAGATGGCTTTAGAGAAGACATTTTGTTGACACGTGCGATGGGGTATATAATCTGTGAAGTTTATTATATGTGATGAGGATGGAAATCCGGCTAAGAAGACTTTAAATGTTGTTTACAAGGAAGTATATGATAATTTATAACTTTTTAATCTTCATTTCCTTTTGTTAAAAACAATATATGTGTTGTTCTATCTTTATCACAACATTTCTATATATTTGCAAATAATTTATTGCCTACTAACTGCATCGCGTGCGAAGCACGGGTGAAAAATCTAGTTTACAGAATAGCCAGTGAAATCATCTAATGGAAAGCTGGCATATATTTCTGGATTAGCAGTGGTTTAATTTAGCAGGCTCTTTGTGTTTTAATATTCCATTCTCTTTACCTTTTGTCACCTTCTCACAGTGTTTCTTCTTCTTCCTCATTTCATGGCAACTTCACCCAACTATCTGCAATTTCTTTTTCTTTTCTCGCAAACACTATATGCAATTTCTTATCTTCCAAATATTATAAAACTTGCCGTACAGCCTAGTTATGATAGAGTAGAGCAATTATATAGGCAAGCCTTTTCCAAGTTCAATCAAAGCAGGGAAATCAAAATCAACAAGAAATAGGGCTTATAAGAAACAGATTTCAAATGTTTCATACACATACCGACCACAACAAAGGGACTTACAAATTCTTTGACGATGCCCTTATATACCAGGATAGGCACGGCGATTCCGAAGATGCCAACGAGGGCAAAGTTGCGCCTTGTCCACCTGAAGTTGTGCTCCAGATTCTCCCGAGCAGACGACCATTCCTCGATCCACTTGTTCTTGTTAGTTTCCATTCCCCCACCCATCTTTTAGTCTTCTTTCTTCTTCAATTCTATCTCACAGCCTTATTGGTCTGCAAAATCAAGCAACGAGACGCGTTGTAGGAGGACAGTGCCGCAGGTTTGGCAAGAAAAAAGATGATTGGCGAGTTTGGTGTGGTGAAAGTGTGAAGAGTTGTGCTAGAGGTGCCTCATTTGGTACCTCATCTCATTTGTATACCCTTCCTTTTCACAAAAGTCAACACATTAAATAAATTGCTCCGTTTTAATGAATTGCTTTTGTGAACCACAAATATAGGGAGAGAGTACAAAATGGGGTACAAATTGGGATAGTAATAGCATTTGTGAAGTGTGAAACGTATAGCTACGATCAGTCCATAACAGTAAAGTAAAATATTGCCGACAATAAATGAAATATTGCCGACAAATAATAAATTATTTGTGAATCTATAGATATGTTGGGAGAGTAATGCGCAGGTCCGGTCGGAGGGACGGGAGGCGCCATCCGAACTCCGCCGTTTGGGACGATTCTCGGTGAAATTTTTTGATGAAATTTTTTGAGCATGTTCCTCATCAAGTCTAGTTTATTCACAAAAAATTTCAGCTCAAAATTCGATCGGGAATGCATTCAAATCATTTTTTTATGTTGACTGCGCCAAAATATACATATAAAAACGCAGTCAACTTTAAAAAATGATTTGAATGCCTTCCCGATCGAATTTTGAGCTGAAATTTGGTATGAACAAACTAGACTTGACGAGGAATATGCTCAAAAAATTTCATCAAAAACTTCCATCGGGAACCGCCCCAAACGGCGGAGTTCGGACGACGGTTAGGACATGAGGGGTTGGACGGGGTCTTTTAAGTATGTTGGGATAAAGATATAACAATGCATATATTATTTTAAAAAAAGTAAATGAAGATAAAAAAATACAAATTATAATATACTTTCTTGTAGTCTACATTTAAAGTCTTCTTGGCTAGTTTTCCGTCATCACCACATATAAGTAGTAATAAACTTCACTCCAGACCGGGACGTTATTCTTGAGGCATCAATTGCATACTTCCTTGTAAAATACATTTAACTCTTCCTTGTAAACTACATTCAAAAGCAAATTTTATGAACATGAATATTTAAAATTATACTTATATTAACATTTACAAAATTTAATAATTAGATAATGCATCCCGTGTAACGTACGCACGAAAAATCTAGTATTCTGATAGGGATCGACCTATTAGACTAATAAATAGAAAAGTTAGTTGTAGTTATATTTCGGTTAGTGTAATCTATATCTATATCTATATCTATATCTATATCTATATCTATATCTATATCTATATCTATATCTATATCTATATCTATATCTATATCTATATCTATATCTATATCTATATCTATATCTATATCTATATCTATATCTATATATTATACAATTGGGGGTCACATTGACATGTGTCATTCATATATTTACCATTGTCATGTGTCAATTTTTTAGCTAGCCACATGTCATAATCATTATTAATTACTTTGTTTTGTTTTGTTTTGTTTCATACATAATTATTATTCTTCATTTATATTTGGAAAGTTAAGCCACTACATACATATACACAACGGTTCATATATGGGTTTTTTACAAGAATATAACTAAAATAAAACATATTTACATAAATATGACTATTCATTACTACAACGTGGTGTTGTGGTAACTTAAGCTCAAAACTTGAGCATGAATTACTATGATTTCATTACTACTCTAGTCACTAGTCATATTTTTGTAAATCATCTTTATTTTGATAATATTTTTAGAAAAATATTACTAAAATAAACTTATTTACATAAATATCACTATTCATTACTACAACATAGTGTTGTGGTAACTTAAGTTCAAAACTTGAACATGAATTACTATTATTTCTTTACTATTCTAGTAACTAATCATATTTTTTGTAAACTATCTTTATTTTGATCAAATTTATGTTATTATTTCTTCTAAAATGTGGTGTTTATGCACTACTAAATAGTACACTTCATCCTCCCATCCGGAAGTTTCGGACATGAATACTACTCTTTAGTCTCTACAAGTTTCCATAAATCTCACCCTATTTTGATAGTTCACACAAGTGGCTACATATTTAGACTTATTTACACATTGGCCCATTTAGTTGGGGATAAGTTCGATTTTCATAGCTAAGAGGGCCTGATTTATAAAATACAGAATGTGGTTCTCATAGGGTTTTCTCTTCTCGTAGAAGTAGGGTGACATCAATCCAGGTGAATCAGACAACGTTGAGTGCCCGACTGAGTAAAAAACGCTAAAAATGTCTTCCAAGATCATGCTGAAGCCAAAGGGGAAGGTCACCAAGAAGGTAGCAGCCGCGGCGGAAGAGGAAGACGGTGTGGCGGCGGCGGTGTCGAAGTTCGTGAAAGAGTGGGGGACGTGGTCAGCAAAGAAGGCCAAAGTTATAACTCACTACGGTTTCATCCCATTAATCATCATCATCGGCATGAATTCCGAGCCCAAACCCTCTCTCTCTCAGCTCCTTTCTCCCGTCTGAAATACCGCACGTCCAGCACCAGCATTGATGAAATATCAAGCCCTAGCGAAGCTTTGTTCACTACCCAGATCTTATAAATCTCGGTTCATTAGTCGATTTCACAATTCCGATTAGCTGATATCAGACCAGATACTTTTACTTTCTTTATTTTGGTATTATTAATTTGATGCAGTGAGACTGATATTATTATTGTTATGCCTACTTCTTAGAAACGTGTTTATATTGCTTACTCATAAAAACACGATTTCTTCTCTTTAATAATCAGACATGTTTTTTTGGATGATTCATATGTTTATAATTTGTATTCGCTTCAAAGTTATTTTATTTATCGAAAACTCTGGCTCTTTTACATACTCATAGAGATATAGTTTTAGTTTAATCCTCATTGATGGATGGTCTTTAATGATATTCTGAGTCTGTTCAGCCCAGCATGTCGGGGGCCATGTTATATGCAATCCATTATACATGTGAAAGGTAAGAAGAGGGCCTCTATTTTTGTTTTGTTTATATGGTAGAAAGAACTTCTGTGCTTCCTTTTGCCAATGGCCTATGATTTAGGGTATTGCTTTGATGGTGTACTTGAAGGGTTCTTGTTTCTTCTTTTTTGCTCATAAAGTTGATTGGTAGAAATGACATCAGAGGGCTAAATTTGTGTTACCCTACTACTAGTTTAGATTTTATATGAGTGCATGCTACCATTTCATCATATGGTACTTCAAGGGTTAGTGCATCAACCTTTTCCCCATAATGTTTTATGTTATTCACTTATAATCATTTGTTCTTTAAAAAAGGAATTTAAAACTGCTTTTAGATCATTTAGTATTATGAACACTTCAATGACACAAAACTATTTCGAGCATAGATGTGAGTCTCATACTCAATGTATAGGCATTTTCAGCTGCGAGTGGGTTGTTCGTGTCACTGGCAGAAGTACAAAGTCATTTCATATTTGTTCTATAGAAGTCTTGCTAATTATTAGTTGTTGGTTAGGGTAATTTGTGTGTGGTATTCATTGATTAGATATTTAAGGTTATTTTTTATTTTTTCCCTTATAGAGTTATAGCGGAAGTGCGGAAGTGATATTTTAGTAGCAAAGGTCATCTGTTATTTCACTTTTGCAGTGATCTGTTACTAGATGATCTAGGCTGGGGGAGTGTGTGCTAGTTATGTTAATGTTTCCAGTTAGGCCTTCTAGCTGGCTATACAATGGGCTTGAAATGGAACATTGCCCCCGTAATGTAAGGTTGTCATAGCGTGTAACTTAGAGTGTGTACTGTGTAATGTCTAGTACCTGGGCATAGTTTTATTTTGGGCGTGTGTTTATAACATCGTACATTCTGGCTCTCAAGATAACAACACTAATGATGCGATTTCTGTCTTCTTTCTTTCCTCCATGCAACTTGCTTTGTAACACTTTTTTAGTTGTTATTGTGTTAAATTAGGAGTCTTTTGTGGCTCTTTTTATATTTCCCCCTTCAGGAAGTGTTGTATATCTGTTCATGCATTCTCAAATGTGGAGCCACAGTTTTTTTCTCTCACTTTCATGGCACATTTTAGTGTACTGTCTGCATCTTTGGTTAGAAAAGAACTAGTTGGCATTTGTAACATATGAGAACTTGTTTAGGCAGTAATGCATCACTCTTTAATTTTATGAGCTTGCATTTGACGAGAGCCTTAACTTGCAACCTCAATGTTTGTCTTTCTGATCACATCAATGCCATGTATGCTCCATTTTTTCCTATTTTTTTTTAAAATAATATAGTAATATTTGTGTTTGTTTTACTACTTCCTTGTACTTGTGCCAGCTAAATGTGGTTCAGCTTGAGTTGGTACTTAAATTCTTCTAGACTTGAGGCCAGTTGAGGGATTGTGCCCATTGCTGTCCTTGATCTAATTTTTGTTTGTTCACATTTCTTGTATTATAGTTGCTGTAATCAGACGCATACCGCAAATGCTAGATCCAGCTTCAATATTTGATCAACGAATGATTAAAGTTCAATTCCGGCTGGTTGTGTGGGGATGCACCACACCCTTTTTCATCGTTCTCCTTTTTGTCATATTGTGTACACATGTTTCTGCTTTTCATGTTTCCCCCAGTGCCTCTTTCTTTTAGTTCTCAAAATTTAAGCTGTTCATTATTGAAATCATGAAATCACATGGAAACTTTTTTATGTTGCTCTGATGTTAAAATGAAAGGCAAAAATGTAATTCGGGAAATCTGCAACGGGAAGTAAAGAATCTGCAATGGGAAATAAAGCATATACTCATGAAAGTAGCTAAGTAGAGATCGTAGAGTTGATGTTTGTGTGCTTCATGGATTCCACATATGAGCAGGACGCCAGGACATATTTGATGTTTTTGGTTATATACCAAGCCTATATTTGGATGTTGTTAATATTTTTGTCCCCAAATACAAGTTGTAACTTTTTTGTTGACAATAAATATTAAGTTGTAACTTATGTAGTTATGTTTCTTAACAACCCAAATAGAATCCTTTAAAAAAAACCAATAGAATGAAGTACAGTTCACTATCCATATTGATTCATGTTTTCAACCCATCAGTTAGTTTTTTTTTTAACAAACACTCAACTTATGTTTTTACACGCCGGATTGTGTAGGTCGAACTGTTGAAGTTACTTTTTTAAATGAACTGACTAAAATTACTATAATTGGTCATTTTTAGCTATTTTCACATATTTTTTCATTATTTTATTAATAAGATACATTTTAGATACTTTATTTAATAATTCAACCGATTCAGTTCGTTTAATCCATCATTTCAGCCAGAATGTTATAAATTTCAGCAGAATCAACTGAACATGAATCAAAAGGAGGTTTACACAGGGTATGTGCATCAGATGATTAATTAAGGGATTGCTTTATATGAATATTTTAGATAAAATGATTGAATCTACAGAACTCTCCAAATGAAAAAATAATTGATTACATCCATTTGACTAAATAACAGTTAGAAATTCAGAATATATTATGTATGTATATTCAAGGCTGACCAATTTCTTTTTTTTTATCGAACGGTCTTAGCCTAGAACCAGGACCGGACCGATCCGGTTCCATCCCTATGGCAACCAGAGCCTACAAAAATACAAAGTGAAATTTATGCCATACGAGCATCATACGTAGTATAGTTTTACTATGTTCTTCGTACAAAATGGAGAATGTTATACCGGCGTCACTTAATAATATACTCTGATATAAAGACATAAATAGAATTATTGTATTTTCCAAGACCATTTGGTTAGTAATTATTGAAGTTTCGATCTAAAAACATGATGTGCTAAGCTATTGTGTGTTATTCTTGGCCATTTAGATTTTTCGTTTAATTTGGAACGAAATGAAATAGACAACTCGAAAACAAAATTGGTATCCATATATTTGGGTGATGAAGGTTTAACAAAAGATTCACGAAATAAATTTAAAATAAAGAAATATGAGCTTACCTATTACGGGTATTTTTTATTTTAGCAATTCTCTTTAAACTTATGATCATTTAATAGAAAAAAACGATAGACAGGGCTCTAGAAAAAAAGAAAAGCACACCATGATTGGAAAGTACTATTAAGTCTAAAAATTTCACACAAGACAAATCAAAATTAGAAGGTGTTTTCACATTTAATATTTACTCCGTAATATTTAATATATGTAACTCGTAAGCGATCCATTTTTTAAACTATTCCAAACACTATATAGGCAACTTAGTATCCTTTTGGTGTTAGGTTCAAGCTTGCTTCTTTTGCCATAGGGTAGATGGGGGTTGATGGTTCATGAGGCGTTTTGGCCAGTAGCGATATTATATTACTCAATGTAATCATTATTATAAGATATCTTTATTATTCACTTAATCAACACAAATAACTCTTAATCTCTTACTTTATATATCAAAATATCAAAATTTTATGAAATTTGAATTATTTTTTGCAAGTTTTGTAGCAGTTTTAATGTAGTTTTTGAATATGTATTTTTTTTTTCTAAAAATAATTTCAGTGCAGACAGAGATCCGTTTTCTTTATCGTCGGTCAAACATCGTAAACCGAAAATTATCTTATAATTCGGGACGGAGAGAGTATAAGTTAGTTTAATTCATGATTTCTAGTTTTTCAATTTGTTTTTCATCTTGGTACTTAGATGTGTGCCAAACTTGTGATGGTTAGTTTCCAAAGGTTGGAATCATTAAAGCTCTTGTATCATTTGCAAAACAATTTGCTCATATCAAGGTCACCTTGGATATCTTAAGAGGTTGAGAAAATGAAAATGATTATTATGAGTTTAGTTAGGAAATAGATACTAGTTCTGAGTTTGATGTACGATTTATGAACATATTTTTTATAAATATCAATATAAGTGATTTGTAATGCTCCGTAAAAAAAACAATTCTCATTCCTAATTATTCTATTAAAATCTTAAAATTAGGATTTAAATATGAGTGTAGTTAGAAAAGAGACATTAGTTATGGGCAAATTATATCGTGGGATCGGCACCGTTTCTTTAATAGAAAAATAAGGCAGTCAAATACTCTTCTCTCGTTTGACCAGTTTTTATTCTCCGATTCTCATTCCATCCCTTTCTCCTCTTCACGCACAACTTCCTTCCCCCTGTTTTTTTTATTCGCACAGTTTTTTCAATACCAAGAATTGAAAGCTCAAAATCAAGTAGGCGAGTAGGCATGCTTCCACGACCTTTCCCTTCCCTGCTTTTACGTTTTCTATTGTCATGCTTTCTGATAGATCTTTTTTCTTCTTCTTCTTCTTTTTTTTTTACATTTTTTCTTTTTCAATTATCTTCATCTCCTTTATCAAAGTATTAAAAATATGATTGCAATTACTTTTTCTATAATTTTTTAATGTGAAATAATTTCTTATCTCTTTTATACTAGTATATTTTTAGTGTTTTTAATACATTGAGTTTGTTTATTTCTATTTACATTTAAGAAAAACACGTGATTACATTTTTAAGTGTGCGATTTACATTTAATAAAACATGTTATTACATTTTTCAAGTGTGCGATTTACATTCATACATGATTCCTGAGGTTATATTTGATACTACATGGAGTTACATATGCTTAGGCGCCAGTTACATATTTTTATGCACAAGTTACATGTAATTATATGTAGGTTACATCTAATTATTTGTGATTTTTTACTTATCTTTATCTTTAACTAACTAAATTATGACTGAATAATTTTTTTTCTTTACCAATTTATTACAAAATTTTATTAACCCACATAAAATAAGTATATTGTACTTCATAATCATATACTATTTCTTACTTTGCGTACTCTTTTTACAATTATTATACACTTTTTTTTGTAAAATATTCTCTATATTCATACACTTTTTTTCTATAATATATTTCATATCTCTTTTATACTTTGTATGTTTTTGTGCTTTATAGACATTAAGTTTGTTTATTTCGATTTAAACTTGAAAAAAAATGAGAATACATTTTTCGTATGTAAGAGTTATGTTTATAGACAATTTCTATAGTGACATTTGATATTATATGAAGTTACTTCTTCTTGTGCGTGAGTTACATCCTTTTATGTGCGAGTTACATTTGGGCTTGACTCAACAAGTTACATTTTGTATGCACTGTTAGATTTCCAATTAACGCGATTTACATTTTTAATAATACGAATTACATGCATCGCAACATAAAGCCTACTATTGAAACAAAAGAGTCATTGTTATACAAAAAAAATATTGTTTTCCACCAAAAATATGTTTATTTGGCAAAATAAATATTTTTTAGAAAAAACATTTTTATGGCCTTAATATTTAAAACGAAATATATTCACTATTTAAGTCAACCTCTGCTATGGAAACAAAAAACACCACTTTTTTGCAAAAACAAAATGATTTTTTTGGAAATTTTTTTTGTGTGTGACAAAAAGTAAAACAAAAAACATTTTTATGGCCTTAATATTAGAAACAAAACATATTAACTATTTACGTAAAGTAATTGAGCAATTAAGCTCATTGTTTTCATTAAAATCAATGACTTGTTTCTTATAATCGTATTAGACAAGTTACATTACGATTTACTTGCAGTTACATTTCTTATCAGCGTGAGTTACATTTTGTCACATGCGAGTTACACCTATTCTGCTACTGGGATAATGAAAAAACAAAAAAGAAGTTATTGTTCACACGCGCGAAGAGTAACACGCTTTTTTCTGTGGGAGCAACGTGCTCATAGTGGGCTGCTCGCACGGTATACTAATTGTTAGTTATGAGTTTGATGTAAGATTTACATACGTAGTGATAGAGTATATGGGCCTGGACCCCATGGCCCACATACTCAAATCAACTATGGCCAGAAGAACACCCACGTGGCCCCCTTCGGCCCGTGGGGCCCGCATCGGCCGAAAACTCAACCGGGTCTGGAAGCACATACTGGACTTCTGGGGCCGCATCGGCCATGGGACCGCATCGGCCAAAGAGCACCGCATCGGTCAGACTTCATCCTGGCAGAATACATCTCTCTACTTTATTTACTAAGTATTGTACCCAGCCCATTAGTGGCCCTATTTCGCCCAAAGAAGGCATGATTATTGTAATGGGCCTCCTAAGCTCATGGCTAGGAGCCCAAATCCACATTTTTACCTATAAATAGACCCCTTGGGGCTAGTTATAGGGGGTTGAAAAATAGAATTGCTCACTTTCTCTCTCTAGCTCTCACTTCTCTCTAGAATTAATACTCTATCATTTGGCGCTTTCATTGAGAGCCTAGAACAGATCAAGTGAGTATCCTTCGTCGCTACCAGACGCTACCGCCAGCTATGACAAGAACTAGGTCAAAGAACACAAGTAGGAACGCCCCTCTGAACCAGGAAGGGCAGGGAAACGTTGCTGACAACGTCCCTAATGACCCCATCGTCCACGAAGAGGATGTCCAGGAGGTCGAGCGCGCAGCGGCTGACCTTCGCACCCAGCTCAACAAGACTGCTCCAGACGCCCGCATCGGGCTCGAGGACAGACGCGCTGCTGATCGCGCTTCGGGCCAACAGGCTTCTCACCCTGCTGTCCCCCAGATCAACCCGGCCGCACTATCGGCCATCGTCGCAAGCATTCTCCAGGACCCCAACGTGGTCGGTGCTCTTGTCGCAAAGACCGGAGAAAACAACACTCCTGTGACTGGAGAGGTCGCCACGGTGCCGCCACCCCCACCTCACCCGCTTGGCGTCACCTTCTTCGGCAACAACGAAGGCATCCTTGTCGTGGACACCCATTCCCATACCGCCTCTCCTACCCGGGATACACCGGCCCAACCTCGCGGTAAAAACTCGGCCTTCAACAGGCTGGGTGACATCGCGAGCCGTCGGGTACCTACGGGAAGGGTGGCGGATCGGTTGGGTGACCGCGAGCCGGGATCACCAAAGGAAAGCTTCGGGTCTGTTTCCCGGACAACGGATCGGCCCCGACCGAACAAAGGCAAAGGGAAGCTGCTTGATGACGACGCACGTCACCAGATCAACCTGGCCCACGCGGCCCGGATCCAGACCCCGCTGGGTGGCGCTGCGGCCAACACGGACCCAAGGGACGAGATCATTGCCCGCCTAGAGAAGCGCCTCGCCGACATGGAGGCTCGGGAAGCCGCGGGGCGCGCGGCGGCCCATACATCCCAGCATCCCAATTACGATGCGCTCCTGAACAAAGTCAGTGCTCTGGAAAGGGAGTTGGCCGACCGACGCGATGAGCCCGTCATCCAGATACGGACAAGGACCCCCTTCTCTGCGAGGGTGCTCTCCGCTCCCATCCCAGAGAAGTACAAGGGGAATCCGATCAAGCCATATGACGGCCGCACTGATCCCCAGGAGCACTTCACCCGCTACCAGAACAACATGATGATGACCAACGCTTCGGAGGAATACATGTGCCGCTGGTTCCTCTCCACCTTGGAAGGACCAGCGTATGATTGGTTCAACAACCTTCCAGAAGGTAGCATCGACTCATGGCAGGACCTTGCTCAGCGCTTCCTCACCCACTTTGCCGGGAGGAAACGTGCGAAGAAACATTTCGCTCATCTCCTGACCATCAAACAACAATCAGAGGAGACGCTCCGAGCCTTCCTCGATCGCTGGACGAGGGAGGTGGACGAGTGCGAGGGGGCCGATGAACGCACCCTCCTGGCCTTCCTCTGCGGAGCACTTCGGCCGAGCCACTTCGCCCGGAGTTTGTTCACGGAGCCTCCGCGGTCATACCTCGGAGACAGGCACGCTGACGCCGACGAGCTCCTGAACCAGAAAAAAGGGTGGAGAGAAGCAACAAAAGAAGGACTCCTCGTCCAACCCCCACCACGCGTCGGCCAACAAAGGACAAAACCAACAGAAGAAGGCGCACCAGGAGCCCGGCGGCCAATGAAAAGAAGATCGCTCGTGGCGCCCAAAGATGGAGGCACAGCGTATCCCCCTCACCCACCCAGTGAGCATCATCCTGGACCACGCTGAGGCACAGGGCCTCATTGTGAAGGACCCCAGATCAGAGGAGGAGATATTTGCAGTCCACAAAGGAGGGACGTATTACAAGTATCATCGCCAGACATCCCACAAGACCGATGATTGCACCACCCTGAAGAGGCACATCGACGGCCTCGTCCGACAGGGGGAAATTTCCCAATTTGTCAAGGGTGCCCCCAAGAGCAACACTTGGGTTAACCCTGGAAAAAGGGGGGAGGGATCCTCCGGGAAAAAGAGGGAGATCGGTGCCCTCAGTGAAGATGAGGAAGAGGAAGAACCCCGCCAGAAGAAGCATCACATTCATATCATCGTCGGCGGAAACACAGGGGGGGACTCGGCTACACAACGGAAAAAATGGGCTCAGTCCCTATACGTTGGTGAGGTATCCCACACCCCCCCTCAGCCGAAGCGACGGCATGTAGAGGCCATCACCTTCACCGACAAGGACCTCCCCTGCGGCCCCTTGCCCCAGAGGGACGCCCTCGTCGTCAAATGCAAGATCGGCAACAACATCATCCACCGCAACTACACCGACACTGGCAACTCCGTCAACGTGATGTACGTTGATACATTCAGGCAGCTGAAGCTGAAGAAGACCGAGCTCCGGCCGATACGGACTCCGTTATCCGGCTTCACCGGGGACTCTATCAACGCCGAGGGCACGATAGTGCTTCCCGTTGTGGTCGGTGACGGTACCTATCAGGCAAAGGTTGACATGGAGTTTGTGGTTGTGAACCTGGACAACGCCCACAACATGATCTGGGGCCGACCAGCCTTGGAGGACCTTGAGGCCATTATCTCCATGAAACATCTATGCCTCAAGTTTCCCACCAAGGATGGCATCGGCTACGCCAGAGGAAACCAGAAGATAGCTAGAGCTTGCTACCTGAAGCTTACAAGGAAGATCAATGAGGCCGAGGAGCGGATAGACACTATCACCACCACCTCGGCCGAAGAAGACACACCAAAGGCCGAACCGGTCGGAGACGTGGAAGAGGTTCCGTTGGACGTCTCTCGGCCGGAACGTATGCTGAAGATAGGGACACAGCTCCCCCAACAGATCCGAAGGGACATCCTCTCCGCCCTGAGAGCGTACGCCATCGTCTTCGCATGGGGACCAGAGGACATGCCGGGTATCAGCCCAAAAGTGATTACACACCGACTCTCAGTCGACCCAGCCTCCTCCCCCATCAAACAGAAGAAGCGCTACCTCTCAGCCGACAGGAGAGAATTTGTCTAGACCAAAGTGGTCATGCTGCTCTCCATCAAGCACATCAGAGAGGTGAAGTACCCCACGTGGTTGGCGAACGTCGTCCTCGCCCCAAAGCCGCCTACGTTCAGAATGTGTGTTGATTACACTGACCTGAACAAGGCGTGCCCAATGGACCCATTCCCTCTCCCCAACATTGATCAGTTGGTGGACGAGATGGCGGGGTGCGAGTTGATGTCGTTCCTCGATGCGTTCAGAGGGTACCACCAGATATCCATGTACGAAGATGACGCGGAGAAGACTGCTTTCATGACCCCGGAGGGAATTTTTCGCTACCTTGTCATGGCCTTTGGGCTCAAGAATTCCGGTGCCACTTATACAAGAATGGTAGCCCGGGTTTTTAGAGCAGTCTTAGGCCGGACGATGGAAGCATACGTCGATGATATGATCGTCAAGAGCAAACAATCCACAACTCATGCCGACGACCTCCGGGGCATCTTTGAAATCATGAAGAAATATAACCTCCGGCTAAACCCAAAGAAGTGCACTTTCGGAGTCCAAGGGGGCAAATTCTTGGGGTACTTGGTCAGCCGGAGGGGCATCGAAGTGAACCCCGAGAAGATACAAGCCATTATCAACATGGAGCCGCCCCGCAACATAAAGGAGGTGCAACGGCTGACGGGACGCCTCACGGCCCTGAACCGTTTTCTCTCAAAATCCGCGGAAAAGTCGCTCCCCTTCTTCCAAATAATGAGGAAGGCCGCCAGCTTCAAATGGACAACGGAGTGCCAACAAGCCTTTGACGAACTGAAGCAATATCTCGCCTCCCCACCCGTCCTATCCAAGCCCCAACCCGGCGAGACTCTCTTCCTTTACTTAGGAGTGAGCACGTCAGCCGTAAGCTTTGTACTCATCAGGGAGGATGACGGAGTGCAAAAGGCAATATTCTACGTCAGCAAGACGTTACGGGAGGCCGAGCTCAGATACTCCCCCATTGAGAAGACGGTGCTGGCCATCGTCCACACGGTGAAAAAGCTGGGGCACTATTTCTAGGCCCACCCCGTACACGTCCTCACGCATCAGCCGTTGGGCACCCTCATGAGGAGCCCAACCAGCTCTGCAAGGATGATCAAATGGGCAATATTCTTGAGCCAGTACCAGATTGAGATCAAGCCGAGGCCATCTATCAAAGGGCAAGCCTTGGCTGACTTTGTCACCGAGTGCACGGCAAGGGAGACGGCTGCTACCACCACAAGAGTTGAACCAGATGAAGCCTGGACCCTCTATACGGACGGGTCCTCGGCCACCAAAGCTTGTGGGGGTGGCGTCGTCCTCATCTCCCCGGAAGGATTCAGAGCATACTACGCCATCCGCTTTAGTTTCAAAGTATCCAACAATGAGGCCGAGTATGAAGCACTCCTCAGCGGGCTCAGGCTAGCCGCTGGCCTCAAAGCACGCCACATCAGGATCAAATGCGACTCTAAACTCGTAGTGAACCAGATGGAGGGATCCTACGAGGCCAAAGAAGGAGAATGAAGCAGTACAAGGAGGCGGCTGCGGAATTGCTCAAAGCGTTCGATACCCACGAGATCACTCAGATCCCAAGGGCGGAGAACGCCGAGGCTGACATACTCTCCAAACTCAGCTCCGACACCCCTGGGCACATCTCCAAGATAGCTAAGGTGGAGGAGTTGAGCATGTCAAGCATTCACGCTAGCCCTATACTCTCCATACAACACCAGCCGGAGGATTGGATCACTGACATCGCAACCTACATCACCTCCAGCACATTACCCGAAGACGAGGAGAGGGCCAAGCTAGCCAAACTCAGGGCTCCTAGCTATGTCATTGAGGGTGACAAGCTCTACAAGAGATCATACAATGGCACCCTCCTCCGGTGCCTCCACCAGAATGAGGTCGAAGTGGCAATGGAAGAAGTCCACTGCGGTGTATGCTCATCACATCAGGGGCCCTTCAGCATGTCACGCCGCCTCGTCGTCCAAGGCTACTTTTGGCCGACGATGGCGCGCGATTGTGCAGAAGTCGCTCGCAAATGCAGCGCATGCCAACATTATCAGAGAGCACCTGGTCGGCCGGCAGTCAACTACACCCCGGTCAGCACTGCCATCCCATTCTCAAGATGGGGCATCGACCTCGTCGGCCCACTACCAAGATCTGCCGGCAACAACAGATACATCATCGTCGCCATCGACTACTTCACCAAGTGGGTCGAGGCCGAACCACTCGCAAGTATCACCGGAGCGCGGTGTCGAGAGTTCGTCTACAAGAACATCCTCACCCGCTTCGGCGTGCCTCAGGAGATCATATCAGACAACGGCACCCAATTTGAGGCGGAACCGTTCCAAAGCCTCCTCCAAGAATGGGGTATCAAGCACTGTTTCTCCTCCGTTGCCTACCCTCAGGCCAACGGGCAGGTTGAGAACGCCAACAGAACCATCTTGGAGGGGCTAAAAAAGAAACTTAAGGAAGAAGGCGGAAGTTGGGTCGACGAGCTCCCCAACGTCCTATGGTCTTATCGAACTACTCTGAGGAGGGCCACTGGGGAGACGCCATTCTCTTTGTGCTACGGCTTCGAAGCCAAGGCTCCCACTGAAGTCACCCTCCCCAGCCGACGGGTCACACGGTACGACCCCGAAGCTAATGAAGAAGCCATGAAGATTGACTTACACCTCATCGACGAAAGGCGGGAGATGGCCTACCTCGGGGCGGAGAACTACAGAAGACAGGTAAAATCCTACTACGACGCCAAGGTACGCTCCCGCGAATTCCAAGTGGGGGACTATGTCCTCCGCCGAAGGGAAGCAAGTAAACCAACGGAAGGAGGAAAGCTTGCTGTCAAATTTGAAGGGCCCTACAGCATCAGCGCTGTTATCAAAGTCGGCACCTATAGATTAAAGAACCCTAATGGGTCAGATGTACCACGATTGTGGAATGTACACCATCTGGTGAAATTTTACCAATGACTTGAGAAGTGGTGAAGTGGGCAACGTCCCCCACCCCTTGGCTCATTGGTTGAATGAAACACCCTTGGCCTAGCGCCACTTATTGAATAAAGATCATGTTTTAATCCATTCTTTCAAAGGAAAAGCTAAAGACCGCATCGGCCTAAGCGGTGATAACACCCAGGACCGATGCGACCTAAAGTCGTCGCAATAAACGACGCACTCAAAGCCGTTGCAATAAACAACGCACCTAAAGCCGTCACAATAAACGACGCACCCAAAGCCGTTGCAATAAACAACACACCTAAAGCCGTCACAATAAACGACGCACCCAAAGCCGTTGCAATAAACAACGCACCTAAAGTCGTCACTTAACGACGCACCCAAAGCCGTACCAATAAACAACGCACCCAAAGCCGTTGCCTAGACAACGCACCTAAATATCGTATCGGCACAAGCGGTGACACACCCAAATCGGCCGACGATATGCAGGACGAAGGCCCTGTGTGTATGGTCCGACGTCTTCAAACGGAGAAGCATACCGCGTCGTCCGCGCGGAAACCGCAGGACGACAAGCCTGAATTAAGGCCGAGGTTACAAAAACTCCACCCGTCAGTAAAATTTCGCTTAGGACCACAAAGGGCGGCTGTCAAAAGACGATGCCTAGTCCGGTCCCTCGTCGACGATAGACGTGGAAAGACCAAAAAAGATGCCACTGACACACCAAGCCGAGGGCGTATTTACTCCCTCACACTAATCCACGCAAAAAGCGTAGCGGACAAACTACCGCCCATGGACGAAGGGACAGTAACCCTTCGGCTACCAAAAAAAAAAGAGGGAAGCCGACGGACCGCACACTCGCCGGCCTCGAGCATAAAATAAAATCCCCACAAGAAGCCAAGCCTAAAAAATGGCTAAGTACATATCAGGCTTCACCAAATAGGAACACAAAGTACACACTTCGACCTCAACTACAAAGTCCTAAGAATGGTTCGCTCCGGCCTCAATCATACGGGACCATACTCCATCACTTGGGCAATAGGGCGCATCGTCTCCAAGCAGCAAAACCTAAGTGATGAGCTGAAGCAAGACACCTACATCAAGGCAAGCTTGACACTTAGAAAATCTTCCAAGTCACATTGCTGCAAAGATGAGGCGCTACCGCTGGGCATCGCTTCGTTTTCAAACACTTCGAAATAAAAATCCAAAAACAGGAGACTCGAAAAAATACGTTGAAAGCAAAACCAGAACTCATCAAGGGACGGTGAAGCGCATCGTCCACGAGGACAGCAAATGAAAGGAGATCGTTACGTCTTAATTAGAAGACGCCAACATCCCTCAAAACAGAGTCTTGATACTTAGAAAAATTCTCAAAGTACAAACATGCATAACTATAAAGACGACGAGATAAACATGATGAAGAAAAGATGTAATCATTAATAGATACGAAGGTACAAAAGGAGGGCACTACGGCCATTACATGCACGTAGATGCTACAGCTACAAACTAATACAAGTACACTAAGCTACCGCATCAGCTGGCATTCCACCATCAACAGCACCGTCCCCGTCACCGTTACCGGCATCATCATCACCGCCGTCATCCTCATCGGCCTGGGAATCGGCTGGCCCTTCGAGCAAGTAATCATCGCTGTCGCTCCAAGATGCTTCCCCCTCGTCCGAACTAAGGATCGAAGGCTGCCTCTCCGACGGGGGGAGCTTCATATCCTCATCAGGATTTTTCATCCACCGGGGTAGACTCAAACCCCTCGGCCTCATCTTCCGGAAGCGACGACGAAGCTTCCTGTAAATCAGCCTCTGCATCCTGTACTGGCCACAGTTGTAGAAGGCTTGTGCCTCTTTCATCCAGAAATCCTCGCCGGCAGGATCCTTCGTCACCCAATCCGTGAGCTTCTCGGCCACCACCTTGTAGCAAAAGGGGGTCTGGTCCTCGGCCTTCCACCCCTCAGCCGTAAAGTCCTCAACGGCCTTTTGAGCAGCCTTCTCAGCTTCGGCCTTGAGTCCCTCGGCCTCCTCGGCTCTCTTCTGAGCAACATCAGCAGCCTCTGTGGCTTCCTTCCGAGCCGCCTCGGCCTCATCAAGCCGAAGCTGTAGGAGCCTCATCTCATCCTCCGCAGCCTTAGCCTCCATCTTCTTCAGCCGCTCAATCTCCGCCTCCTGTCTCCAGTGCTACTCCCTCAGCATCAAGGCACCCTGGACGAAGCAAAGTAAGATCAGAAATGGAAATAAAAAACTAAGGGAAAATCACAGGTATGGGGAAGCATCTTACCTGGACGACATAGTCCAAACCTCCATCGTACAAATGAACATGCTTGCCCTGCTGGCTGAGGTACTGCCGGTCATACTCAGGCATAGCCTGAGCAAGCACATCGTCGCCACTAACGGTTTCATTAAACAGCCCGCCTTTAACGGGGTAACGTACGGTGACCTCGTACGTTCCCTTGGAAAGGGCCTCCTCTAAACGGGCAGCAGCGGCAGTGGCGGGAGCCACTCGAGAAACCGAAACCACTAAAGCCGATGAGGGTGTATCATGCAGAGGAGGGACCACGGTCGGCTGGGCATCCACAACAACCTGAGAAGAGGGAGCGCCGGCCTCGTCACTTGAGGGAGCCCTCTTCGTCTTCTTTGATGCCTGGCTCGGTCTCAGACCCATTTCGGCCAAAGTTTTCTGGCCTTCATCGGCTCCTCTCTTCTTCTTAGGAGCAAGTTTCTTGACGGCCTCGCCCCCTCCTTGAGAACCACCAGCAGATGCTTTTGCTTTCTCAGCAGCCTGAGCGGCCTTAAGCTCCGCTTCGGCCTTCTTGGCAGCACGAGCCATAAAAGACATGCGATCCATGATGAAACCTGCGCAAAACACAAGGAAAACAAGACATCAGCAAAGAACAAGTAAAATGCTATAAAAGAGAAGATGGACGAAAGGACAACCTTCGGCCTCAGCCGACACGCCGAAACGGGGCCCATCGGCTTGCTCATACGAACCAACCAGCTTCTGCCAGAAGCCATCATCGATGTCCCCTGGGCAATAATACCTAATGAAGCCAAGGGCGGCCATCTTGTACTCCGTTACGTATGTAGTAATACTCCTCGGCCCGCCCTTGGTGAAGGCTTCCACTTGCCTACTTATTTTGGCATTCCATGGGGGGTTATGCAACTCGAACAGGCCGCTGTGACCCACGGAGGAGAAGAACCCGCCTCGGCCCAAGGTAACAAACACAAACTTCGCCTTCCAACCGTGGATGGACGAAGGCAGATCTGTGAACGTCCTCCTCTTGTGAACCTGCTGCAGGGCTGCATACCCAGCACAATTCTGGTGGCTCCCTCGGCCTATCCTATACAAGTTCATGAATAAACCCGTCGTCGGCGAGATGCCCAACTCATCGCACCGGATCAGGAAGCCGACGATCAAAGAGTAGCTATTTGGGGTCAACAACGCCGGAGGGAGGCCCACCATGTTCAGGTATTCAGTTATAAAGGGATGAAGGGGGAACCTCAAACCCTTCGCAAAGCTCATCGGTTAGATCCCAAAATAATCCAACGGGGGACTCAACACATGATCTGTCGGCTTCGGCGCCCGCACCCGTCCACACGGCCCCACATACAACTGAGCAACGTGGTACTCGCCGAGGGACCCTTTCGGCCGGATGATATACAAATTGCTGAGGTCAAGTTGCAAGTGCCCCTGCGGTACTCCCTTTCGCTGCTTCCGCCGATACGTTTTCTTCGTCCCTGGAGCCGAGGGGCCCTCCCCAGCTACGGAAGATAACGGAGGGGGGCAGGGAAGATTGGCCGATGATGAGGCCCCATCCTCCCTCAGAGGCGAATTGGACGTCGCTTCGTCCTCACCAGAGTTTTGAGCACCAGCGTCCTCGCTTAAACGTTCCTCGTCCACCGAAGTACAATAATCAGCCGTATTCTCCATCTCGACGGCCAGCTCGTCCACAAGGGTCAAGTCGATTCGAGGCGATTCGTCTTCCTCGTCAAAAGGCCAGTCCTCTTCGTCCAACGAGGCTGTTGAATCAATGAGGGAGGGAACGCTACGGCCGTTAGGAAACATCATAACATCTAAAAGCTTATTCCTAAGGGTGGTTTTTCGGATCAAAGTGGTTTCCCTATAAACACTAGATCTAACCCCCTAGGAAGCAAAGTATAAGAAAATAAAGAAGAACAGGCAAGAATCTGACCTTTGAAGATTTGAAGATCCGAAGGAAGGCTGATGAACACTTGAAGAAACCTCGGGAGCTTTCTCTCTCTAGAAACAAAGGGGCAGCACTTCGACTCAAGCAAATGCAAAATGAGGGGAAGGCTTCGGAGCAAGGGGTATTTATAGGCACCCCCCCAACGGTCACTACACGTGGCAATCCCCAATTGGCCACCTCAACGACGCCTCTCCTAGAACCAATCAGCGCCTGTCCTTTCACATTCCACTAAGACCACCGCTACGGCCCAGCAAGCCCCAATACTAGGATGGGCACCGGCCTACCCACTCAAAAGCAAGGAAAAACTCGTTACGGCCCAACTTACCAAATGGGTTGGCCGCATCAGCCAAAACGCTCTACGGCCCCAAAGTGACCCAAAGAACCACAAATACCGCCACGGCTACTGACACGCACGTCGTTTGATGATAACCCTGGTATTGCGGCCTTCGTCCAAGGGTTCTCCCACAGGGTTACCTTGGACAGGTTCGCCTAAGGGTTGGACTCATGACTAACGCATGGGTACCGTATCAGCTCGAGAACATCATGACTCCCTTGTGCCTCAAGTACTCTTCGGCCAAAGGAGTGGGGGACTGGGGGACTGTATCGGCCACAAGAAGAGAAAACACAATGGCCCTAACACAAAGAGGGTGCGCTACGGCTCACCAATATCAGAACTGAACAATTCATCTCGAAACATGGAGCGTAACGGCCTCAGTACACAGAGAAACCGCTACGGCTTGCCAATAACAAAAGGTACAACTTACCTCAATAGCACTAAAGATCGCACCGGCTACAGAGCCCAGAAATTAGAAACCCAAAATGCAAAATCTAGCGCGCAACGGCTACGTACACTGACGGGACTGTATCGGCTCACCACAACAAGAGCCCACAAGTCAAAAAACGCTTCAAATACACGACAAATTAAAGGCGTGCATCGCATCGTCCTCATAAACAGAATCGGTCATCTTCACATCATAAAGCTATGTTATCGCTACGGCAAAAAAATAGATGGGAGCTCTTCGGCCCCATCAAAAGACAAATAAAGCAAGCCAACTTATCCACACCAGAATTCATCGCATCTACAAAGAAAAAGAAAGCGCGCCGCCTCGTCCTCAAAATACTCCCACAGGGAGCGCATCGGCCCGCAGCAAGGTTATGAATCCTCAAGCGCGCTTCATCTACATCAAAAAAGGAAACCGCTTCATCTAAAAATCAAAACAGAACCTCTTCGGCCACCAAACACCTTAGGCTCACACGACGGCCGGCCAGAAAGGAACAAGTACTCCCTTTCGCTTCGGCTTCACCTCAGCTCAGAGAGTGGGGGACTCCTGATAGAGTATATGGGCCTGGACCCCATGGCCCACATACTCAAATCAACTATGCCCAGAAGAACACCCACGTGGCCCCCTTCGGCCCGTGGGGCCCGCATCAGCCGAAAACTCAACCGGGTCTGGAAGCACATACTGGACTTCTGGGGCTGCATCGGCCAAAGAGCACCGCATCGGCCAGACTTCATCCTGGCAGAATACATCTCTCTACTTTATTTACTAAGTATTGTACCCAGCCCATTAGTGGCCCTATTTCGCCCAAAGAAGGCATGATTATTGTAATGGGCCTCCTAAGCCCATGGCTAGGAGTCCAAATCCACATTTTTACCTATAAATAGACCCCTTGGGACTAGTTATAGGGGGTTGAAAAATAGAATTGCTCACTTTCTCTCTCTAGCTCTCACTTCGCTCTAGAATTAATAGTCTATCACGTAGTATATCCAAATTATTTGTAATAAAAAAAGTCAACAATTTTTATTCCTAATTATTTTTATTAATTTCTTCACAATAATAAATATAAATATCTCTTTCAAAAATAATTTCGAACTTCTAAGGGCACGGTCAGTTGGTCACAGTCTCACAGATATCAAATTTGCTGTTTCACCTCTACACTTACAACCCTTCAGCCTTCCAAGCTCAACCAGACTGTCAAGGGCGCCCCTTAACCCCCCTCGTTATCCTACGAACGTCGGAAACCCTAATTGTTTCACCTTATCCCAGTGCCCCGGACCCTGACAAGCGTGAGGTAGCACAATTTTTTACAAATGAAATATGTCATTTCTTCTGCCTTTGTTATGATAAGGGCCTGCTGTTAATGTGTGTCAGTTTATCGAACTGAAACAGGACGTTATTTAGAGGGTTTAAGGAAAAACATGGAGGTAAAAGCGGAGGAGTTGTCCCCGAAAGTCGGTAAAAGGAAATATGCAGAGGAAAATTCAGCTGGTACAGAAGTTCCAGAGGAAGATTCTGCCTCTAAAAGGCGCACCATGATTCGAACATGTGTGCATGAGGTGGCAGTTCCAAATGCGTATACCTTAAGTAAGGACGAGGCTGTTCATGGGACTCTTAGTAATCCTGTTTATAATGGGGAGATGGCAAAGACATATACCTTTACGCTCGATCCATTTCAAAAAGTTTCTATTGCATGCCTGGAGAGGAAGGAGTCGGTTTTGGTTTCTGCACATACGTCTGCTGGGAAGACAGCAGTGGCAGAGTATGCTATTGCAATGGCATTTAGGGATAAACAAAGGGTTATATATACTTCACCGCTGAAAGCATTGAGCAATCAAAAGTATAGAGAGCTGAGCCAAGAATTTTCTGATGTTGGGTTGATGACGGGGGATGTTACAATTTCACCAAATGCAAGTTGTTTGGTGATGACCACAGAGATCCTAAGAGGAATGCTCTATAGGGGGTCTGAGGTGTTGAAGGAGGTTGCTTGGGTTATTTTTGATGAAATACACTACATGAAAGATCGTGAGAGGGGAGTTGTTTGGGAAGAGAGTATCATCTTCTTGCCTCCTGCTATTAAGATGGTTTTTCTCTCTGCTACAATGTCAAATGCTACCGAGTTCGCTGAGTGGATATGCAACTTGCATAAGCAGCCATGTCATGTGGTTTACACTGATTTCCGCCCTACACCATTGCAACATTATGTTTTCCCCACTGGCGGCTCTGGATTGTATCTCGTGGTAGATGAGTCTGAGAGATTCAGGGAGGACAATTTTGTGAAAGTACAAGATGCTTTTACAAAGCAGCATCCAGCAAATGGAAACAAGAACGTTAATTCCAAGGCTAGTGGCAGAATTGCTAGAGGAGGGAATGCTTCTGGTGGATCTGACATCTACAAAATTGTCAAGGTGCCCAAATGATGTTAGGATTGTCTTATTTTATTTCCGCTGAGATTTGAGTGTACCAACATGAACTTGCAAACCTCTTTAACTTGCAGATGATTATGGAACGGAAGTTCCAGCCCGTCATAATTTTCAGTTTTAGCAGAAGAGAATGTGAACAGCATGCATTGTCTATGTCCAAACTTGATTTTAATACCGACGAGGAGAAGGGTGTTGTTGAAGAGGTATTCCGGAATGCAGTGCTCTGCTTGACTGAAGAGGACAGAAGCCTACCTGCCATCGAACTTATGCTGCCCCTACTTCAGCGTGGAATTGCTGTGCACCATTCTGGCCTGCTTCCTATTATCAAAGAGCTCGTGGAGCTTCTTTTCCAAGAAGGACTTGTTAAGGCGTTATTTGCAACTGAGACGGTATGATGTAATGCTAAATGCACAATTGGAAGCTTTTTAGTTATGTGTAGTCTAAGTTTGGGCCAAATAATTGATTTAACGTATTCTTATTTGTACATAGTTTGCAATGGGACTAAACATGCCTGCAAAAACAGTAGTTTTTACTAGTGTCAAGAAATGGGATGGTGATAGTCATCGATTCATTGGATCTGGTGAGTACATCCAGGTAAGCGTCTAATGATATGTAAAAGAGAGCATATGGTACAAATAGTGAAGGCATTCACGTCTTTTTTTTTTCCAGATGAGTGGAAGAGCTGGGCGCCGTGGCAAAGATGAGCGTGGTATTTGTATCATAATGATAGATGAGCAGGTATTGTATAATATGTTTAAATACTGTTGCTGGAGTGTAAGTTCACTTTGGTTGCTATGAATAAGAATTAAGATGCCAGCTTCCTAATTGCGCAATGCCACTATGCTTCAAGGAGCCACTAGGCGATTTCTGCTCCATACATGCTAAGGCGACTCTCAATCTAGGCAATATTGAGGCTGACGCCTTTTGGGATGAGGGGTACTTAATAAGGCCGGATTGAGGTGTACACCTTTGTGTATTCAGGCTTTTGTTACATAGTTCATGCCTACTTAAAAAATCAGCCCAATTTTCCTTTTTCACATTCCTGATTCTTCTGTGATAATAACCTCTTCTGCTATCTAATTCTCTGCAAGAATGCTGATGTGTTTTTATTTATTATGTTGGGCGTCAATATTTTCCATCATTTTCAATGGAGCCAAAGACTCACTATTTTTTGGCTTGGGAATATGATGGAATAAAGCAAAATGGCTCACTAAATTGTCTGCACTTCTTTTTTATGAAGTAACAGTGAGTCTATGCAATTTTCGACGCGATTTTCACTATGGGTCATTCGGAAACAGTCTCTTTGTGCTTTTGTACAGGGGTAAGACTGCGTACATCCAACCTCCCCTACCCCACCGTAGGTGGGAGCCTTTGCGGCACTGGGGTGATGATGATGATAATGTTGGAGTTAATGCATCATCTAGCCATCCCACTTGCACTAAGTTATCCGTGTTTCTTTCATCCATGTTTTTGTTTGTGTGGCAATATCTACGTTTAATAACATGGCTTCGTTGATGATAAACAAGGCTTGCTTGATATGCAATTAAGCAAAACTTGAAATCAGCTTTTGATGACTTGCTCCAAGGTTGACAGATTTGCTGGTTTAAAAATATTTTGATTATAGATGGAGATGGCCACTCTCAAGGACATGATTTTGGGGAAACCGGCACCACTGCTCAGCACATTTAGGCTTAGTTACTACTCTATTTTGAATTTAATGAGTCGCGCTGAAGGACAATTTACTGCTGAGCATGTCATAAAAAACTCTTTTCACCAGTTCCAGTATGAGAAGGTAGGTTTTCCTGAGGAGCAGTTTCCAGTCTCTACTGCATGGATATCACTGATGTACTTTCTTGGTTCATTAGGCCTTGCCTGATGTCGGGAAAAAGATTTCTAAGTTAGAAGAAGAAGCTGCTATGCTCGATGCTTCAGGAGAGGTACTTCTTATCTATTTCATTTTTGTTTTATATTTTTATTTATTTATTTTGATCCTGAATTTTTTTTCATATTCTCTTGCAGGTAGAGGTAGCTGATTATCATAAGATGAAGCTTGAATTGTCACAAATTGAGAAGAAAATGATGGTTGAAATAACGCGACCTGAAAGGGTTCTCTATTTCCTGTTACCCGGTAGACTGGTAAGAGGAAGGTTTCTTTGATGCTTCTGCTTATATTTACTTTCTCAGCACCTGCTTTGAACCACTTTTTGTGTATAGAGGCTCCTTTCTGTGAATGAAAACTATACATTATGTCTCTTTTCTAGGTGATGCCATTTATGAGTTATTTTATCACTTACACATGTTTATCATTTTTGAACCATTCCCCTTGAAACAATCCTATGTTGAATCACTGAGAGGAAGATCTTAAAATTGTTGATGACATATTGGGCATCTTAGTTGGGAGTCAGTTTTCTTTTCTCAAAGCATTTCTTTCCCTTTTCCATCATTTGCGATGGAGTCAAAGATTCACTATTTTTTGGCTTGAGAATATGATGGAATAAAGCAAAATGCCTCACTAAACTGTCTGCGTTTCTTTGTTATGAAAAGCAGTCCATGCAATTTTGGACGCGATTTTCACTACGGGTCACCTAGAAACAGTCTCTTTGTGCTTTAGTACAGGGTTAAAACTGCGTACATCTGACCCCCCTTACCCCACCGTAGGTGGGAGCCTTTGCGGCATTGGAGTAATGATGATGATGATGAAAATATTTCTTTCCTCACTTCACCATTCTCTAATTTTTCTTTTCAATTTTTCAATATAGATCCACTTGCAATCAGGAAAGTTACTGATCTTTCCAAAGGAGAATGAACAAAGCCTACATACGGTTTACATGCATTTTTTTCTAGGAGCCATGTTTGATTTTTAGCTTTCCCTATATTTTCAAATGGACAAAGTTTCCATTTTTAACTTCTGTACTTTATTTTTTCTATTTCCATCTAAATGAACACGCCCCTAGTCATGGATATGTTTGTCGTTGCTGGACTACAATCTGTTCATTTCTATTTGGATTTTTTTGCTACCAAAACTCCAAAAGTGCTCCAAGAATTTTGCTTCGCAGTGCGATAGAGGCAGATATTGCCGGAGGTGTACGAGTCTTACTCTTACACTTCTAATATTCTGCTTAATATGTATCTTCCTGCAAAAGTATTTAAAAACAGGGTAGGTGAAATGTAATTAACATTAGGAATCATAAAATTTGTTTTCGTTTTGTTTTGATTTCAAGTTATTTCAGTCTAATTATAAATTGATGTCAGTTAAATTTTTTCTACCTTGGAATCGACATAAAAACATTAATATTATTTGGCATCATGGTATTTTATATGCCTTCTCCTGCCCTGTTAATCTTTGGGAAAATTTGTCACTCCAATCTGCTCTTTCACTCTTTAGAAAAGCAGTCTCGTCAAACTGGCTTACCTGCACTAACGACTTTGACAAATACTGCAGGTCAAAGTTCAGGAGGGTGGAAAGGATTGGGGTTGGGGTGTTGTTGTCAATGTTGTTAGGAGACCCCCTACATCATCAGGTTCTTTGCCTGCTGCACTCTCTGCTTCACGTGGTAACACCTATATTGTGGATACATTACTTCATTGCTCTATTAGTTCCGGTGAAAGTGGTTCTCGCCCCAAACCATGCCCTCCTGCTCCTGGAGAAAAGGGTGAAATGCATGTGGTAAGCTATTATAACGAAAGTGATGTATTGTACCTTATTTCAGTTTGAGTACTACAATTTGGTAACCATAGCATTTCTTGCATTGTTAAATCGATGTCCTGGTCTGACCTAATTTCAACTCTCAGGTTCCTGTCCAATTGCCATTGATATCTGCAATTAGCAAATTGAGAGTAACTGTTCCTCCTGACCTCCGGCCACTTGAAGCAAGGCAAAGCATCCTGCTTGCATTAGGGGCACTTGAGAAAAGTTTTCCTCAAGGCTTCCCAAAGCTTAACCCCGTGAAGGTAGATTTGTTACTCCTTATATAATCTGAACTGGAGAATCCGTTCCTAAACATTTGCACTTCATGTGACCTCAAAAGTTTTTTGCATTGACCTATCATGGTGTATTTTTCAGTGTTTTATTCTTGACCCTTTGAGACTTCAATATTTGGTCTATGGAATGACCATAGGTTTATGCGCATATAAGAAAATAACCCATTCTAATATTTAATCTCTCTTTTCCCCAGGATATGGAGATAGAGGATCCTGAATTTGTGGATATGATGAGCCAAATAGAGGAACTGGAGAAAAAGTTGTTTGCTCATCCTTTGCACAAGGTTCTTTAAAATAAGTTAAATAATTTTAGATAAGTAAATAAATAATTATGGATATATAAATATATTTATGTATAAATGTATGTAAAGCCTCTTTTTATTTCAAAGCGAAGCATAAATTAACCTTATTTTCTGTTACATGTGTGACTCACCAAGTACTCCTAAAACTGTTTAACTTATTACTACTGTGGTTAGTTTTCACTGATGGGTTAGTGCTTTGCAGTCACAAGATGAGCACCAGCTCAAGTCTTTCCATAGGAAGGCTGAGGTGAATCATGAAATTCAACAACTTAAGTCAAGAATGCGTGATTCACAGGTAGGTATCTCATGTGGTTATTTTCCCTCTCCATATACCATGCTTTATATGTAAATCCACTTAAAGACCATGTATAGACTGTTCCGTTTGAGACCCTTTGCTTGTTGAAATTCCTGGTTTGTGCTTCTTTAACCTTTTTAGTATTATGGTAGATCATAGATGTATCTTATTGTTGTCAGTTTCTAAAATGTTCTCAGTTTTCTATTTTGTACCTTTTTACTAAAGGATTATAATTTATAATCTATTTTGTAATCAGCTTCTAAAATGTTCTCAGTTTTCTGATGCCATTAGTAGGTATTGTTAAAGTTTTGTTTCTGCCTAAAATCTCAAGTTTAGACTTTAGATGGGATTTCCCATGAAACACTTAATGACCAGGAAAGAATCTCAACTCTGAAGGCTACTTTCCTTCAGTGCTTTATTGCATATTACTATACAATTATGTATGGTACTCAATAATTTTTAGTGCTCATAACTGACGAACTAAAGCAGTTACATTATTTTGGCATACCTATAATAGTAGAATGGTGAATGTTTTGAATTTTCTTGTACCTTGCTGTCAATGCATGATTGTAGTTTGTTTTCGATGCCATTATAGACATGTTCCCACTCATTACTGTCTGCCAAGGATTTTCAGCATCCTCATTAATTTTAATTGTTATGATATTATGAATGCTTTTGCACCTCAATTCTTGATGCCACTGATTGCTGGGAATTATCAGTAATGTTATTGTTTTTGTATAGTCTGTATTTTTTACTCACAACATTTTTTCCTAAAATTTCAGCTGCAAAAGTTTAGAGATGAACTAAAAAATCGATCTCGGGTCCTGAAAAAGCTGGGCCACATCGATGCTGATGGTGTCGTACAATTGAAAGGAAGAGCAGCATGCTTGATTGACACAGGAGATGAGCTCCTTGTAACTGAACTAATGTTCAACGGTAGTTCTTTTATCTTCTTTCCCAGAGAGCTGTAATTATAGTATTGATTCTATTCTAGGTGGATCATGCAAGTGAAAGGATATTAAGGAAGGGATATGGTCTATTGGTCTATAGTTTTTGCATCTTTTAAGCCGGACACGGGCTGTTTTAACTATTGTGGTTTGCATACTGAACCATTCTTAGTGTTTTAGCCTTTACGGCCATATATGTTGCTCTTAAAGTTTCCCACTGCATAAATTTCAAACTTTTCTTATGTGGTTTAAAACACATAGGTTAGGTACTTAGGTACCTAATTCCATTATTATCAAATAGCGACCAGTGTTGTAGTATCTTCTATGGCTAGATATAGACAGACACACAAACACACATCTCGGGTACTACAAAGAGATCTGAATAATATCTATGGTCAGGTACTTTCAATGATCTTGATCACCATCAAATTGCTGCACTGGCAAGTTGTTTCATCCCAGGAGATAAATCAAATGAACAGATTCATTTAAGAGCTGAACTTGCTAAGCCATTACAACAACTACGAGAGAGTGCAAGAAGAATAGCAGAAGTATGCTGAATAGGGACTTAACTTTCCATTTTTGTGATTAGGAATTGTTGATTTTGATCAGAAGCTTCTTTGTAATTGCAGATCCAACACGAGTGCAAGTTGGAAGTAAATGTAGAAGAATATGTGGAGGCATCTATTAGGCCATTTTCAATGGATGTTATTTATTGCTGGTCTAAGGTGAGATAATTGTTACTTTGTTAGTGCCAAGTGACATTTGTTATTTTAGTTACTATTTTTTTTACTCGCTATGACAATTGATTCAGGTGCACATATCTAAATGATGCATCAACTGATTCAAATTTTAACCACTGGTTAAAGTTACTATCCGTGTGCCATAATAATTTTAAAGGCATTTTATGGAGGTTTGGAACTGAAAGTGAAAGCGAGCTGAAATGCAAAACCCAAACTGATCTACACATTATTTCATCATATATACAACATATTTGGGACTTGGGTGGGCTGTGATGATGATCTGTATTTACAGGAAAAGAAGGGAAAGTAAAATATATATATATATATATATATATTCTTGCACTGCATGAGTCATGAGCACATATGTGTTATGATTACTCTAGTCTACTTATTGCGTGTATGTGACTTGTGTGATTTGTATACCAGGGAGCATCATTTGGAGAGGTTATACAAATGACTGATATTTTTGAAGGCAGTATAATACGGCTAGCTCGAAGGCTTGATGAATTTCTGAACCAGGTAATACCAAAGCTAATTGGAGTTGAGCATTATGATTGTTATGCTAAATTTTCTGTGAGTGGATTTTGTTCAATAGTATGATATCAAATAATCTAAATTGTTTGAAACTTAATACGCTTGAAATAATATTTAGAAGTCATAAAATCTAAATATAATTTTTTATATTACTCATGATATACAAATGACTTAGATTGGATAATGAAAACAAGTTTATGTACACGATGTACACAGGACTTCAGGTTTTCATTAGTACTGAATATATGTGAACGTTTAACATGTTACTTGGTGGGTGATTTTGCAGTTAAAGGGTGCTGCACATGCAGTTGGAGAAGTTGGATTGGAGGAAAAGTTCATTGCAGCCAGTGAAAGCCTGAGGCGAGGAATAATGTTTGCAAATTCTTTGTACCTTTGATGATGCATTAGCAGAAACACAGCATTAGAAGACGAAGCTCATCTATTCTCTGTATTGAGGAGTATGAGGACTTGAGCAGAAGAGGTAGCAACATTTCCCTTCAGTGTATTCTAACCAAAGATTTTGCAATTTTTGTTGCGAGGAAAAAGTTGATTTTACAACATACTTTTCCCATTGCTCTTCCTAAGCGGAAGAAAATTATTTCCCCAATTCCGAATGTATTGTTTTGTTAACGAAGCAAGATGTCACATATACGTAGTGCTCCGTATTATTTAAAGTCATAGTTATTATTCTATAAAGAACCTTTCAGAGTGCAATGTGTATGCCAAGATGCATAATTCAACGGGCTGGTATTGTGACCAAAAAGAAAAAGCTAATCATGAATTGAGAATTTGAGATTAAGAAAAATAAATGAGGGCTAAGATATGAGGTAGGTTTAAGCGTTAAAGTCTACTAAATGTGAATTATGTAACAATTATATTTTTTTAAAAAAGAAATAAAGAAACAGGTACGTGAAAATGTTAGAATTGACCTCTTCATTATTGTTCATCTCATTTGAAAAGTACTTCAATTTTGTGTACTTCAATACAGAGTACTCCCTTCTAAAACTACTCCTTTAAGTTTTTTTGTACTAGTAAAAAATTTAAATGGATGTCAAACGGGGTCATGAAGATTTTGAAAAGCTGAAAGATGCTTGGACGGAATTTGTTACATCATGAACTCATGAAGAAGTTTACAGTTTTTAATACCTAAAGGCTAAAGTTATGCTCTACAACTCTACAAGAGTACAAGTAGTTGCACCATAAAAAGTTGCTGCAAGTAACCGCGGTAAGACTCCAAAGAAAAGCTGATCTTTTAGGCTTACTACGTATGATATAAACCGGAACGAAGGGACATGCCAATGTACACTACGATAATTCATTTCCTTCTCGGTTTCATTTTTGCTATACCAATATCTCATTGCCTAAAACCGAACATTCATTATTAAAAACTTAATGTTCTTGCAATAATATTTGATCAAGCCATAACGTCTAAGGTGTACGAAGGACTTCAATTTGTTAATAAAATCTTAAGTCAATTACTTGATCAAATTTAAACAGTTTGAATAGAAATACAATTTAATTAAAAATATACAGCAACTGCCAACTGATGAGCGCTCACCAAATAGGACTACTGGATCCCAACGTTTGCGTCATCTTGTTGCTAGTTTGAATGGATTCACGATTACTAGTTTATAGCAATTCTGTTTCAACTATTATTGAGTTTTTGGATTAGATCAGTTCACTTTTGTTATTTGTTACTATAAATTAGAAGGTGCCAAGGTGGTGTGTGCCTGCATAATAGGGGAGGACACAACCTTGGTTCCAAGGCCGGGCCAGACCGGGAGCAACCAACCTATGAACTGAGGCTGGAAAATAAGATTCCGAGCCGCGAACAAGACCGGATTAGTGGGAAAGAGGTCTCATTTTCGGGCCTCATTTTTGTGACCGCGATCAACTGCTCCGGACATGATTTTGGTCCATTTTTGCATTTAAATCATTGGAAAACTTTAAAAAGAGGTGGAACTCTGGAAGTACATTTAAAGCTGAAAAGAGTTGAGGACTAGGAAGAAGGGGATGTATGTTTTTGAAGTATATGAAAAAATATAAAACCAAAACCGTAGCAAAACCAATTGGGGGATCAAAATCGGCCCGTAACCGGAAGCATGGGTCCCATTTCGGGAGTGTAATCCCCCAATATAATCTTAGGAGAGTGGCGTGATGTGATAACTGGTCCCAAGTCTAGTGGCGGAGCCAAAATATTGGTCAGGTGTTGAAAATTTTACATTGAAAGGGGCAAAATTTATAGATACATAATATATACTTAAGAATTTTTTCGTGCAGGGGCCGAGAGCCCCTCCACCCCCTCCCCGTCTCCACCCTGCGGTCCCTGCCCAAGTCCAAATCCTTCCAACTACTAGTATATAATACGAATATGATAATAGTCCCACTCAAGTAGCCTCAAAGGACATAATTGGCCAACACAAATATGTCATCTACAGCCAACAGAAAAGAGAAGGAATTGCATTGGATTTGTATTGAGATATAAAAAAGATTGAGCCCCAATTGTATCCCCCCTAACATGCATAATTAGCCCAACATAAAAAAAGGGAGTAAGAACATCTACAATGTGCACGGTCCACATATTGCATGAGAGATAGACACAAAAGATTAAATTTATAACATTTCTATCTCCTTTTTTCACGGTCTTATGTGTTTTTGGTAAGTTTTTCTCAACAATCTCAACCACAATGTTTACATCTAGACATTGTGCTTGACATAGTGGAGAAAAACTTACCAATAACACATAAGACTGTTGTAATAAGGAGAGAGATATTCTATTTGTTGATTTTTTAATAGTTCTCTCATGTCACATATGCACCGTTACATTTTTGCATTGAAGATGCTCTAGTGTTCCCCACACGAGTTTCTTCATTATTTTTCAATTTTGTGTGTGTTGTGCTTTCTAACCTAAGTAGTATTATAATATATTCTATATTAAAGATTAATATTTTTGAAGTGAGATGAGATTTGAACTTTAACATTCTCCTTAGAAAAGTCAGAATGATGTCATGTGACTATAAGCATGAAAAATGGACTTGTTCACCTCATTTCTTATAATTAGATGAAGAAGTTTTGACCAGTATATTAATGACCAACGTTTGGTGGCGCAAGGCACGCTAACTTATACTCAATGTTAAAGTAATATAACCTCGAGTAAATAACTACTTTATCAAAGTAAGAAATGTCATATTATGTGAGGTTTTAATGGGGCATAGGGTAAGGAACAATTGAAGCCATAGTAGTTTTTTAAAAATATATTATTATAGTTGTGTTATTGGTTGCCTTTATATAAATGGATATTGAGCTAGTGTTGTAGTGCAAGTTTAAATGTTTATTGAATTTCTTATTTTTTTAATAGGATTTTCATAGGTTAAAAAAATTAAAATTCAAAAATATTCTAAAAACAGTATTGTAAGATAAACGAATTTCAGTATACTTCATACAAAGCTAAATAATTGGTGCAACTTAATTTGTAAATGGTCTTCTTTTTTAACACAAAACAATTTTCGCTATACCTGATACAAAGCTAAATAATTGGTGCAGCTTAATTTGCAAATTGACTTCTAACCCAAAATCACGAGGGACTAAATATATAAAATGCTTATAAGATCAGAACACTAATGACTTATTACACTATTTGTAAACGTATGTATGTACAACTCTCATGCCACATGCATCTATATCGTTGCCAGATGAGCTAGCGTACATGCTCTCTAACCGCGGTAATCTCTTAGCGCGTGATAAGATGTGTGTTAAAGTGTCATAAACAATTTAGATGTCTCATAACTATTCTATATACGGTTATAATCCTAGCGGTCATTCTGAACCATAAATGATAACAATTAAATTATTGAAATACAAATTAAATAGTATTCATGCAATCAACCTGAAGGAAGAAACTCTAGATCATAAGAACACCCCACTACTAATCTCAAAACCCTAAGTAAAGCAACTCAAAATTCATAATTCAATAATTAATAGAATTGAGAAGAAAAAATCTACTTATCATTAATAGGAGAAAAGAAGTTTAATATTTAGGTAGTAAAGAAAAAGTATAATAATAGTTTACTTTATAACTTTATTAGTTAATCGTGATGCTATAAATTGAGATGTGAAATGTGGGTGTTTATATATTGTAGCATGAATATAATATATAATGGTATAATTATTTGAAAGGAGAAAAGTGAATGAAGAAAAATATAATATGAGATGTAACTAGTAAGTTATGTATAAATGAATAAAAAGTTGTACGTATGTTAATATGTAATACTACGTACTATTTATGTACACACGTTAACAAGATGCTCCATTTATTTGACCGGACTAAGTAATATTAGAGAAGGGTAGAATAGTCACATGAAAATTATGGTATCATTTATTAAGAATAATGTACAAGTTCTTATGGATAAAATGTGTTGGCACAATTTAAGGGTACCGACTCCTATTAGAGGTTAGAAATGATACTTCACATTAAGGATGGCTATTTTTTCATGATTTTATTACGTTAATATAGTTTTCAATACTTCTAAATATTTAATATTTATCAACAAGGATGATTTTTTGGCAAAACAAGTAAGGATGATAAATACAAGTATTTCAATTTTGTACTGGCTTAAACCAGACCACGAACCCCTAACGAATACCGGGTCGTCTGGTTCGGGTCAGACCTAATCACATCTGCCCGGTAGTTTTCGTATATCTCTCGTCGCCTATGTAGCACCGATACCGGTACGCGGAAACGCGGAAACGCGGAAACGGGTACGGGGATACGTCAAAACCAAAAAAAGTAGAATACGGATACGGGGCCATATTTATAAATATTAAAAGTTATGGGGGTGTATTTACAAATATTAAAAGTTATAGGGGTCTATTTATAAATATTAAAAATAGATTTTTTTGAATATATATATATATATATATATATATATATATATATATATATATATATACATACATACATATAATATGCTATGATGTCTACTCATTCATTGCATTGAAACATTTTCCTTTTTCAAGATATTTAGTAATAAATTCATAATATTTCTCATATACACTAATGTATCTCGAAATACAAATGTAGTCAGTAAGTCATTAATTTAAAACGAGAAATAAGTCAAACAACTACAATCTTGAAATTAAAAGTGCAAGTACCCAATTCGGAGTATGAGTTAATGACTTAATTCGGATATAGCCATATAGGCCCATTATTTGATTACCAAGTAAAATGGAGTTTTAGATTTTCATTTTTTTTTAGAATTTTATCAAGTAAATTTTGGGATTTTTTTTTTAAAAAGTTGATACGGGTATCCGTCAGGATACGAGTATCGGAAACTTTCAAAAAATTACAAAAAAAGTGGAAACTTTTAAAAATTGCAGATACGGCCCGGGAACGTACGGTACGGGTATCCTAGAGTATCGGATACGGGAACGTATCGGATACACCAATACACTACCCCAGTGAAGTATGCGTGCTTCATAGCTCGTGGCCTCCGTTCTTGGGCACAAAAAAGCCTCCCAATACTCGCTGCAACCGCCGCCGCAAGTCATCACCGCCGATTCACAGAAACCTTATAGATTCCAGATTTGAGTAGTTTCCAGTAACAAGGTGGAAATTAAGCTGATTGATTTGGGGGAGAGATGTCTGTCACAGCAGGGGTGAGTGATACTGTTATAGCTGTTCGGGAGAAACTTCGAGGTAAAATTGGCCAGACGAAAGTGAAAAGGTATTGGCCTGGTAAAGCTCCAGAATGGGCAGACGAAGGGGAAGAAGATGAGGGTATGAGGATGTCCAGGGCTGCTGCCCTGGAGAAGACCTTCCCCAGCCACGATGGATCAGATGCTGGAAGGAAGGATGACCCGAGGTTGAGGCGTCTGGCGGAGAGTAAGATAGACAATCGCGAGGAAGTAAGAGCTGATCATAGACGCATCCGTCAAGCGGAGATCGTCTCAACTATTGAAGAGGAAACCAGAAGACAGGAAAGGATCGTCGAGGAGGAAGAGAATGAGGATGCCATGGAAGAGAAGAGGAGGAGAATTAGAGAGAAGTTGCTTCAAAGGCAGCAGGAAGAGGCTCTCCCTGAAGAAGATGAAGAAGAAGGGGAAGAAGATGAGGAGGAAGAAGAAGAATCGGAATATGAGACTGAATCGGATGAAGAGACTACTGGAATAGCAATGGTAAAACCTGTTTTCGTGCCCAAGTCCGAGAGAGACACGATAGCTGAGCGTGAGAGGATTGAGGCTGAAGAACTAGCTCTGGAAGAGATGATGAAGAAGAGGTTGGAAGAGAGGAAAGTTGAGACAAAGAAAATTATAGTTGAGAAGATTCGGGAGGCAACAGAGATTCAGAAGAACCTGGAATCGGAGGCTAACATTGCCGATGTAGACACTGATGATGAGTTGAATGAGGCAGAAGAATATGAAGCCTGGAAAGCACGAGAGATTGCCAGGATTAAGAGGGAGAGAGAGGACAGGGACACTGTTTTGAAGGAGAAGGAAGAAATAGAGAGGCTAAGGAACATGACTGAGGAAGAGAGGAAGGAATGGGAGAGGAGGAACCCTAAACAGGGTGCTCAAACCAAGCAAAAGTGGAAGTTCATGCAGAAATACTTCCACAAGGGTGCGTTTTTCCAGTCAAATCCTGATGACAAAGCTGGAACATCTGGTGCTGATAATATCTTCAGCCGTGATTTCTCTGCACCAACCGGAGAGGATAAGTTGGATAAAACTATATTACCCAAAGTCATGCAGGTTAAGCACTTTGGTCGTAGTGGAAGGACAAAATGGACACATCTAGTCAATGAAGACACAACTGACTGGAACAACCCGTAAGTGTTTTTTTTTTCTTCATTTTTTGTTGCTCAATGCTTATATAACCAGTTAATATGCCTACTATATATTTATACAACTTAGTTATTATATGTTTATACTAGTTAGTTACAAAAATGTTTATAACTAATAAAAAGAGTAGAGAATAGAATTTAACTGTTTGGAAGTAGTAATGTCATAATTTTCATGTGAAGTGGTCATTAATTATAGTTATAAGCGTCTACAGAAGTTCATTTTCTGTTTTCACTGATTGATCATAGCTAAAGCCATGTGCAGGATACATTTAAGTTATATGCTGAAGAGCTGTTTGTGATTGTCTATTTTTCCAGCTACAATCCTTATTAGTTAAGACGTACGCATGCCAGATACGATAGTATATGATAGCTGTTTAAACATTTATGAATTTGAAGAGATTTTCATCATAGTTGTTTAAATTGAACTCTTGAAAGTAATTGCATTTATTGATAGCCTATGTCGATAATGCCAGATATATGATGCATCATGCATGCTACTCTTTACATAATAAAAATGTAGAAAATTAAAAGACAAATCAAGTAGAAAATCGAGAAGAGTGATTTTACTGATTTTCTTGTTTAATTTTATTTTTATACCTTCGTTAACTTATCTTTTTAAGAAGTGACTTACCAGAAATTCTTCCTTTATGTGCTCTAGGCTAGACTCATTAGGTGCTAAAATTCAAAGGATGGAAGTTTTTGTTTCTAAGATGGGTGATGGTTCCATTACTTTATTTGATTTCTCGTACTTTAAGGTGTAGTATTGCTGTTCTGTGCAATTTAAGCAAGTACCTACCTTTGACTGGGTGATGATTATGTTGCTTCTATTTGTGTCAACCTTTTTTTGTGGTACTTGAGTTATGTTCTATGGATCAACAATCAACCAATATACTATACAATTGCAAACGTTGGGAAGTTTTGGAATTCCTATGTCCATCAACCATCACGAATTAGCTGCTACACTGCCTATAACTGCAAGGAAAAATAAAGATGGACGTTTGGGAAACTATAATGGACCATATTTAACGAGTGTACCCAGCCAGCTGAGAAAATATAGGTTTTGATCGATGACAATTTATTGCCAGTCAATCAGGATATATTATGATAAATTTAGCATTACCGTGATAGGGAGTTGGAAAAAATAGTATACGTGACCTCTATTGTGTTAGGATTAAGGGTTGTGTTAAGAAGAGTTACTGACTTACTGGTGAGTCTTCCAATTTAAATTTAACCTTGGGTTATCTTGCTAGTTTTTCTTTTAAGCATGTTGCTTTATAGTTAATAGTTTAACATGATATATCTTTACATAATGAAGGTGGACTTACAATGATACACTTCGGGCAAAGTATAATGCAAAGATGGCTGCTGTAAACACACCTATTGCAAAGCCCAAGGGGAAGAAGTTGAAGGATTGGGAAACACGTTGAGGTTTATGTTTTACTTTGTACAACAACAGAGTTTTGAGAAAGAGAAGCTGGAAAGATATATCTGGTTCATGAGGTAATAATGAAGGAATTCCAGAATGCAATATTTAATGCTAGTGAGTTAGATCTAAAGTAGTGTAAGCACACTTTTGTATTTATGCCAATCCAATGTGCGGCTGTCATCTGCTTGAATCACTACTAGAACTATTTGACCGATTTTATTATTGCTAATTTGCTATTGACTGAAGTTTCTGCATGGTATAAGGCAGTGAGGGATTCTGAGCGTTGGTGACTAAATTCTATGAATTGAGTTTATTTATGGTGCTTTCACACGCAGAACAGTGGAAATACATTGTCACTAGGGGTAGACCATGTTTCACACCTCAATGCTTAATCAGATCCCGGATCAGCCCGTTATTTGAACTGGAACGATTGATAAATTGATCCTAGATCTACGACCGTCGACTGGCCTTATGTTGGTCCGGTTCCGGTCCCCTCCTCCCCTCATACTCCAAGACCCGACTTGATTGCAAGCCCAAGTAGGATTGGAACCCGGAAAGATATCCTAGAGCACCATGGTGGTTTCAGTTGCTGCCTTTGGGGGACTGGGAACTGGAGTACGTACCATCACACATAATTCTTACAACAACAATAGAATGCTTTGCATTGTCCAGACTCTAGCTTGTAATAAACAAGCCCTAAATCGGGGCAGACATGAAACCGCCCGAATAAAAACTGGGCAGGTGAATAACGGGACTGGTTATGTCAGTTATGTGCACTTTCAGCTCCGGACTGGAACTGACCTATTTCATTTTTTTTAACAAATCAAAAACCAGAACCGGCCAAGGCCTGCTATATAGGAGTTGTTTGGGACTGATTCTGCTTCTTTTTAAAGTAGAAGCTGAATCAGAATCAGTTTCCGAAACTGGTCTCCCCAAGACCCCAAGCTTAAAAAAAACCGATTCTAGTAGTAAATTAGAGCACCAGAAGCACCATGATATCAAAGTACCCTCATAGTATCAAACCACCTTCCTCTATGGTGCTTCTAGTAAATTAGAATCAAACTGCCTTTTACCATGGTGCTTCTAGTAAATTAGAAGCAGTTTTAAGAATCAAATCCAAAAAAATAAAAATAAAAAAAAAAGAAAGAAAAAAAATCAAATCCAAACACCCTCATTGTATCAAACTACCTTCCTCTATGGCCCCATGAAGCGATCTTCTAAGTAACACTGTAGTATCAAACTGCCTTCTCATATGGCCCAATGAAGCGACGGTTATGAAATCTTGTAAGGTTCTTCCACTATGCATGCTTGTAGCTTGTCGCCGTTGACAATCACTTTGTTATGCTTTTTTGTTTTGTTTATGACAATTGAGGTGTTCTAGGGGCGAGGTTTTTGATTAATACTGTGAGAATACAAATCTTGGCCCTTCAAAATGGAATTGATGAGTACATTAGCTCTCAGGCGTCTCAGCCACTCAGGTTTCTAAAATCTTTAACCATCGTCAAATGAGGATGTGGTGTTGCTCCCAACTCTCAACTACCAAGTGATTAATCACTTTTTTTTTTATCCGGGAGTAGGGGTTGGAAGTAATAAGGATGTTTTTACTTGGACTGTTTTCAGTTCCAGACCAGATCAGACTTAAACAGATCAGACCAGATCAGACTTAAATAGACCAGATAAGACCATACCAGACTTAAACAGATCGGACCAGACTTGACTTTCGTTGTCATAAAATACACAAAGACCAGACGTTTATCAGACCAGACCAGGCTTAAACAGACCAGACAAGATCAGACTTAAATAGATTAGACCAGACCAGCAAATTATAATCCAAGTAAAAACATTCTAAAGGGGCTTTAGTTTAAATTCACTTCTATTTATTTCCTATGAACACCATTGCTAGTTTGGATTATTTTTATCGAAACTTTCAGCAGAAGTTATTATTGTAGAATCACTGATACTAGATATTGTTTATGAATTTTGCCAATTAAATTCAATCAAATTCGCTCAATTAAAATAGAATGTTGTGACTATCATTGAATTCTCTAAACATAATTTCCTCCGTCACCCAATCATCATCAATATAAAGTACAGTTAAATCCAAACAATACAAGTGACCCATATCCCCCCAACCCCTTGTGCACCCGTGTTTATCGTTTGGACACTAGTTTCATTTTGTGCACCATATGCCATTCTCGGGGTGTTTTGACTTTGTAAAATGAAACACACTGATAGAGTATATGGGCCTTGACCCCATGCCCACACACTCAGAAGGTCAAAGCACCAGGATAGCATCCACGTGGCACCCTTCGGCTAGAGGCGACCACATCGGCTAGAGGGGAAAGTGCCCAGAAGATCACCTGAAGACATAGTGGACCCCGCGTCGGCTATGGACCGCGTCGGCCAGGGGCACGCATCAGCCAGGGTCTTCCCCTGGAAGAATGTACTTTTTTTTATCTTTTTTATTAAGTATTGTACTCAGCCCATTAGATGCCTTCTTCCGCCCAAAGAGGGCATGATTATTGTAATGGCCTTCTAAGCCCAAGGCTAGGAGCCCAAATCCACATTTACTCCTATAAATACTCCCCTTGGATGTAGTTATAGGGGTTGGGTAATAATAATTACCCACTTTCTCTTTCTAACTCTCACTTCTCTCTAGAATTAAATATATCACACGGAGTATATAAATAAGTCACATCTTAAATTATCAATATGTTTACCTTTGTCCACTTGTGTGGAAGAGCTTGCATCGCTCCCTTGCTCTTTTAAGGACCTTAAGATTCCTTGTGATCTCTCACGAAGGATTTCAATTCCTAATACAAAGGAGGCTTCATCAAGATCTTTCATTTCAATTTTTTTTGATAGAAATCTCTTGGTTTCATGCAACATGCCTATGTCATTAGTGGCAAGAAGAATGTCATCAACATATAAGACCAGGAAAAAGATTTTACTCCCACTGAACTTATGATATACACAATCATCTACATCATTCATCTTAAAACCGAAGGATAAAATGACTTGATGAAATTTGTGATACCATTGTTGATCGTCATTGTCTATCGAGACTGGTTCTTATTGCATTTCTTCCTATACTTAACCCGACAAGATATTTTCCATTACTCTTAGGCAAAGAAGAATTTAGAACCTCCTTCTTAATTACGGTTATGTGAAAGTTTATGCATATAAATAAACTTTCTTGCGTTTAACGCTTTAAAAGATCGAAGGATGTAGTATATATACTAAAATCGGTCTAGAATTTAGTCACGCTTTATCAGGGAAAATGATAGAAGATAGACTACATCCTTCGATCTTTCAAACAAATACTGTATATACTGGGAATGAATTGGTGTGGTTCTGTTGAATGAGCTGCTCCTGCATATATAAAAAAATTAGTCACGGACTTAGTCACGGATTTGTCCGTCACTAAGCAAAACCGTGTCCATTACGCGTCCAACCCGTGTTAATGACGTGTAAATGACGTGTTAATCAAAGTTGTCACGGAAATAGTCACGGCCATGGCCGTGACTAAATTTGTCCGTACATAATACCGTTGCGATTTAATTTATGGGAGATGAAAAATTAATTTTTTTTATCGTAGTCACGGTTTTAGTCACGGATATGGCCGTGACTAAGTCGCCGGAGTAAAACAAGCCAGGCCGGAAAATGAAACGGGCCAATCGGAGGATGTTAGTCACGGACCACGACCGTGACTAAGTGTAGTCACGGCCATAGTCACGGTCAAAGCCGTGACTAATTTTTTTTTTAAATTTCCGTGACTAGTCCGTGACTAGACTAGTCACGGACCAAATCCGTGACTACGGTCCGTGACTAAACGCATGTTTTTTTGTAGTGTATGCTAAATAATAAAAATATGACTAATAAAATAATGGAATTTTAATGGAATTGTAGTATAAATGAAAATGTTGTACAATATTATAGTCTACCCTAATCAGTATTTTAATCACTATTATATGTATATTATGTATATATGAATATATGTGGTATTAATAATATTAAGTAAGTTGAGGATAGAAATTATATTATTATACGGAGTAATAAAGAAATAATAGATGATGAAAAGAGAGAATTGAAGAATGGGAAAATGAGAAAAATGAAAAGTATTTATAGGGAAAAAATTACTGAGCCCCACCCAACCCTACAAATCTACAACGGTCCTAAGAGCCGTTGGAGGAAGTACCCATGCCCCCAACCGGTCTATGCTTCAATATAATCAATAGAAAAAAGAGCGGGGATAATGTATTAGCCATCGAGACCATATCGGAACCGAACCGGTTGGTCTCCATCACAATATAGCCCGGGGCTGCGCAACAGGTCCTCGTGAACCTCCTCACCAAGTCCCGTTCCATTCAGACCGGTCCCGGAACCTAATTCACCCTTACCTCTACCAGGTTCATGTATTGGCAGAATGGCAGGCACTAGCAAAGGTATTGACTATTGGTGTGTTGTCGTGTTGTGGCCTTTGATTCGTTCATGCACTTTAGACTTTTCCTTCAGCCACAACCCATTCCATGGACCAAAGGGTTGTCTCAATCTCTGCAACATTTATATGGAAAGTTTTATAATGACCTGATAAAGTTAGAGATAACTACCTATATAGGACTAAAAAATTAAAATTATGCACAAATAGGAGTTGAGCTTCCCGTTAGGTTTAGTGGGAGTAAAAAGGAGGTGAGCTGACATAAATGCCCTTAATGAATCTCAAGCACATATGTTTATTAATAATTTAAATCAAAATGTAGAAAACACAATACTCCATAGTACAATAGACAATCATCGACACAACCTAGGGCCAATGACCAACTTCTGAGCCGCCGATGCACCATCATCCGCCGTCGTTGCTGCTGCCGCCGCCGCTTCATCCGCCGCCGTCGCCACCGCCGCTTCATCCGTCGCCAGTGGTCCCTCACCTGTCGTCGCCACCCATGTCATCTTCGGAGCCGCCTCTTCCACCACTGACCGCCGCCACCATTGTAACCTCCGCCAGACGTCGTCACCACCAGACACCTCCACCACCATCTCCACAACCGCCTCTTCCACCACTGGCGTGGTTGCATCGCCGCTAGGCACCTCCGCCGTCAGTCACCACCGCCGCCGTCTTGTGTAATACCGGCGGTTATCGCCGGATCCGCACCACCACCTTTGGCTCCACTACCGCCAATCTAAAATATGTAAAAAGTGTTGTAAATATAATTTGGTCATTTGAATGTTATTTTAATGACATTTGTATTAAAACACAGATATGAATGTTATTGCCATCTTGACATTTTCAAGGCATTACAGACACTGGATTTGAAAGGGAAATTATTGTCATACACATGGCACTAAATGCAAAAATTATGGAAAAACATGACATTACGACTTGTATTTTATTGCCATCGTGATGGAATTAATGTAAACAAAATGGCATTATGTGGCAAAATAATATTTTCAAATGGAAAAAATGTCATTATTAGTATTGCATGAAGAGTAATATTTTTATTTAAATAGAGATTATGAAAATTTTAGATTCAAATAAAAAAAGCCTTAAAATAGAGATTATAAAAAATTTAGATTCAAATAAAAAAAAAGCCTTAAAATAGAGATTATACAAATTTTTAAATTAAAAAAGTCTGAAAAGTTAAAAAAGATGATCAAAATCATATGTCAAAAATTGTAATCAGTATTGTACAGAGTAGAATTTTAATAAAATGTTGAGAGAACATCAGTTGAAAGAAAATTGAAAGAGAAAACATAAAAAAATAAAAACAGTTGAAAGAAAATTGAAAGAGGAAACATAAAAAATAAAAAAAGAACGATAAAGTAGATCTGGAAAGAGGCAAAATGAAGCAAACATCAGATTAAAAAATTGGTTGTAACTTCACGCAGCAAATCCAGCAAACAACATAAGAGGTTGCCATCGAGTGAATTAAAAGAAGGGAGAAGAAGAAGAAAGAAGAGGAGGAAGAGGAGGAGAAGAGATGTATAAAAACTTACTGATGTGGTCGCCGGAATCACCGCTGCCCGCCGGTGGCTGGAGTTGGGGATAAACTCTCACCATTCATCCTTATTATAGTCCGCTGGAGATGGAGAGGTAGTAGATCGAGAAGTGATGAGATAAAGATGGGAGGAGACATAGGATGAAAAAGGGGATGGGGAAGAGGGTTGCGTGAGAAAAAGGTTAGGTGAGATGTGGGAAAAGCCTGACAAAATAAAGATGGAGTCTGACAAAATCAAAAGAAGCTTAATATACGAACGGGGGTATAACCGGTAAAAGAAATGGACCGATTAACTAAAAACTCCTATTTTGGGAATAAATTTATAGGGACTCCTATTTTGGAATAATTTCATTCTTCAGCTCCTATTTAGGGCAATAACTTGATAAAGTTATGGCTACTGGTTATCCATGTATGGCGAACAGTGAATGTATTATAAATTCCATGTCGTTATTCATCCATGTTTTTTTGCACTAAAGTCCGAGACTGTTCACCAATTGCCAACACTTATCATGTTATTTTTTTGTTCATCAACTAATGTGAGTACAAGTCAGAAATCTTGTGTAATATCATATTATATGCTAATCTTTTAATTCACCTAAAGTATAACATAAGTCTCCCAGTTGACATGTTCATAATTAATACAACAACAACATTACAAGGTGCCACAAAGGCTTCTAGTTACGTACAGTGGGATAAGTGGGTCAGATAATGTACGCAGCCTTATCTCTGGATAACACATGACGAAAATGGCATTAAAAATTGTATGAGGTTACTGTTGTTTCATAACAATGTAAAGAAACACAAACAATTTAATGAGCCATTTTACTTTATACGGAGTATATTGAGACTCCTAAGGTAAAATATAGTGAGTCTTTAAATCCATTGGAAATGATGAAATAAACATGTTCATAATTTTTTTCATAAGTAAACAAATTGGTAAAAGATTAAACAAATTAATAAGTACTTAACTTTTCCCGGTTTAGTAATATAGTACGTGGTATGATATATTTTGGTTACTTAAGCTTATTTTTTTGTTCTTCCAAAAAAAGCTTGTACGAAGTGCTCTCTAATTTTTATAATTAAGGACTAAGATATTAGGTGAAATTAAATTCTATTTAGACTTTATATTAAGGAGCTTATTTGTACGTAAAGGCCTCAAAGGCATAAAGAGGTATTACAAATATGCAAAGAGATCCTAAAGTTCTCAAAAATGTATTTGACAAACGAATTACGTAGTATATTTTGAGGGATTCATCCTTGTTTTGATTTTATAAAGGAAAATCTGTATGAATAATTAGATAAATAATAGTTTCAGAGGTGTTGGGGGTATTAGGCTCGACAAGGTATTCAGTCCAAATATCACCACATGCCCAATCAGTATAAGGATACAAATACCAAGGATACTAAGGGGTGTTTGGAATGGATTCTGCTTTTGCTTCTTTTTTAAAATAGAAGCAGAATCAGAACCAGTTTTCAGAAACTGGTCACCTCCAACTTCTAAAAAAAATGATTGTAGGAGTAAATTTGAGTACCAGAATCACTTCTGTACTTTCATACAAACACTCTAGCTTCTGCTTCTGCTCCCACAGCACAATTGATATTCACAAACACCCCCTAAATGCAGTCACACAATTGCTATTCACAACCCTTGATCAAAATTAATTAATTAAAATATAAACGGAATGTCTATTGTATATTTGTATCCCTATGCTATGCCACTACCCTCTCGATCATCTCAACCGATGGAGATGTTCTCCCCCACTTCGCCAGAGATGTCTGAATTATTGGATGAGCAATTGTTAGTTTTGATTTGCTTAAAACCCAAGTTACATTTTAAAATCCAATTGAAATGTGCACCAAACAGAAATTCCCTTAGGGTGTATAGTCGAAGAAGGTGTGAAGGCTTTCCGACACATCTAACAATCACTTGGCTCCAGAAAGCAATTGAGAGCATGGAATTTAGCAAAGCAAAGGCAGTTACCGCCGCCATAACCTCTCCCACCACCTTTTGCGGCCACCAGCCTTGTGACCACTGCTGCCGCCTGACGTCCACTCCGTAGCCTCCACATCCTCCATGAGATTGAGGCTCGTTTAAGGAGTTGATGACAGCCATGGAAGACATTTGGGGCTTGCTTTACCAGTCGAAAAGAAAGTAGTCTTAGGAAGGGTAAGTTGGTAAACTCAGTCGATTTGTTTAAAACAAATTCGATAAAAAAGGCTGTGCTTAGCAAAAACCGGAGTGCATTTAGAATTTCCCTTTTTATTTTGACTGTAATTTGTCCCAAACCAGACTTGGATAATTATAAAAATATAAAGAGTAGGTATGACCAGGTTAGACCAGTCAAACCAGACCAGACCAGACCAGCAAATTACAGTCCAAGTAAAAACATCATAACGTTCGGAATGTAGGCCTGTCCGGATGGGCCATTTGTCTCGCCCAGATTCACCTACATCGCCCGAAATGATATCTCCTGAATGGGGTTGCACCCTTGCAACCATCTTGCTTTGGGATGTGCTTTATCAAAATATTGATGGAAACCCAAAAACTGTGTCTTAATTTGACTTGACACGATTATTAATGAAGTGATTGAAAAAGTAAATGTTGTGATTGAGGTTTGAGTATAATAAAGTGAAATGGTGTAGACCACATATTTCTTTCCAAAAAAGAAAGTAGACACTGATTTTAGGACAACCCAAAAAGGAAAGTAAGACAGGTAAAATGGGACAGAGAGAATATTAGATATAGACGATTTTATAATTGGGGGTCATCCTATGAGGCTATGAGGGCACACCAGCTAGTTTACAAGCTAGAGATTCGGGCTTTGATAAGTGTGTTGTAAGGATATGCACTTTACCTCTTTCCTTGTCTCATTATTTCAGTAAACAACCACACTAACATACCCTGTGTTGGGCTCTCAGGGTGCGAGGGCATTAACATCAACAAGAGGTTTTTTATAAAATAAGAAAAAAAATACTATAATCAATATTCAATAATGTTATGGTTACTTAAATGTGAAACTTGAACATACGTAATTATGACTAAAGTCGCAATTAGGATGTTATTACTTGGACTGTAATCTATCACAAACTAGATAAGATTAGACTAGACTAGACTAGACCAGATCAGACTTGAATAGTTATAAAAATACAAAGAGACCAGACCAGACCAACAAATTACAGTCCAAGTAAAAATATCCTTATACTTACTAGAGTTAGGATGTTTTTACTTGGACTGTAATTTGTAGGCCTGGGACCGGTTCGGTTCCTAGGCAAAATATGTGGAACCGTTTGAAAATATGAAATTTTACTAACGGTTCGGTTCTTATAAATTATTTTATAGAACCGATAAGGAACCGAACCGTTCTTAACGGTTCGGTTCTTGTCATTTAACGGTTCTTAGTCTTTGAAAAAAATCTTACAAATCACGACTAAATTTTTGTCAAAAAGACATTCAACGTTTGAAATTACAAAACAAATATGTTGAACCAGTTAAAGAGAATAATAGTTTTAAATAGTTTGGACCTTCCGAGTTCCGACCCGCTCGAGTTTGGACCTAATGAGAGGCCTAAGAAGCCTAAGAGAATCGGTTGAAGTGAATAATAGTTTTAAATAGTTGAATAACTAAACTAAAATAATGAATGTAATATAAAAATAAATAAGTAAATATACATAAAATATATATACTCGTAAGAAATATATATAATTTTAATTATTATATATAACGGTTCCTTAACGGTTCCTGGTACATATTTTTTTCAGGAACCGAGAACCGAACCGTTAATAAAAAATAGGAACCGAACCGTTAACAAATAACTAATAAATGTTGGAACCGAACCGAACCGGGTCATAACGGTTCGGTCCGGTTCGGTTCTCCGGTTCTTGGTTCCAAAGTCCCAGCCCTAGTAATTTGCTGGTCTGGTCTGGTCTGATCTGGTCTGGTCTGAATTGGTCTGGTCTGGTCTGGTAAGGTCTGATTTCTTTGTATTTTTATAACTATCCAAGTCTGGTCTGGTCTGGTCTGGTCTGGTCTGAACTAGTCTGATCTGGTCTGGACTGGTCTGGGACAAATTACAGTCCAAGTAAAAACATCCTTAATAACCACATTTAATTCGGAAATTGTCCTAAATAGGACTAATGAGTTCCTAAAAAGCACAAATAGGACTACTACTTTTAAAATTCCCTAAATAGGACTAAACATTGATTTTCTACCCTAAATACCCCTAAGAGTATTAATTTATAAAGAAATGCTTTAATTCATAATAAAATCATAAAAAACGTAAAAAATATTTAAAAAACGTAAAAAAATTATAAAAAATTTATAAACCATTTATAAAATAAAAAATTTAATTTTTTATTTTTTTAATTTTTTTAAAAAAATAATAAAAAATAGTAAAAATCCGTAAAAAATGAAAAAAAATATGGATACCTTTCCCACCGCCTCCCGCCGCCTCCCAGCACCACCATCTCCGATTGGTGAAATTTCTTCCACTTTTGGTAAAAAAAATGCCATATTTTTCTGAAAATGCCAAAAAGATGGCATAATTACTCTTCAATATGCCAACATTTTCATTAAATATGCCATCATTATGGCATTATTTAAAATGTTGGCATATTTTTCTCCGGTGATGGGAGCTGGTGGTGCTGGGGGTGGCAGGGGTGGTAATGTTTTTTTTTTTAATTTTATGATATTTTTTATTTTTTTTATTTTTATTTTTTTTTTTAAAAAAATATGTTTTTTATTTTTTTAAAAAATATTTTTTATTAATTTTCTTTTATTTTTTTTTACGATTTTTAGTATTTTTTTCGATTTTTATTAATTTTTTTATGATTTTATTATTAATTAAAACATTTCATAAGTTACAAGGGTATATTTGTCCAAACACACATAAATAGTCCTATTAAGGGAATTTAAAAAATGTAGTCCTATTTGTGCAATTTTGCCACTTTTTAGTCCTATTTAGGGAATTGACTCCATTTAATTTTCATCAAATTGTTTATTTTAATCATAAACATAATGTGTAAATAATTTAATATAATTATTTCTTAAATTTGAGAATGTTTTGTGTAAACGTAAAAGTGAACACGGTATGATACAATTATATGAACTGGAGAAAAACTTAAATTTGTGACAAGAGTTGGATACTTGGATGGGTGCATCCATTGTTGCTTTCTACGTCGTGAACTTGCCTTTGATCAGCTTTCACTATAGTTTTTTTTAAGGAGCTTTCACTATAGTCTATAGTTATGTTTCAACTTTCAACAATCTCAGATTTTAGTAATTCTTTGAGAATTTTGAAAAATTAATTAATACTCCGTATAATGTATTATGTGTCAAATTATTTCTGCACAGTTAACATTATCCCAAGGAGATTTTTTAATAAAAGGGAAAAGGGTAAATAGGACCTCGAACTTATATAAAAAGGTCAAATAAGCTCTTATATAGGTGATGACTCTGTCCGGCTGTCACATTAGGGACGGTTCGCGATGGAATTTTTTAATGATTTTTTTTAGCATCTTATTTATTAAGGCTAGTTTACTCATACCAAATTTTAGCTAACAATTCAATCAGGAAGACATCCAAATGAACTTACTCATTAAGTCTAGTTTACTTATAAAACTTTTCAAATCAAAATCTGTTTTTTACTTTACTAATTTCATCCCTTTTCTACATAAACTATTGTTTATGTATGTTACCTGAAATAAGACTAAAAAATTTTGAAAATTCCAAAATAGGACTGACATATTTTTATTCCCAAAACAGGATTAATTACTGTCATGTTTTGGCAGTACCAGACTTCAAACATGGCAATATTTTCCAAACTTGGCAGTAATTACTTCTATTTTGGGAATACAAAACATATCAGTCTTATTTTGGAATTTTCAAACTGTTTTAGTCCTATTTCGGGAACTTTCCCTTATTTAATTTAGAGCAGAATCTTTAAAATGTTATAACTCCACTAGTACTAATAACGGCATAAAACAAGAAAAAAACATGCCCGACATTAATTTATGCAATTTTTAAAATACTTTTTTTCATTTTTGTTGGATATTTCTCTTTGAACAATTGATTATTATATAGATTGAGGCCAGAAAGATGAAAACTGATGGTGAGGCATTGGCATTGATGTTGGCTGACTTGATATGTCAAAAAGCATCTTAGACATATGAATGTGATAGGGTGCACCCCCCACCCAACACTCTACATGAATGTGACTTCAAAGATGGCTACAAGAGAAATCAAAGGCATAACAATATTCTTTTAGAAAGGATTTAACAACTCTAATTTATTAGGTGAATAATGATTTTTCAAGGCTTTGGAATTGGATACTTTGAGGGGGGAAAAGGAGTATTCCCATTACTTTTTTCTACAAAAATACAAAACCAACTCTTTCAATATTTTCTCTTTACCACTTTCGATATTTAACTCTTCCATAAACTTTTTCAATTCTTTATTAAGCGTTACCAATAAGAAGAAAATAATATATGTGTATGATCTTGACTTTAAATGAAAGAGAACAGAAGATGAAAGTGAATAGAGGATGAAAGTAGAGAAAAATGAGGGTAATGGGTGAGTTATTAAATAAGGATATGCTATGTATATAAAAAGAGGATAGTAAAATTGAGAATACAAATGTACTGTTAAGAAAATTTTGCAAAATAACGAAAATGCATACAAATGATAAAGAACTTCTCAAGAAATAAGTGACAAGAAATAAGACTCTGTTTGCAAGTGATTGTGCTTAAATAAAAACACTTTTTGGGAAAAAGTGATTGGTAGTAAAAGTTAGTAGTGTTTGATAAAATAAGTGCTTTTTGTGTAATAGAAAAAGTAAAAAGTAGATTCTACACGAAAACCGAGAAAGTAAAAATTGGTATTGTTTAGTAAAATAAGTGTTTTTTTCTTAAAAAAAACAAAATCACTTAAATTAATTGTTTGCAAGCAAAGCCTAAGTGACATATAAGCCATACAAATTTTGGAGTTATAGAAGTGAATTTTGAATTTCCCCCGTTTATAGACCATGACGCCTTGGTGACTTGATCACAAGACTTTCTATATGAGAATGTTCCTATGTGTGGAACGTGAGATACTTGAGCTGTATTAATTCGTCATATGCATTTGTAGTGTCAAAAATTTCAAATTTTGGAATATAAGGTCATAATAGAAAGACATCATTTGCGATTTTTGTTTTTTTTGTAATAAGAATCTAAACAAAAAGGGTTGTTTAGGCAAATGTTCTTAGAAATCATTTAACTGATACAAGTCAACAACCACACCAATAATAATATAATATAGTTTTGTAACCTAAAACAGGTTCAAACAAACTGAAGTTTGTTATTCCATAATCCTCTTAAATTTAGAAAAGCTTTTTATTTTTCCTCAATGCATCAACATCTCATTAGAATCTCAAACAGATTTTTTCTTGCGATTGAGATGCAGAGACAATCTGTTCATGAAACAGCCTGTAAAATACAACTTCAACGCTGGTGGTACAAAATTTTTATTCTCTTCGCAACCTGTCTATACGAGTCGTTCTTAGATTTATTTATGTATGTAAGGATAGCGGGAGACGGCTTATGCCACAGCAGCGAGGAACTGCGTTGGACCAGAGCAAGGAGAGACCGAGAACTCGATCGGTTTCACCGTCCCGGTACCACGATTTTCTTTGAGTTCATCCATGGACATTTGTTTGCACCGGCACTCTATGCTGCAAAACGCAGTTTCTCCTCTGCAAGTGGTAAACCATAAGAGTTATAGCTGGCTTTAATTCTTCTCTCTTTCCAAAGGTTGTTCAAAAATCAAAGGAAAGTAGGAAACAATAAAACTTTCTGTTTTATTTGATGCATATTCTGTTGCAAAAGTAAAATTCCCTGAGGGCCCGTTTGGAACTTGGAAAATGCTAGGAAAATAACATAAGGGGGACATATCTTATTATAGAAATCTGGAATGAAAAAATGTTCACTAAAAGAAAACATTTGGTTCAAATTAAATATATTTATGTTTATTATTTGTTCAAATCTACTTTTAATTGAAATAACTACAAGTTGTGATTAAAATAAAGATTATTTAGTAGTAACTTTAGAGTTTAGTCATAGTAACTTATGTTCAATCTATACACTTACGTGACTATAACACTATCCTGTAGTAACTTCTAGTCATATTTTGTAACTAAGTTTTATTTCGGTAACATATTTGAAAAACGCCTTTTTAATATTAATATAATTCAAAAATCTAAGGAGGTGTTTACTTCACTGCTAAAGTCACAGTTAGGTTAGTAAGACAGGTGAAGTAAACACGCACGCTGCTTAAAAAGCCGCTTACTAACCGAAAGAGGTGCTTAAAGTGCCGCTTATTAAGCATACCACCCCCCATGTATTAATTAAGCGGCACTTTAAGCTTTTTCAGTTTCCGAATTTACCCCTTGCCCTTACCCTATTGTTACCCATGCACCACCTACCTACCCGGCCCCACCTCGACCCCAACCCCACCCTACCCTTACCCCAACTACCCTACCCCTACCCTACCCACACCCCACCCACTCACCTACCCCACCCCTACCCCACCCTACACGTACCCCACCTACCCAACCCCACCTTACCCCTACCCTACCCTTACCCTACCTACCCGACCCCAACCCTACCCTACCCTGACCCAACCCAACCCTACCACATCCTACCCCTACCCGACCCCACCATACCACTGCCCTACCTACCCGACCACACACCTACCCCTACCCTACTTACCCCACCCTTTACCCACCTACCCGACCCCACCCTACCCCTACCCTACCCTGACCCTACCCTTACCCCGCCTTAACCCCCACCCTACCACTACCCTACCTACCCAACCCCACCCTACCATTACCCCTACCCAACCCTACCCTACCTACCCGACCCAACCCTACCACTACCCGTACCCTTACCCCACCTACCCCACCCCACCCTATACCCCGACCCCATCCCTTACCCCACCCTATACCTAGGGTGGTGGGGTCGGGGTGGGGCCGATGTGATAGAGGCGCTAGGGGCAGGGTAGGTGCAGTGGGGTCGGGGGTAGGGTTGCAGCAGGGTGGGGTCGGGTAGGTAGAGTAGGGGTAGGGTGGGGTCGGGTAAGGTAGGGTAGGGTAGGGGTAGGGGCGGGGTTGGGGTAAGGTGGGGTAAGGTGGGGTCAGGGTGGGGTTGATGTGGTAGGGGCATATGGGGTCGGGGGTAGGTCCGCGGTAGTGTAGGATGGGGTCGGGTAGTGGTAGGGTAGGTAGGGTGGGGTAGGGGGTGGGTGGGGTCGGGGTAAGGTAGGGTGGGTAAGGGGTTAGGGTGTGGGTACACATATTATATTATATTATATTATATTATATTATATTATATTATATTATATTATATTATATACTTGTGTTCATGAATGTTTGTGTGTGTATATATGTATAAGGTTATTTTGGAAATTTTAATGTTAAGCGGTGTTTTAAACCGTTTGAAGTAAACACGGTCTTACAACATTGTTTATTTTATGCGCCGCTTATTAACACGGGTCTTAATAAGCACCGTTTAACAACCGGTGAAGTAAACATGTCCTAAGTGTATTCAGGAAAACTAACCACAGTTGTTTTAATTTGCATTTTATGAGATATAACCCAACAAGGAAATAACTTTCTTCAATATTTTCTTACTTTTTTCTCTAGCATTTACTGAAATCCAAACATAGCCTAACTAACAGATCCAGTCGACATCCCTGTCCCTTTCACTGAAATCATATGGAAAATTTGCCAATATTTGGTGAACGTACAGAGAACTGATGGGAACTTTCTTTATTCAAAGTTTGTGATGCCATAAGCTAGAAAAAATGTGTGGAAAGTGAAAGCTAACAAAAACCTTAAGAAGACCATTTATAAATTTCTTTTTTTGTTCCAAAAAAGAAATCGTCTTTTATTTATGTATATACATGTTTTAAATTTTTATTTTTTAATTATACAACAGAAAAGAAAAAGAAATCATCTTTGATCAAATGAAAATAACTTCTCAAGAAAATTACAAAAAAAAAGTAATAAACAAGTCTAAAATGATTACTTTAGCTAACCATAAAAAACGTTCTAAAATAGAAATGCTCAAGTTGTCCCATTCAAGGTTCCACTGTTCCAGACATAATTCGTGCAAACAACTTAACTAATTTTCATCTATAATTCTATACTCCCCGTTCCATGATAATTGACCCACTAGCTATTTCACGGAGATCAAGGAAAATAATAGGGAATACTAAGTAGGGTAGAAAAGTGAAGAATAAAGAGTAGAAAAAATGTGACACTCTGAAAAAGTGAAAAAGTAGAAAGAAAATGAGAAAATGTGAAGAGTAGAAATGACAAAGTTATTCCGGATGACTAAATAAGGAAAGTTGGACAAGTTTTGTGGAATGAAAAGTAAGAAAATATAGGGTAAAAGTTTCCAAATATGGAAATGGGTCAAATAAAAAATCACAAAAGAATATGTGGCAGCTTTTAAATTTTAATACTTCTTGAAATATTACCAAGAAAGAGCAAAAAATTAACTTTAGAGAATATTACCCGAAATAGGACTAAAAAGGTTTGAAAATTCCAAAATAGGATTGTCATGTTTCAATTCCCAAAATATCACTAATTATTGTCATGTTTTGGTAGTACCAGACTTCAAACATGGCAGTTCTATTTCGGAATTTTCAAACTGTTTTAAAAACAATATAATAAAAAAATATAACAAAATCATCTTTAACAAATAATTAAATTCCATAGAAAGGAATAATTCAATAACAATAAAAAGTAATAAGATATTTATGAAACATTTAATCAATAATTTGAAAACAAAAGGATGTTACTCCAAGTCAATTTAAAATCCTACTTCTAGCAAAGAAAAGAAAACTATTTTAAAACCGATTATCACAAAACTATTAATAAATTAATATACAATATATATAACGGGCCGGGCCGGGTACCCGTTATTTTTTAATTTTGGAACCGGTCCGGTTCCTTAAAAAAAATTACCCGACCCTACCCGGACCGTTTTATGGCAACAAAAAATGGAACCGGCCCGTTTTGGACCCGAACCGCCATTACCCGGACCGGACCGCGGTTCCAAGACCCGTTTGCCCACCCCTAGTTGGATGTTGATGCAAACAGCAACAAAAAAATGTAGGACAGATCCACTTAAGTAACTAATAATCATTAATGGATTCGAGACAATATATCAAATTGTCGAACAGTTCACCACACTACTAGTAAAGCACATGATTTGAAACTCAGCACTTGGCATGGTTTATATGTCCAGGTAAAAAAAAATCCCCAATAAAAGGTGCACACAATCATGAACAAATTTAGAGTTGGCTTTGAAAATCTACACAAATTGATTTGTGGACAAAATTTGTTTCAGAAAAGCAAAGAACATGACACTTTATGATTCTGATATTATACTCCCAAGTTTCAATATTTTTTGCTAGGGTGAAAAAAGGAAATGGAGAGAAGCAATGAAGTCACAAATGTGGTTGGGTGACTTCTATGGTTGGGAAGCAATAGGTTCTGTGAGCTAATGAAAGGGTATGCACATTAGGGAAAAGGTGCAAATAGGCCCATGTACTAACCAAAAAAGGTCAAATAAGCCCTTATTTAGGAGGCTCTGTCCGACCGTCGCCATTTGGGGTGGTTCCCGGTGGAATTTTTTGATGAAATTTTTTTAGCATCTTATTCATCAAGTCTAGTTTACTCATACCAAATTTCAGCTAAAACTTCAATCGGGAAGGCATTCAAATGAATTCTTGAAGATAACTGCGCTTCTAACTGCGCAGTTATTTTCAAGAATTCATTTGAATGCCTTCCCGATTGAAGTTTTAGCTGAAATTTGGTATGAGTAAACTAGACTTGATAAATAAGATGTTCAAAAAATTTCATCAAAAAATTCCATCGGGAACCACCCCAAATGGCGACGGTCGGACAGAGCCTCCTAAATAAGGGCTTATTTGACCTTTTTTGATTAGTACATGGGCCTATTTGCACCTTTTCCCTGCACATTATAAAGTTACTCCAAATTCCAAAACGTATCAATCCAATAATATAACCAATGCAAATGGTAATCTAAAAAGATTGATAATCAATTAGTCACCACCAAATTTGAGAAAGCCACTGCCGGGCTATATTAATGACCATAAAAATCATAAATAGGTACCCATGACCACAAAAAAATAAAAATCTAGGCAACTAAAAAAAATCTGAGCTATATGTCAAATCACTGTAATAGTATCAGAACATGTGAACTAACTCGCATTCTAACTTATGCATTGAACTATACCTTATCAGAGAAGCTGGGATTTTTTTTAAACAAAGACTTCCTCTATCCTCAACTAACCTTCCTGTTTTAACTTGACCCTCTTGTTGAAAGTGGTTGAAAGCCCTTGTTAAGAAGTTTGGTTCAAAGTAATAGTGTGTTTCAGATTTCGGTGGAAATATAAAAATAATTTCAAGAAAGAGAATTATAATAATTAATTAATTAATTAATTAATTAATTAAATGTATGTATGTGTGTGTATAGATTGTTGAAGCGAGCTGACATATATTCTTAGAACAAAGCAATAACACTAAAGCAGCATATTCCTGCTTAGTCCGGTCCATTCAAAATCCAATTTAAAGATGCTCAAATATCAAAAGAAAAGGGGAACAAAGGGCACAAACAAGTTTTGTTTTTTCTTATTTGTTTCTATATTTAGGAAGCTGTAGAATCCAGATCCATAATAGCATCAAAGAACCACAAAAAAGCTCATATTAAGTAAAAACCCAAGGAATTTACAGAAAAGGAAAATGAACAAAAACCAAATATTCACCAAGAACACCAAGAAAGGAAACAGGGTGGTTGAAATTTATACCTGTACATGAAAATGTCCAGACCTTGAAGCTGTTTCTTGCAAAGAAAGCAGGAACTAAGAAAATGAGCAGTCCCAAACGGCGCCGTTCCGCCCATCACTGAATCCATATGAGGATCAGTAGTATTACAAGCATTTCCCAATAATTCCCCATTAAAGTACTCAACTTTCTTAATTTGGTTAGCCCCCACCTGAGAAATCACACAAGTGTACTCCTCGCACATCCCATTTTCTTCCATCTTATAATCATTATCGGAGAAACCATTAATGGGTATCGACTGAGAAGCTGAGGAAGATCTGGGGGAGATAGCCAGAACCACGGCTCTACTCGAGCCGGAGCTCTTGAGGAGGGGAACCATACCTAGCCCAACGACACCGTTTGGCTCCTCGAAGTGCTTGGGAGATCTGGGGGTGGTGGGTTTCTGGGAATCTCTCTGGTCAGTGAGGGAAAAGAGGGGGAGGTTGATGGACAGTCTCCGGCTGCTCTGGGTCTTGCTTTCCTTGATGGGTTCCGCCATTTTTACAGAGAAAATGGTGCTGAGAATAGAGAATCTCACTTGTGGAGTGTTTCTTCCGTCTTCTCTCCGACCACCTCACTGAACATTTATGGGAGTGGCGGTGATGGAGACTTGGGGTGGGGAAAGGGAATGTGGAAGAAGAAAAAGCTGAGCTTTCTTCAGCTCGGGGGACGGGAGGGAGAATATAAACAGACACCGAGACAAGGGGCGGTGCGGTTTTGCGGTCTAGTGCTCCTCTCGCTCACGTTTTTGTAATAGTAACTTTTCACCTTTTTTACCTATGTGTTTTGGCGTTCTAAAAATAGACACGTTTTCTTTCTTTGTTTGGAAATGAAAAATCGTGAAATGACCAAATTACTATTGTAGTAACTTTCATTACTTTTTTCTGTCAAAAAAACTTTCATTACTTTTAATTACTGTATTTTTCACTAAAGTGTAGTTCGATTTTGAGGTAGAGTAATTCAACACTCATCGATCATCATGCGTATTTGCAAATAAGTGAATGTTATTTTATATAGGGTAGACGGAGGCCCTATGTGTGCTAACATATTAAAAACACATGTTCACTTTATGAAAAATGGAATCTTGTGAGATGTTAGAGACTGTATAACAAGCTCTATTCGTCTATCCAAATCGACGAGAATTTTTGGTCCGTTTTTTACGATCAAATTTTCCGTACAGTTCAGTACAAATTGGGTCGTACGGTTTACTAATTTTTTTAGGAAACATGCATCCTATTTTAATTAGGAGTTATGTTTTACTCTCTATAAATACAACTTCTCTCCCTTGTAATCGTGTGGATCCGAAAATAGCAAAACATTCTTGGTTTGGTAGCGCCCCAGACGTAGTCATTCGTGGCGAACTGGGTTATCAAATTTCGTGTGTTCTTTAATTGTTCTTCGTATTGCGTAAATTAATTCCTAACAAATCTCATACTCTTATTTGAAAATATAAACAATCACAAGTAATTTTTGTGTACCTATACCTATGTTTAATTTGTAGAGTATGTAGAGTGTGGGAAATGTAGAGTATATTGCCCATGCCCGAAACACATAAGAGGGATTGTTGTATTATTAAAAAAAGTGAAATTTGTTGTTGAAATTAAGTTAGTATAGTGTGAATAAACTACAAATGAAATGCAACAACATAAATATAATCAAATATAGTACTCCTTCCGTCCACTAACTTTGTCTCGTTTTATTTTTTTCGTCCGTCACATTAAGTTTGTCTCAAACCATATTTGATAATATTTGAGTGGTTAGAATTCATTTTTACTTCATTCACACTTTATCAATTCAATATCAATCACACAATTTTACTTTTTTTTTTAAACCACACCACACCCCTTTGTCCCAAACTTAAGGGGACAAAGGTAGTATGAAATAAATTTAATGAGAGGAACGAAAAAAGTAAAATGAGAACATATCGGGGGACAATCATCTTCAATGGGTGTAGAGAAGATTGGACTGAGCTAATACAAAGAATAATTTCAAATAAAATATGACATAAATTTTATATACTACTCCCACGTTCCATTGGATGGATTTTCCAATTTTCTCTTTTCAGTTGTTCCAAAAAATCGCCATTTTCCCATTAAAATAATTAATTTGTGATTCTGTTCATTTCTCTCTACTCTGCACAAATCTCAATCACACAACTTTTAATTCTTATTTCTTACATACTTTGAACTTGCCGAAGTCCACAGGGGCGAGGTAATATTTTTTTTGCAAACAATTTTATATACTATTTATTCGAAGTCTTTTATAAACTTGGAAGTTGTAATGAGCAGAATCATGTCCCCTATTGGCTTGCCCATTAGAGAGTGTTTGCCATTGCTTTTACTTAAAAAATTTAAATTTTTAACTGATTTTGGAAAAAAATTAATAGGAAAAGTTAGTAGTGTTTGAGAAAAATTGATTTTGAAAAGTAAAAGTTGGTAGTGTTTGGTAAAATATGTTCTTTTTGTGTAATAGAAAAAGTAAAAAGCACATTCTAGTTTTTAGCTTTTAAGTGTTTGATTCAAGTAGAAATTGACACTTGAAAACATTTTTTAATTTTTTTTAAGTCAGAAGGTGAAAATATTTTTTTCTAATTTTTGCAAACATACCCCAACAATTAATACTTGTGGCTTAATACTAGACTCTAAACAATGAGATTAATACTGCATCTACGATGTAAAAATGTGAGCATGTGCATAGTGATTGGTGGCATGAGAGATACGATAGTACATAGTTTGGCGTTCTAAAATAAAACCACGTTTTTATATTCTTTGTTCGAAATTAAAAAAAATCGTGAAATGACCAAATTACTATTGCAGTAACTTTCATTATTTTTAATTACTGTATTTTTCACTAAAGCTTAGGTCGATTTTGAGGCAACTCAGGCAAGTAATTCAACACTCATCAGTCATCATGTGTAATATGTTTAACAACGTCGTGAATATAGAGAAATATTACCTCTAAGTGGCTCCAACCCACATAAGAGGGAGTGGTGCAACTATTTGAAAAAAGTGAAATTGAGGGGTGACATTTACAATATCAGAATTACGTCTGACATTTCATTTTCATGACTATTTCAGGGATTAAAAGTGGGATTTTCCCTACTATTTATTCAAAGTTTTAAAAACTTGGAATGAGCGGGGCCTAACATAAACCCTTACCTTATCATATTAATATCAATGACTTATAGACTCTATAATGGGATTGATACTCGATAATGGGATTAATATTGATTAGACTCTAAACTATGAGAATATTACTAATAGGATAAATATTAGAGATAATTACCCTCTATATGTACTAAAAGATGTCATCTTTCTCAATCTATGACTCAAATGTTTTTTTTTCCTAATATGATAGCTTCCTCCGTGAATCCATACGGTCGAACATATCTTCTCTATTATTCAATTCCAGATTTACCCTTTAACTGAATAACACGTTTAATTATTACTACGTATAATACTCAGCCGCCCATCCATAATTGATCAATTGCATAAGTAGGCTTCGTATCCATCCATAATTGATCAATTGCAAAAAGTAAGCTTCATATCCATTAGGAGAGATTCATGTTCATCTATTATTCTCATCAATATCCCTTTTAAATCAACTTTTTTTACAACAAATTTTTCTGTATTTTTTGGGAAATATTATAGAAGCTTGTCTGCTGCCATCATCAAGTCATGCCACAGTTGTCCAGCTGCCATCATCAAGTTGTGCCACCGCTGTCCAACCGCGCGCTTGCCGCAGCCCATCGTCTTGCCGCGCGCTTGCTCGCCGCCGCCACTCAACCGCAGGCTTGCCCGCTGGCCGCTGCCGTCCCTAGACATGTGTGCCACTGTTGTCCTGATCTTTGGACGTTGCCACCATCAATAGACATGGAGGCCGCCATCCCAATTCATGTGCGCCGCCACCATCCCGATCCTTGCGTGCTGCCGCCGGCCCGCCACCATCCTCTGTCCCTACACCAACCTACATGCACCTCCAAACCGCACACCTCCGTCCCAATCTTGCCGCCACCCAGCCATCTCCTCTATTCTCATTCATATTCTTCTTCTTCTCTACTATTGAAATTAGGATTTGGGGGCATTAAACATGGGCAGTAAACATAGGCAGTGAGCATGACCAATGAACATAGCAATAACTATGGTTGAGTATGGGAAAGAAGTGAATATGACAATATGTAATGTTGTACATGGCAATGAAGGAATGTATTGACGAAGTGTGTATGTTTTGCAGTGAATTGCATGCAATAAATTGTTTCATAACATTGGCGGAAAGTGCATTGATTATGACAAATAGTGCAGTAATGTAGAGCAGTATCACCCGCAAGAAATGCAATATAATTAATTAGACGTAAAATACTAAAATTATAAATCTAAAAAATATTAAAAAAATAACTATAAATAAATTCCTAAAGTGAATGAGAAGAGAACTAATGTTGGCGGAAGTGCAGTGATATGTTACCGAAAGTGAAGTAATGTTATGCAGTAATGTCGAGCAGTAACTGCAGTATGAGATGCACTATTTTTAATTAGACAAAAATAATATAAAATTCACATTTTTTTAAATAAAAGTATTTTAAAATGCAATAGATCAGATCGGGTCCGCCGAAATTTTCTCCTTCCCCTGCTCGATGACTTCTAATTGAAGTTTTTCTTTCATTTTCTTTTTTTTCCATGCGTGTGTTTGCTTGGGGTATTTTCGTACTTTAGTTATATGGTACCGTTTTGTTTTTCGCTGTTTGGTCATACGCAAGAACAAAAAGAACTGTGGTCATATATTAAGAATGCTTCCTACTTTTGGTCATATGCGGGTAAAATTCCCTAAATATTATTACTCAACAATGGGATTAATATTCATTGACAAATTTGACAATTATATTAAGAAAAGACTAAAAGGTTGAACATATATAAATCGCTATCGAATCAGAGAAAATTATAAATCATGAATTTTGATTTATGATTGTTGATTTAAACATATGTTAATCATTAGTTGCTGTGATGGAGGTTGAACAACTAGGCGTATTCATTTGGGTTTGCTATGAAATTGAGCTGTGTTGAAAAAATATGTTAAAATTGTATTAAATAGTCAATTCGTTATACAATTTTAACTGGAGTTTGTATCTTATTTGGATCAGGTCAAAGTGGTTTCGTATTTTCCTTGTTAAGCGCTTCGATTCGATATGTGGTGCACTCAAAACGACTAACAAGTGAATGAGAAATTAATTTTCGAAGTTCACTCATTGAAATGAAGAAAACTGGGAAAATGATGAGTTTCTAGTATGCTTTATCCCACACCGGAAAACCCAAGGGATTTGCACCCCCTTATAAAAGTGATCCTCTTTGAAAGAGAGTCGAAAAGTTCTCTTTCACGGAGGGGGTGCCGATCAAATTCCGAAAAACAAAGAAGAAAAACCGCAATTTGGATGCGTGGGTGCTCAGTTTGTAACGCCCAGTTTCTGTTTTTAGCTATTTTATTTGATTATTTTTTTTATTTTCCGATTAAACACACGAATTCATCCAACAAGCTATATATCAAAAGATGGAATATAAACTTAATTAGTACGAGTATCTAATTAGCAGGAAAATACATTTCAATTTCCTAAATTAGACTAACTCAAATTTTAGGAGAACGTATTATATATGGCTTGATAGATAAAAAAGTTCCATAGATAAGCCATAGATTTCTTAAAAAAAGTTCAATATAGAATTGAATTCATTCATAAAAAAGTTCAATTTCCATAAAATTTTTTATAAACGAATTCTATTGATTTGCATAATCCATAGATAAGCCATAGATTTTTAAAAAGTCTATAAACTTTTAAATTTGGAACGCCGCCGCCAGTCGTTGAAAATCCGTGATTTTAGAAGTCCGTAAAAATGAATAGAAGAGAATACGTCTACACTTTTTTATACTTTTAAAAATCTACATTTAATACATCTAGACTTTAACTTTTTAGACTTTAAAAAATTAGAATTGGATATTATTTTACAAAGGAGTAAATTTTTATCCAAAAATTTATTGAGTTTTATATGTAAGAGTGTATATCATCTAGAATTTAAAAAATTCAAAACCACTGGTCCACTACGTACTTCAATATTTACTATGGCTATTTGAAACACTATACGTAATTTTCCCTCTTCACATCTCCAAAAAAGATTGTAATTTTCTCTTTGCTTCTCACCAGGTCTTCGATAATTTTAGGTCCCAAACTATGTGTCTCCTTACTCTACCTCTCCAGCTCCTCCTCTAGGTGCCACTGCAACAATGAATGGATGATAGATTGAGCACTAATGGCAAAGGAAGATTCACAATTCCATAAGTTCTTGTTTGTTTGTTACTTTTTCATCACGAGACAAATATATGACAATATAGGTGACATAATTAGTAAGTATTTTTATATTTAGTTATTTCAATTTAATGAAAAAGTATAATACCTATATGGCCATATTTTCAAATTTTATTTTGATACTTTTATTTGGGACAACTGATCAAAACGTAACTTCTTTTCTTGAATTTTCTTTTCCTTTACTTTGTACTCGTTCCTTGTTTATTCCTTTCTTTTTACTAGCTTGGCGTAATGGCGTTCAAAGCTAGACTGCATTCTTTTGCTAAAGTAAGATTCACAAATTTGTAATACCAAATTACTATCATCATCACGTGATAGTAATCAGCTTGTAGTTATTTTAATTTTCCATTTCGCTCACACATTTTAGATTTCTTATATGCACGTTTGTTATTAACAGTATTCTACTTTTTTGGTAATGTCACACTAATTAATAAACATTTCTTCTATGATTTGCATAAACAATAAATTAATATCGGTCCAAAGTGACACAAATACTTATTTTACATATCCCAATTTCATCGCAATTGTTATGATAGAACAATTATCATAGAACTCCAACAAATTAAATTGTGTAAATTGAAATGGTACGCGCGGGATGTACCCAAAATCGTTTAGTACCTTACTGGCTTACTGTTTTTAAACAAGACCATATTATTCTCTATCATGTCAAAATCATTCCAAAATCTAAATACTATTAGAGATGAATTCTTAATTAATACCAATAGGTCCAATAGACTATAATAATAACAGAATGTAAAAAAGAACTAACACAACACTCAAATTGAATATAAAATAAAGTTAAGTAAATTCATACGAAGTATTCCATCTAAAATAAACCAACAGATAAGTTGAAGTCTAGAAACGAACTACACTAGTTGAGTCGGTTTCGATTCGGTTAAATTTTAATTTGGTCGGTTTTGTCGGTTCTTTTCTTAACCCGATAGCACATGCCGTAAACCAAACAGTGAAACAGCTGAGGGTTGGGTCGGTTTAGGTCAATTTTGATTTTAAACGTACATTTTGAATGGCCTCTCACTTAATTGCTTCACATTATTCTCTTTGCTAAGACCTACACCTATTCCCAACACATATGATATTATATCCATTTATCTAATCTCAAATATATTTAGCAAGGCATTTCTTCACCAACCATTTATCTACATGTATTTGACCTTCTCACAAGCAAATATTCCACACACACAAAGATTGAGCTGGAATGGAGTTTCTCATGATTTCATATAATCATATATAATCCTTGACAAGCCAATGTGCATGATAAATTAAAGACGAAAAACTCACAATTCAAAGACTAGATTACCAAAAACGAAATAATGAGCAATCTTTTTGAATTGCTTCACACAATAACCCTTTATTCTCACTCTTCCCTACATCAACATAAAATAAAAGTAAAAGATTTCAAAAATAACTCCTAGCTGCCTCATTTTTAAATGGTGTGCCACCAACCAAACTATATTCGAAGAAGAAAAACCCATTCCATCAATATATCATTCTATCCAAGAGTTAAGTTTCTTTTGTTAACAATGATCGGCTTTCATCATTATTATTGTTCAAATTTAAATCACTAAACTCCCCGTCCCTTTCCCTCACTTCCTCAATCCTCTCCGCAGCCTCTTTGATATCCCATCTCTTATCCACATCCACTTCACAACATCTCAAACCTATCCTTAGCAACTTCCTTATTTGCCCCTCGCCTTCCTCCGTAATTCCTTTCATGTCCTTGTCAAACACCTCTCTGGTCAAGTTCTCTTCGTTGGGGACCACTGACTGGATCCATCCGGTTAAATCGGCGTCCCCGTTCTGTAGAAACCCTGACGGAAGTTTTCCAGTCAGGGTTTCTACAATGAGTATACCGAGCGCCCAGACGTCCGTCTTCTTGGAAATCCGGGCGCTCTTCCGGTACTCCGGCGACTTGTAAGCAATCATGTGTGTTTGTGCATGCTCGATGTTGATCACCGGCAATAGGCCGTAGTCATTGAGAAGTGGTTGGAAAGATGTGTTGAGAAGAACATTTGAAGACTTTAGATGGCCGTGCGGTGCGATTAGGTCGGGAAGCTCTGTGTATAGATACATTAGACCTCTTGCAATTCCTTTGACTATTTTCAATCGAGTTGACCAGTCAAGACATTCGTTCCCGCTTGATTTGTTCCCTGTCAACAAATGTCACGTTTTTAGAACAACACAAGATCCTTAGATGGGATAGTGAATGAATATATTAAACTTCTCATTTGCCTTTTTCTCGAACGTTCCACATAAGAGTATCATTTCTATTTTAGAAAATGATTAGCACTTTTAAATACCGAGTAACAATTTAATCATCAAATTTTAGGTATAACATTATTGTTAAATCTAATGACTTTATTATAGAAGCATTATATACCATCAAAACTAATCATCAAATTGACTTATTATGTAAATAATTCTGTCATTTTTCATTGAGAAACTTAAGTCGGGATTGAGGTAATACTATTTATGTTCCGGCTCAAACTTCTTATTGAAAAAATGGGACGGTTATTTAAATAATAATTAAATAAGATTATTCAAGTATGGTTTGAGAACTACTTTTAACGAGTATATAATACGGATTATAATGAGATCATTAATTAAAATTGTGATGTAGGTGTAGTATTTTTAATAGTTAATGATTAAGTTACCATTCAAAACTACTAATTATTTTCTAAATAGAAATGAGAACGTTTATCTAGGATGTGTAAAAGATGGAAGTGAAAAGGTTGAAGCTGGAATAGAGGAAGTAGTAACTATCTATTCAATTTCGTAAATGTCACCCTGAGATGCACTTAATTTTTGTAAATGTAATCGCTAATAAATTTAAACACGAATGTAACTTGAGACGCAATAAAATACTTGCATGTTTTGTATACATTTTGAAACCACGCACACCTACAATTTTTGTCTCTAAAGTTATGCCACATGCAAATAGAAAACATCAGCCGGAAAGATTCAATTTTAGAGAAAATAAATGTTTAGTACATGCAAAAAAAGTTTGAAACTGGAAATCGTAGAATTTGTGTACCAATTCTCAAAAGCCTTTGTACGGGCAATTTTTACTTGTAAAATTAGGTTACAAACAAAAAGTGTTCGTTAAAAAGATCTAATTTCACATACAACAAATACCTTGTACGAATAAAAAATTATGTGTCTTAGTTTGATTTGACACGCTTATTAATGAAGTAGTTGAAAAAGTAAAAGTTGTGGTTGAGATTTGAGTATAATAATGTGAAATGGTGTAGATCACATATTACTTTCCAAAAAAAGGAAAGAAGACACTTATTTTGGGACAACCCAAAAAGGAAAGTAGGACAGATAAAATTGGACGAAGGGAGTAGTAAGGAAAACATATAAGTACCGTGAAGATGAACAGCCAAGCTAACATTTTGGACATAGTCAGCTACCAAGAGCTTCTCTTCTTTGCGGTAATAGAAGGCGGTGAGTGAGAGGATATTGGGGTGAGTCAAGGAGCCGAGCCTCCTCATGTGCTCATAGAACTCTTCCTTCCCGGCATTGTTCATCTCCCTGAACCTCTTCACCACCAACACCGGCCCCTCACTCAGTGTCGCCTTGTACGTCGACCCGAACACCCCGCTTCCCAATATTTCCGCCGATGCCTTTAGAAGTGACGCCAAGTCGAATCTCTCACTATCATTAAGAAATGCGAAGATGTCAATGTTAAGTCACCTGGAACCATTTACACAATAACTATTTCTCATAACATGTTGACCTTTTAACATATAAGATGTTTTTACTTGGATTGTTTTCAGTCTCATACCAGATCAGACTTAAACAGACTAGACGTAAACAGACCGGACCAGACCAGACTTTCGTAGTCATAAAATACAAAAAGACCTGACATTTACCAGACCATCCAGTTCAGACCAAACCAGACCTAAACAGACCAAACCAGACCAGACCAACAAATTATAGTCCAAGTAAAAACATCCATAATCTACGATGTCTATGATTTATTTGACTTCTTATAATTCAGGGTAGACCAATTAGGAAAGGTTTGTCATATTTACCCAAACTCTCAAGTTGTCTATCTCGGTGTGGATTGAATTATTAAAATATCCACATCCAATACTTGCTAGATTAGTTGCTGAAATGCAAATATGAGGCAAACTCTTCTTCTTGAAATGAATTATTAGAGATGCAATTGTCTCAATTTTGATATCAACCAATTTTGTTGAATTGGTTGAAATGAATATTTAAACATGCCCAATGTGTGTATGTCCCTTACCCATCATCTCTCAAAAAGGTTAGCCTAAGGCTGTTGTCCCCCTTTTGAGTAGAAGAAGAGTGTTCTGATGAATAGAGTGAAGCTTGATCAAGTTTGTCTAAATCAGCAGATGCCATTCGGCGGTGACTTGACGACACTATTAAGCCTTCCTCTAAATCTGCCGGATTGCGCTGACGGAGGATGAAGATGACCGCCACAATGGCCAGCACCGCTGACCCCACAACTATCCCTACAATAATTAACGTTGTCAGGGATAGTTCGGGGTTTAGAATGCAAGGATTTAAGGGCTCTCCACAAAGACCATTGTTTCCTGTTTCAAAATTTTAAACAAACCATAAGTATAATTATTATTCAATCGATTGAACTTAGGGGGTGTTTGGAACTAATTATGCTTCTTTTTCAAAAGCGGAATCAGAATCAATTTTTCAGAAACTGAGTAATCTCCCTAACTTATAAAGAAAATGCTTTTAGGAGCAATTTGGAGCACCAAAAAGTACTTATGCACTTTCACTCAAATACTCCAATATATGTTTCTGCTCCTTGAAGGAATAGAAATAGTTGTCAAAAGTAGATCCAATCACTCCTTAATGTCCAAAGCCCAAAGCATCTTATACTCTCTCTATCTCGGACTTATGACAAAACCAATTCTTCATTAGTTAATGTTGTCATAATATGTATATATGTACATGTTATTGCTAACAAATAATATCTACTTATTAACAAACTATCTTATAGTTCTATTGAATTGAAAAGGTCGAAAATGACAAAAAAAAAATGTAATACGAAATTATTATACCATACAAGTATTGTTGAGTTATTGTACGAATAGTATATGAGAATATTAAAGCGGGACTTAGAAAGTATTAGTTGGAGTTTTCAAAAAAGAAAGTATTAGCTCGACAAAATGTTAACATTAATAGAACATTCTCTCAAACTATAACATAGATTGAAATTTTGCACCTCAAATTACCTACGGGCTATTGTCCAGTTCATTGTTGGTAACTGAACAATAACACTAACTTCTAATTTTAGGCTATTTTCTATTTGGACATGCAGTTAACTGGTCAGTTTACTGTGTTGATAATTGATTGGTAGAGTTATTCCTGTTAACTGCATAAATAATACGGAGTACTTGTTTAAAATTAAAAATTAACATTGTTAGACCAATGTGTACTCAATTTGATGTATGCAAGTAAACTTTCCAAAATATTAATATAATTATTAAATATATAAGTTTTAATTAATATTACATCTCAACCTTAACTGTTTCCTTATTTTCTTGTTGAGTTATCTCATGTATTGTTGTTAAATGTCCCACACCGGAAAATTGAGAAGCATTAGAGTTCTATATTAAGCTTCGGGCTACGCCTCCTAACAGGTTGACCTTTTAGGATGGAACCCCGTGTCTTAACATGGTATCAGAGCCAAATCGATCCATGGTGTGGGGCCCCTTATGAAAATGACGACACGATAAAAAAAATGACGAACCGATGAAAAAAATGAATGACGACGCGATCCAGACGAAGTGTCTGGTCGTGAGGAGGGGTGTTAAATGTCCCACACCGGAAAATTGAGAAGCATTAGAGTGTTATATTAAGCTTTGGGCTACTCCTCCTAACAGGTTGACCTTTTAGGATGAAACTCCGGATCTTAACAATTGTTTAGAGCATCTCCTTAATTAATTCAAGGATTTCCTCTTTTGGATAGTATTTGTCCACAATGTCAAACACAACGTTTAGCTGTAAATATGTAAATATTGTGGTTGACATTGTATTCATCCGCCAGAATACAATGTCAACTTTATAATACCCTTCCGACTGAAAACGAAGCAAAACTTTTTGGATGAGAGGAACTAATATGGTAAACGTAAAATTACCCAAATAAACATGTTGAAAATGCCTTGAATGGTGTAGAATACTAAGACTTCTGAGGAAAATTTATTACATGACTGGTAATTTTCCCTTGTGAGAGAGTTATTCATACCTTGAAATGAAGAAACGCTGAAATGTGAAAGGGTTGTTGGGATTTCACCCTCAAGAGCATTGTTTGATAAATTCACAAATACCAATCTGGGAAGATGCAAAAAAGGTATTTTCCCATCAAACGCATTGTTTTCTAGCCTCAATTCCAAAAGCCTCTTGGCCACAACCAATGAGCCTGGAATAGGTCCCGTGAACTGGTTATTGGAAAGATAGAGCTTTTTTAACGACCGCATGCCGGAAAAGTAACTGTCCACAATCTCGCCGGAAAATTTGTTATGGGAGAGTTTGAGGTTTTTCAAGGTGCCAAGTCTATAAAAGGCAGGAATGTCACCTTCAAAGCTATTGTTCATTGCACTAAAGCTCCTAAGATCGGGCAACTCTGCTAGGGTATCGACATCAATGGTCCCGCCAAGTCCCTTGTCATTCAAGTTAATGCCATGCACGTGGCCATTCACGCAAACAACGCTTTCCCAATTGGCACTCCACCCCATGCATGGCGGAATAGAGGCGTTCCACGTGGACAGCGCGGCCGCATTGTCCAATGAGTCCCTGAATTGCAGGAGGATCTCCGCTTCGGATCTGCTTTGGCACCGAATGGGAAGGTGAAGGAGGAATACAACCAAGAGTAGGGGCATTAGTCGTGACGATATAGAAACATTGTATTGTCTGAGAGCCATGGCATAGGCGTTGCTGGTTCACGTAGTGCGCGCACTTTAGAAAAGTGCGCGCCCCAAGAAAGGGTGCTAGTTGTAACCCTCTCAATGATAGTATGCAAAATGTTGTGTCCCTAAGGAATGATCAAAAGGGAAATGGAATAATGTAAGCTTTAGGGGAGGGAAATAGGGTTGTGGTGTCTAGAGGATTGGAAGATTGAGAAGAAGATTTGGAATGGAGGGGAAATGGACAAATGGGTGGAGGGGAATGATGCAGAGACATTGTCCTCTTGTTTATTCATTGCCAATTTCTTTTCAAGAGAAACTTTAGGTTGGCCATTCAATTTGTATATATGTGTTAGTACTTGTCTTATTGTCTATGACACTCCAATTTGAATAACAAGGTCCATTCGCACTTTTTTGTTTTGTTTTGTTTTGATGTTCAGGTAACATGGAATTAAAGTGTATGATCGTTCTGATATACATTTTCGTATTAGGCTATTGATTCAATTTAAAGTTATAAACATTACAGAAATAATAGTTTTTCGTCCCATGCCATAGATGCAGTGCAGCATTAAAAGCATTTTTCTCATCTTGTAGTTTAAACTATATACAGATTTAGTTTTAATATAAAAAATTAATTTTATTGTTGTGGTGTCAAATAAATAAAATAAAAACTCAACAATCCCTTTTAGCTTATTGAACCATTATTGACGGGATTGAAAGTTTTTTTTAACTATTTAATGAGGTGGCACACTCAAAACAAGGACACATCACTAGTTTGTTACTTTGTTCGTTCAACCAAAGTTTTAGGAGATTTTTATTTTTAGTGACAACTCTGGTACTCATTTAAAAAATGGGGTACTGTACCTACCAAACATTTGATTGGTCCAAATCATTATATCTTATTTAATTTAGATTTAAATAATTCAACTAGATCATTTTGATTGGTCCAAGTGGACAAAAGTATGGTACCTTATGAGTACCATAGAATCTACCTTTATTTTTTTTATGAAAAAGCTTTAAGGACTTCCTATCCACATTACCTTTCCCCAGCATCAAGTATTTTACATTTTTTTTTACATTATCTTTCCCTAGGATCAAGTATTTTACATATCCAACTTTGTATTCTGATAATTGCATTGCTTCACTTAATGTAAAGGACGATGATAACAAGATAATATGACATATCTTCTTATTTTTGTCCATAACTTCCTTACCCTATGAGGCTATGATTACATAAAAAACCAAAACAATTCTTCAATTCATAATTAATTAAATTTCAACTCATATGAGGTATCTAAAATTTCAGACCTCAAAAAGAGGCAAATCCAAGTGGAGCATGGGAGTGGGTTGTGAGAGATGAAGAAGGTCTGTGTATTTGGACCTTGCGCCTGTAAGAAAACAGTAATGGTAGAACGGTCATCGAAGGAGACAGAAGCTATTGGAGTACAAAATGATGTCATGAAAACCATAAATCACCAATCAAATCTTCATTTGTATAACTACTTTCTTTTAGCAATGGTAAAACAATGTGAGTTCATCTATCTAAAAGCAAGGGATTAAAAAGCTTTTTTGGCATGGGGAGCGGCCGAGCGGGCTTTAGTCTATGGTGGCTCTATGCTGGCAATTGCGATAGTGCTCGTATGGATTCCCTACCTAGGTTATATCATACTGAGTGTGTCAATCTATGAGAAAGAGTGATCTAATAATCCCAAACCTCATTAGGATAAACTGCCCACATCGATAGCATACAGAATTGTTGGAGGTATTAGTCCTACCAAGGCCTCCCTTCCACTTTATTTGTTAAGGCTTGCACACTCTATTTTACTCTCTCTTGGATACCTTTCTCTGGTATATATCTTGATCAAATATATACCTTGATGAGTTGTTTTTCCTACTGGCTGGCCCCCTTTTGTTTGCTATCCGCTGCATCCTATTTTGTCTTGGCTTCTACATGTGACCTTCCCTTGTTTATATAGCATGTGAGTGTTTGTTGTTGTTACCTCACCCGTGACTTCTCTTCTAGCTGGCAGCCTAGTATTTGTACCCCTTGCTTCTAAACTCACTCCTTTGTGGTAGTTTGTTTTAGTTGATTAATTAAATTGCTTTGTGTTATTTCTTTTAATTGTTATGCGTAGGGGTGGTTTATTGGGTGGTAGGGGTAGAATTAATTAAATTTAATTTTTCTGCCCGGAATTGTTTAACTGTCAAAATGTCCATTTTTTGCTATGTGTTGTATGCTGCCCGGGGTTATTAAAGTGAATACTTTATAAACCGGGTTGACTTATTTTCTGCCAATTCTGCCTGTTTAGCTTTGTGTTCCTTTTGTGGTTGATACCATGGCTGCGAATCAGTATGGTATGCTTCCATTTAATGGAAAAACAGATTTTGATATTTGGAAACAGAAAATTAAGTGTGTTTTAATACAGCAAAAAGTTTACAGAGCTGTCACTGGTATTTTCCTTGAATCAGAAGATAAGGCTAAGCAAACTGAAATGAATGAAACTGCGTGTTCGACTATTTACTTGAATCTGTCTGATTCTGTGCTTAGGAAAGTAGGTATTCTTGAGTCCGCTAAGGAGTTGTGGGAGAAATTGGATAGTCTCTATACTGATACCTCTTTGCCCGGGAAGTTGTTCTTACCAGAGAAATTCTTTAGGTTTAGGCTTGACCTGACTAAGGATATAGATGAGAACCTGGATGTGTTTAATAAACTGATACAGAATATCAAACAGGCAGGTGATAAACACATAGACGATTATACTCCCATAGTATTACTTAATGCCATTCCCGACTCTTATAATGATGTTAAGTCCGCTATTAAGTATGGTAGGGATGAGATTTCGTTAGACATTGTGATGAATGGGTTAAGGAGTAAGGAATTAGACCTGAAGCATGCTAGGGGTAGTGCTAGTCAGTCTAGGGACTCCGGTGAGGCTATGTTTGTTAGGGGTAGATCTAAGGGTATGTCTAAGAATCCTAAGCAAAATAGTCAGGGTAAGAACGCTAGTCAGCCTGGGAGGAAGAGGAGTAAATCTAGGAAGAGAGTGTGTTACAATTGTGGTAACACTGGCCATTTCATTAAGGATTGCCCCCACCCTAAGAAGACCGAGCATGCTAGTGTAGCTGTTGATAAATGTGACCTTGGTGATATTTTGATGGTTTGTGACCATGTTAATTCTGTGAGAAATTCCCTGTCTGAGCATGAATGGTTGATTGACTCTGGTTGTACCTATCACATGTCCCCCTTTAGAGATTTGTTTTCTACATATGAATTATGTGATAGTGGCTACGTTTCCTTAGCTGATAATAAGAGATGCAATGTGCTTGGTGTTGGTGATATATGTCTGAAGTTTTCTTGTGGCTCTGTGTTTACCATTAAGAATGTGAGGCATGTCCCTGATTTGTGTCATAACTTGTTATCTGTTGCTGCTTTGGAGAGTAGTGGGTTACAGGGAAAATGGGGGAATGGTTGTATGAAAATCCTGAAAAACTCGCTTGTTTTGTTTAAAGCTGAGAAGGTGAATAACCTTTATGTGTGTCATGCTAAACCTTTTGCTGAGTCTGTGAATGTTGTATGTTCTGATAAGACCTCTTTGTGGCATAATAGGCTAGGACATATGAGCAATAAGGGTTTAGATGTCATGCGTAGGGCTGGTTATTTTGGTAAGGACTCTGTGACTTATGTGCCTTTCTGTGAATCATGTGTGTTAGGCAAGCAGCATAGAGACAGTTTTCCTCCTTCCTCTTACCCTAATCTGTCTAAATGTTCGTCTGTGCTTGAATATGTTCATGCCGATGTTTGGGGTCCTGCCAGTGTTCCTACCCACGGGGGTAGGAAATATTTCCTTTCTATTATTGATGACTTTTCTAGGAAGGTGTGGGTTTGCCTTTTAGAACACAAGTCTGATGTGTTTGTGAGGTTTAGGGAGTGGGAAACCCTAGTTGAAAACCAAACTGGCAGGAAGGTTAAAACCCTTAGGACCGATAACGGGTTAGAGTTCTGTAATAAGGAGATGGATAAGCTGTGTGTGGATTGTGGGATAAAAAGGCACAAAATTGTGCCTTATACTCCCCAACAGAATGGGATAGCAGAGAGAATGAATAGGTCTCTGTTGGATAAGGTTAGAAGCATGTTAGCTACCTCTGGTTTGTCTAAGAAATTCTGGGGTGAAGCAGTCACTACTGCTGCCTATTTGGTTAATAGGTCCCCGTCTGTCCCTCTTGGTGGTAAGTGTCCTGAAGCCGTCTTTACCGGTAAGCCTCTTGATCTGTCTAACCTTCGGGTGTTTGGTTGTGCAGCGTATGCACATCAACAGGGTGACAAGTTGGATCCTAGGTCTAAGAAATGTGTCTTCCTAGGTTATCCAGAGGGGGTAAAGGGTTACAGGTTATGGGATAGGAACCAGGTAGGCTTTAAAGTGGTCCTTAGCAGAAATGTGGTGTTTAATGAAACTGATTTTCCTTGCTTGACCAAGTCTGTTTCTGATCCTGAGTCTAGGTCTGATAGTACTCCTAGTGAGGTGGAGTCTGTCCCTGTTGCTGCTAGTCCTTTGTCTGTTGATCCTGTTATTACTGATGATATTGTTATGCATGATTCTGATTCCTCTGAGCATGATAGTCCCACCACCTCGAGTGAGGTGGAGCATTTGCATGATACTGAGCATGATTTGCATGATATGGGTGCTGAATCTGATTTTCATGATAACAATAATTTGCATGAGTTGCATGTGGAGCCTAGTAGTGATAATTTGCATGATTATCAACTTGCTAGAGATAGGAGTAGAAGGGCTATCAGGAGAACTGCTGATAGTATGCCTGATTATGCTTTCATTGTGCATGATACTTCTATGTTTGCATTTTTTGTGTTTGAATCCCTAGAGCTGAATGAACCCAAGACCTACCATGAAGCCTTAGGTTCCAAAGAGTCTCAGAAATGGATTAGTGCCATGAAAAGTGAGATGGACTCTTTGAGAGTGAACCAGACTTGGACCCTTGTACCTAGACCCCCCAACTGTTCGGTAGTTGAGTGTAAGTGGTTGTTTAAGGTTAAGGAAGAACCTAGTGATGTTAGGTTTAAGGCTAGGTTGGTTGCGAAGGGGTTTACTCAAAAAGAGGGGGTAGATTATGCAGAAATCTTTGCTCTTGTTGTTAAATTCACCACTATTCGTATGATGCTTGCTTTAGTTGCTCACCATGACTGGGAAATGAAACAAATGGATGTAACTACTGCATTTTTGCATGGTGAATTGGACAAAACAATTTATATGACCCAGCCTGAGGGCTTTGTGGATCCCAAGAGAAGTGAGCATGTCTGTTTGCTTAGGTTGGCATTGTATGGCTTGAAGCAATCCCCTAGGCAGTGGAACATCAAATTTGATAAATGCATGATATCTTTGAAGTTCCAAAAATTTGTTTGTGATCATTGTCTGTATTTCAAGAATACTTCTTCTGTGCCTGTATTTTTGTTACTCTATGTGGATGACATGCTGATAATTAGTCCTTCTCTGAATGCTATTAAAGATGTGCAAAAATGTCTTTGTGCGAATTTTGCCATGAAAGACCTAGGTGATGCCAAGAGGATCCTAGGCATAAACATTGTTAGGGATAGGAGTAAGCTTACTCTTACTTTGAATCAGATTTCTTACATAGAAAAAGTTTTGAGTAAATTCAATATGTTATCTGCTTCTCCTGTTAATGTCCCTATGGCTTCTCACTTTGTGTTAAGTAAGGACCAGTCTCCCAAGACTGCTCCTGAAATTGAGAAAATGAAATATGTGCCTTATTCCAGCGCAATAGGGTCGGTGATGTATCTTATGGTTAGCACTAGACCTGATATTGCATATGCGGTTAGTTGCTTGAGTAGATATATGTCCAACCCTGGTTTGCCCCATTGGAATGCTCTTAAGTGGTTGCTTAGATATCTGATTTCTACTGTGAAGCATGGATTAATTTTCTCTAAGTGTGCTAGTGGTATTGAATTGATTGGTTATGTTGATTCTAACTATGCAAATGATAGAGATAACAGGAAGTCGACCACTTCTTATGTTTTTACTTTGTGTGGCTCTTGCATTAGTTGGAAGTCTCAACTACAGCCTATTGTGGCCCTTTCTACCACTGAGTCCAAGTATGTTGCAGCCACAGAAGCGTTTAAGGAAGCCATCTGGCTCAAACGCCTTGTCTCCGAAATTGGGTTTCTCAAAAAGGGAGTTACCATTTTCTCGGATAGCCAATCGGCTATTCAACTTTGCAAAAAACCTGTATTTCATGATAGAACTAAGCATATTGATGTTAGGTTCCATTTCATACATGATATTGTTGATGCAGGTGGAGTCAAGCTGTGCAAGATCCCGTCCGAGTTTAACCCCGCGGATATGGGTACCAAGTGTCTTTCTGCTGAGAAACACTTGTCCTGTAAACGCGTGTTAAACTTTGATTGTGGATAACTGTGGGTTGCCTAATAAAGTGTTTGCCCGTTGTGTCTTTTGATATTCCGGGTGACCCGACGATGATGAGTCTTGTCACAACTTTGTATTGTTACTCTACACCACCTAGGACCAATAAGGTGGAGAATGTTGGAGGTATTGGTCCTACCAAGGCCTCCCTTCCACTTTATTTGTTGAGGCTTGCACACTCTATTTCACTCTCTCTTGGATACCTTTCTCTGGTATATATCTTGATCAAATATATACCTTGATGAGTTGTTTTTCCTACTGGCTGGCCCCCTTTTGTTTGCTATCCGCTGCATCCTATTTTGTCTTGGCTTCTACATGTGACTTTCCCTTGTTTATGTAGCATGTGAGTGTTTGTTGTTGTTACCTCACCCGTGACTTCTCTTCTAGCTGGCAGCCTAGTATTTGTACCCCTTGCTTCTCCCATTGTGAAGCAGCCTGCGAGATATCCAAGTGAGAGCAGAGCTCACTTCTTCTTCCTCCTTTGTGTGAGTGTAGAGAGGTCTTTGTGAAGAGTAGAGAGTTGTGTGATATAGCCTCCTCTTGTGTGGTGTGTGAGAGTGTGTGTTGAAAGACCTGAGCCGGAGACGGATATACGATCCTCACAAGAATAAACCAGTCAGGACTCAGGAGATGGGAGGAATGACCATTCGTGCAGGGCCGGTCCTGTCCAGTTTCGGACTTATGAGCGATATACTATTTTGAGCTTATTTCCAAGACAAACATTAAATTATACTCCTTCCGTCCCGCAAAGAAGTTCCCGCTTTCCATTTTAGCAGCTCCAAAAAGAAGTTCCCATTTCCATAAATGGCAAGTTATCTATATCAAAACAGTGCAAAACAGTGCCAAACAGTGTTGAAACAATGTCAAAACAGTAAAATTTACCCCCTAGTAAATTTATTTCCTTAATATGTGTATGTCAAACCGGGAACTTCTTTGCGAGACGGAGGAAGTACTACTCAAAGTAAAAATTACGGAGTATAATAAAACTAGGAGAAATTACTCTAAGTACAACTAAAAACGTTTGTATATTTCAAACTAAGATTATCATGTTTTTATTCTCTAAATAGAAGTAATTAATGTCATATTTTGGCAGTACCATATTTTACACATGGTAGTATTTTCCGAACATGACAATAATTACTCCTATTCAGAAAATAAACACATGATAGTTCTATTTTGAAATTCTAAAAAAAACACATGACTTACAACCAACTCTATTTAGAAATCAAAACAAAATTTATATTCTTTTTAAAAACTTGTCTAGTTTTGTTTAAGACTTTTTACTTATGTTTTAAAATTCTCAAATTGTCAACAAAAATTACACATTAGATCTAATTAATTAATTGAAATTATAAATAAAAAAAAGAAGCCTACTCATATTACATATAAAGAAAAAAAAACTTGGGCCTATTTTTCTTTCTACTTTTTTCGGGCCTAAGGCGGTCGCCCCTGCTGCCCTCCCCTAGGACCGGTCATGCATTCGTGCAGGCCCTTTGCTGCTCTGCAAGCAGGATTAGCGGCCATAATGCAATAAATTGTCAAACACAGCTCCATCTATGATATTGCTGCTCACTAGCCAATCTACCACTGCAATTTAGGGGGTTCCAACATCAAGTCGGACAATTTTCACGTCTCTGTTAGTGATCTCATCAGGGGATCAGACAGTTTGTACCATCAAACTCCGCATAACCAACATCCACAAGGCAAAGGCCATCTGGCGGTGCAGGTGGAGCAGTGGCACGCCTGCAAGTAGCACCCATCAGCTTCAGTAATGCATCATCATCTGCACCAGCAACTGCTTCCCTTATTACTGTTGCAACTAATACCCTAACCATCTGCCAAATCAACCGAACCCCATCAGAATGTCACTGCTTAAGAACATGTTCTTACTTAGAGAAGCATGTGAGAGAGAGAACACTCCACACTTCCAATGTGGAATCAACACATAAAAGTATAAAACAATAATGCTACCATATTTCAAATCTTGCCCCACTTTCCTTTTGGGAAGTTAGTTGCTTAACCTCTTTTTTTGGTAATGTAATATACTATCTGTTTTCCTTCGTGGTATCGGAGCAACTATCTTATGCCCCTTTTTCGTTTTCCTTTATTTTTTCGGGCATCTTATTTCCCATGAACATTGCAGTAGTTATTATTGTGTTACTTTGTTACATGGTCAAAGCCAAGGAGGAACTAGGACCGATTACTCATGTAATAATGATTATTAGATCCTCCAATAATAATATTAATAATATATGCTACAAGTTTCTATTAACTGTAGTAGTAGACTCATCATGTACTCCAAAAGTAATAGGACAATTCATAAATTCGGACTCCAAAACCATGAGCATAATTCATAAAGCAATTAGAATATTAAATATGACTCAATCCCCCAAGTCTAAATGTATGCATTTGTCTAGACTTCTGCCACTCATTCCCAAGTTCCTTAATCCTCAATTCCTAGTTGCTAGTAATCCTTGGCTTTAAGATTGCTGTTACTCAATTTCCCTGCACACTATTTTACGTCATATTTTGTCCTGAAGTTTTCATACCCATAAACAAATGATAGGAACCCACTTATTAGACTAATATTAGAAGTAATAATAATAATATTAATAATGAGGGTCTGTGAGTATTCTAGTATAAATAGACGGGAAGAGGGAGTAGTAAGGGGCTTTTTTGGACTTTGGTCTGGGACGGAAAGATTAGAGAGTTATTTCGCTTCTCTTTTGGGAGGCTTCGGCATTGGTTACTGTTGCTGTTCATCTTCTTCAATAAAGATTTCCATTGTTTCTTGATATAATTTCTGCAATTTCTGAATATTCTGGAGGGGTCCTATCACTTGGCTAGTAAGAAGAGTCAAGAGTCCAAGTATCTTGACTGAGTGATTGATATCAACTAGGGAGGCTACTCAGAATGCTCTGAGTCAGAGAGTAGCAATCACTCGCCCAGTACTCACCATCTTAATAGCTTAGATTTGGCCAAACCAACAGCACAGCAAGGTTCCTAACACTGCCGCAACCCTTGGCCTGAAATGTTGCTGCCAGACTGTTGGCCACTCCAGGCAAATCTTTGACTGAACTGCATTTTTATCAAGATCTATCTGTTATGATCTCCCTGTTCATGTTATATCTCGAGGGTCCTGGTCCAGTAGCACTTAACTCAGTAGTGCTTTCCAGTAATTTCTAGTGACTATTGATCGTTGAATAGTTCGACACGTCACGACACCTGGTCCAGGTTTTTCATGACTCTCCTTTCCATATTGTGTTCAAGGCTATGACATCTCTAAGTCACAATCATAACGAAACGTATAAGGTAATCTAACATTGTGTGATATTACACTCCCTTCAAACCAAAGATCATTTGATATACCCCGAACAAGACAATCCTTAAGGTAATTGCAGAAGTAGGACTTTGTGCAGCACAATCAACAAAGATCAAAGATCCAGTCTAACCTTGCGTAAAAAGCGATTGGCAACCAACTCAATGCACATTGCTTTTGTATGACTCCCATCCTACATTTGAATTCAGAAGATTGGAGATTTTGAGCCATAGACTAATAGTACAAAAGAACAAAATTGAACTGCCATAATAATCATATACTGAAGAACTTATGTTAACCATCTTTCCATAAAATACAATGCCAAGAAAAAGAGTCACAACACACAGCAAGTTCAAGGACACAGGAATGGGACAAGCCATAAAAGAAACTAGGACAATCCTTAAGGTAATCTAACATTGTGAAACTGGTTACTTGGGAAGTTTCAAAAAGCACTTCTTTACCAAAAAAAGGTCTATATATGTATCCACAGTACTGACATATATCTACACTACAATACTATATAGACATACTATTTTGAAAAACCGAAACCACAAACTAGGAAAAAATACTAACACTTCAGCTAATATTTTAACAAGTCAAATCTTAGATTGACTATTTATCATAGATGTAATGGGCACAGCAGTCAAAATAAATTCACTAATATACAAATTGCATGTCCAATTCCTACAAAATCATATCTCATAATGATGGAATTGCAAGCATCTAGAAGAGAGATACACACACACATAGATCTTCATCATACAGCAATCCAAAAAGTACTTTCAAGTTCAGGATGACTATCACCCAGACAACATAGGACTATGACATAGATGGTAGTACAACTCCAATTCATTAAATGTGAACTAAAACTGGCAGACCTTGGCACATGGCAATGACGCCTCCATAGCTCGGGCATGGTAAACAAAGCACTCTGTTGGTGGACCGCTGCAGAGCACATAAAGATAACTTTCAATGATTGTATAGGTTATCAAGATCTGATAATCAAAAGGAGGTGAACTTGTAGCACACCTTACAATGAAACTTACCAAATCAAACACACAGCTATTACACATAATACATTTTAACTCAGCATTTTCCCTTTGATGAAAATCATCAGTCATATAGTTATAACCAAATGTTCAACTAATAAAGCGGATATTATTAATTGATTCTAGAGAATATTACCCGAAATAGGACTAAAAAGGTTTTAAATTCCAAAAATAAGACTATCATGTTTTTATTCCCAAAATAGGACTAATTACTGTCATGTTTTGGCAGTACCAGACTTCAAACATGGCAGTATTTTCGAAACTTGGCAGTAATTACTCCTATGTTGGGAATAAAAACATGGCAGTCCTATTTTGGAATTTTCAAACTCTTTTAGTCCTATTTCGGGAACTTTCCCTTGATTCTAGTGGCACTAAACTTCAAGTTTTTCTTTTTGATCAGTTTAAATATAATCTTCTTCTTTCCTTTTTAAAGAAATAAGTGGCTCTCATCATTTCAATCATTTCTACCAAAATCTCCACCACTTGTGTTACTTTTCAACCACTTTAATAAGCATGTCAACCCCAACCAAGAAATTTATTTTGGGACAGGCGGTACTATATTAGACAATCAATGAGGATACAATAAAGATATTTCGTAATATACAGCAAACTTTTTTTATATTAAAAACACTTATCTGTGTGAGCGCACGAATGTGCGAAATTGCACTTCTAGACCAGCACACTGCACTTTTATGTTTTGAGAAATGCATTTTTTTGCAGTGGCAGAAAATCCGGTTTAATTACAAATGCGCACACACACATACATATATATATACATATATAAGAGAATCATTGTAAAAAGAATGCAATAGGATATTGTATTAAATTACATGTTCCTTGAAGGTTTGGTATCCCGTGCAAACATTTTGTAGGACAGAAGCTTTCCTTCTATTTGGCGCAGTAAGTGGTTCACGCGGCTTACTTCAAAACCAGTAGGTTTGTTGCCAGGAACTACTTCATCCTTGGCATTTCCTATTGCACATGCATTGTTTTCTTCAGCGAAATTGCCAGCACATTGTTGTTCCAAATTTTCAGCACATTGATTCAGTTGATGAGCATCAGAAGAGTACTTATCTGCAACATCCTTCCTGTGTTGCCAGACCAGCTCTTCCTCTAAAGGGAAGATGTACAGGTATCGCCTCCACTTGGCAGAAAAGTTAGGATGGAATTCTCTTGAGACCTATATCATGTTAGTAATCATGCTTAACATTTCAAACTATAACAAATTAATCATTATGAACTAAATGATATAGAATACATAAAGTCTTTTGAACTATTAGTAATAAATAAAAGGATTTTTATCAATCCAGGACCTGAAAGATAGACGAATTATCAATCCGGGACCCGAAAGATGAAATGTATCAGTATAGAACCCGAATGATGGAAAACTATCAATCTAGGACCCGAATGATAGGAAACTATCAATTTAGAACCTAAGTTTTCATAATTTTTTACTTTTTTCATTTTAAAAAAAATAAATAATATTTTGTTTTATTAAACTAAAAAACTTTTGTGAAGAAAAATTCACCAAATATTAGCAATGGAGTTAGTAAAAAATTAAATACATCAAAACCTATGAAATGTTAGGTCCTAGATTGATAGTTTTTCATTATTCAGGTCCTATATTGATACATTTCATCTTTCAGGTCCCGAATTGATAAAATTCTTAAATAAAAATTTGCCTATGCGGCATATTGTGCAAGAAGAGAACACAAGCTAAATGGAGGTTAGAGTACCTTAGTTGCAGAAACTACCCTTATCGTCCCTGGTGATATGCTATTTATAGCATCTGCAATGTCTTGAACCTTAACGTCCTTTCTCCAAGTATCTTGACACAGTAGCAAAAGAGTTAAGCTACTCCAAGTTAATTCCAAATGGCAACGTTACCACAAGAAAATAATAATCTTCAAATATACTCATCAGTCCCATATTATCTTGACACAGTAGCCAGTATGAATGACAAGGCTTTAGGTAATTACAATGTTATTTGTAAATTACAACTCTTGCCGGGAAATTTGGAACTGTTTTGCATATATACCTTTTATCATACATGTGTTCTGTTGGCAGGTATGTGCTACTACAACACATTGCCTCTCTCTGTCTATGTGTATATACAGTTATACACCCACACAAACATATACATTGGTGACAGGTTATAAGAGAATCTTAAGTTACGTAGAGATTAGGAACAGATTTTGATCATTAATAAGGGTAATCTGATTACATGATGGCAGTTCCATAAACATGTGAGACTTTCAGTGAAATTTGCATCTCTTAATAACACAATGTACAGTGAAATTTCCTTAAAAATGTAGTGGCAGTTTCATAAACAAGTGGAACTTCAACTTGCATAGCTGAATAATTTAGATGTAGTTTCGTAAGACGTGATCCAAATAGTGACAAGTTATGACCAGATAAGTCGGAAGACTCCGAACAACCCAATCTATCTCGTTTTACACTTCTACTGATCAAGATTAACGACAGCTGCTGGATGAAAATAAAAGTAACTTTTCATAAACATCAGGGGCACAAAAGTAGGTTTGCGAAACCTTGTGCAAGAGAGAAGTCGCCTTTAAGTCTTTAAAGGAGGCTAACAGCACGGCATCCAACAGTGTTTGTCAAACCCTCAAAGGCACAAACAGAAGTAGGTTTCCTGACTTTCCTCAGGCATGAGGCGCACCATAGCAATTCGCTATATAACTCTTAAAAGTGTGTTGCCCTAAATAATTTCTCAACATACCAAGCCCCTATCAATTTTTGTGCAACCTAACGTTACATATTACACTCGTGAACAAGCAGAGTGAAGCTGCCATGACATATTCTAACATACCATTAAATGTGGTTTTGGGGTGTGATCTTCTACAAATTTGCAGTATCATTAGTATTGGAGTTTTGGAGATTAAATCATTTGGACATGCAACTAATCATATAACTTGAGTCTTCAGGTGCTATAGTATAGAGATTGGTGGTTCAACTTCACGAAAATATGATCGCTATTTCATTTCATCATAAAAATATACAGTTAATATTCCCTCCTACTCATATTGTTAAATCTACTTTCCTTTTTTAGTTGTCATAGTATTGTTATTACTTTTCTAATTTAAACGCCGTGAACTTTACCTTTCTCAATTTATCATTTTTTTACCTTTCTCAATTTAGCATTTTATCTATATTTCAGACTTTTCACATTGGGTCCCCTTCTCTTTTATTTTCTACTTTTCTCAAACGGGCGAACATTGAAAGTAAATTACATCTGATGTGAATTCCTTAAAAAATGTGTCGAACACATATGAACCTTACTATATGGGACCACATAGTGAGTAACCTTCAAATTTATAGCATCATTTAAAGTAACCTCAAGATATCAATCACACATATCCTTGTGATGATTTACATTAGTCTGTAAATGGTAAGAAAAAAGCAAACAAAAGGAACGACTCAGATTCATGGTTATTCACGCAACATTATAGACAAGTGCATGGAGGTGGTGATTAAACAATTGGGACAAACAAGAAATGGAACCACACAAGAAATAATGAAGAACATACAGAAAGAACAGACTTGTTGACAGGCTGAAACCCCCTTATCAGTGCGCCCAGCAACTACAGCACAACCTTCTAATGGTAAGTTCTTATCCATTAGTTGTTGAGCTTTTTTGTCATCAATAAATTTTCCAAGAGCTTTTTCAACCAATCTGGTAAATAGGGCATTGAAACACCACTAAGAATACAACAAAAACTTCTAGCCAGTTCAAATTATTCATGATCTTCAAATAGTGTTTGCTCTAGATTCTTTCACAGATTACTGAATAAGCATCTAATAAGTGTTGGAAGAAAAACAAAAAAAAACACAAAACCCTTAAAATTGAAGATACCTTGTCATCACGAAACACATAAACACATAAACACACCAACACATTATATTTACTCATCTAATGTAAAACAATTGCATGAGAGTACACCAAGAGAAATGTTCTGATCCTTATTTTTTTTAAACATGGGTAATCTTTCACAAACTGCACGTTTCACATGACAACTTCTACTCCAAAGCTTAAAAGCACTCTTACATAAAATCAATACTCCCTCCGTCCCTTAAAACTTTGCCAACTTTCCTTTTTTGGATGTCCCACTAACTTTGTCACTTTCCCTTTTAAGCTTAGTTTTAAAAGGTGCGAGGCGGCACGAGGCGTTTTCATTGATTTACCCGAGACACGAGGCGCAAAGCGACAAGGCGTTTGCCTCACGGATCTTAACATCATATCTTTTGTAAAATATGTTTATACTATTTCTAAGTCTTCTACCTCATCTCAAAAAATGATAAGATCACAATTTTTGGTTCCAGTTAATTCTTTATTCTTTCTCCTCTGCCCAATCATCAATCACACAGTTTTTACTTTATTAATCCGCGTACCGGTCAAACTTGGCAAAGTTTTAACTTTTTAAGGGACGGGGGGAGTATTTTGGATCATTCCGGAGTAGTCATTCTATGATCCCATGTGACAACTCAAGAAAACACATGGAAGCAAATGCTCATGCCACAAATCAACATTACTAGTCATAATACTATGAAAATATCACCATCACAATTCAGTGCACACGCTCACACAACAAACATACTTGGCAAATTGACCACACACTAGGTAATGAATGCCTGAAATTAGTTAAAAATATAATCTCAAGCACGGCAGGAAAGTGGCAGTAAAAAATATCATGATTTTGGTAATGGTCATTTTCTGCGAGAGTAAATTGAGTAGAAGCATACTCCTGAACAGTATTAAGACCCGGCTGCTTCTGCCAGCCACCGAAGGAGGGCCCATGATATGATAGCACTATCTTAAATGTCACTCTTGCCCATCTTCCAGTCCTATCTTCAACTGGAAAGCTACCCACTGCAGATTCCACAGTATATTCTTTAGTTTTTGCTTCATCTTGAATGGCAGGGATCTGTAGCAGAACCTTTTTTAAATGAACATCATAATATAACAAAAAAAAAAACTTTGTAAGAGATCATGTAATATCAAATAGAAAAACTAATGCATCTAAAATATAGTGGTAAATACTCTAGGTTGTGACTGGCAAAAAGAGATGAGTAGCTAGCTGATAGGTTTATAAGATAATTAAAAGCTAATAGCTAATAACATAAAGTTTATAGCTGAAAACTAGCCGATATTAATATAATTTTTGAAAAAGTAGGTATAAGCTAGCTTCAAAATACAGGGTAACACAAAGCGGTATGTTTAGAATAATTCTAAAATGAGAGGTAAAAAATGGAATTATGAACCAAGAGCTCATGGAGTTTGAAGCTTATTCAAAGAACTAGAGCATATCAAATTAGCTCTCTAGTGATAGGACTGTCTAGGGTTTCAGAAGAAATACAGAGAATTAACAAGAACAATGGCAAACTTTATTAGTGTTAACAAGAAAAGATTACAGGAAATCAATGGCCGAAGCCCCCAAATGAGCCGAAGCCCCCAAGAAAGAGAGAAACTCTCGATCTCCCAAGTCCCAGTCTGACAAATGTCTAAACAGCCTACCTCCCTTTCCCCCCAGCCCATTCTATTTATACTAGACTTTATTTTTATTATACTCTATTTGGACCGGGCCCCTAACAATTCTCCCCCCCTAAACATCCACCTTGCCCTCAAGGTGGGTGATAGGACACAGCCATAATCCTTTTATTTTCTTTCATCCTAGCACTTCTTCCTTTCCAATATTGGCATGATTTCAGGACCCTTAGCTTGGCTGATTCCATCTTCTTACCTATACCTTTCAAAACAGATTTACACTGCTGCCAGGATGTTTTATCCAGAATTTTGACTCTTTCTGATTCCTTGAAGGTTAGGGCCCCGTTTGCTGCAACACCAAATACATCAACTTCCTGCTCTTGAGCACTTCCTTCTGAAATATCTATATATAACCCATGGGATTTCAGCAATTTTCCTTCTCCCTTCTTGTCAGTTTTCAGTTTTCTTAATAAGGGATCTCCGTTTATATTTGCCTTCTGCCCAAATACTTCCCATTGGATGGTTTGATTCTGAAAGTTGACTGCCATATCTCCTAGGCCAGCTAACCAATCCATTCCTAGCATGACCTCAACTCCACCCAATTGCATAATGTAAAATTTCTGCCGAATTTCATTTCCTTGTACATCCACTGTCAGCCCATCACACCTACCATAGATGAAAAGGAATTCTCCATTCCCTAGCTGCACTTTATGCCTTTTTATGTAAGCAAAAGGTATCTTCCAGGCCTCCACAATCTCCTGTGAAATGAAATTATGAGTCGCTCCACAATCAATCAAAATATTCACCTTCTTTTCCTCATTCAGCCATTTCAGAATTCCCCTGACATGGAATGTTCTCATGGTTGGTGTTCCTTCCTGGTCCACAACAGATAATTGCAAAGTTTTAGCTTCCATATTTATTCCTTCTTCTCCTTTATCTTTACTATAATCAGATTCCTCCTCACCTTCAGATTGTTCTACCAACATCACTGAAAAATTTTTCATTCTGCATACGTGACCCCTATTCCAGTTTTCGCCACACTTGAAACATAACCCCTTCTTACTTCTTTCTTGCAACTCATTCTGTGATAATCTGGGACTTGTCTTCATATAAACAGAACTTGATCCTTCTTCCAGCTTCTTGTTACCGTCTGAGTTCTTCACCAATGGATTTGTAGATGCCAGATTATAACTAATTCGACTACCAACTTCCCCTTTAAGATAGCTCTGTCCTGTTCTCTTTCTTTCCTCCTTATCCTTCACATATAGGGTTTCATAATTCTTCTTTTCAATTGCAGAAACTGTATCCATCACTGCTGCCAATGTTCTGGGACGATGTAACTTCAATTCTGCTCTTATATCTCTTCTCAATCCTTTAAGAAAGGCTCCTTTCAAAACTTCTTCAGTTAAATGGCCTTGTGAAGCGATAGCCTTTTCAAATTTATCTCTGTAATCCTGAATTGTTCCCTTCTGCTTTAGGCTAAACAGAGGTCCTAGCGGATCCTGTACCAGATCAGGTTGAAACCGCTTACTCAAAGCTTGAGTAAAAGTACTCCAATTCTGCTGCAATGCTTGTCCCTCCCACCACTGGAACCAGCTTAAGGCCTGGTCTTCCATGGCTACGACGGCAACGTCAATCTTATCCTCTTCTTCAGTCCTATTCAAGCGGAAGTAGCGGTCCATTCTGATTAACCATCCGCCGGCGTCTTCCCCATTGAAAAGAGGTAAATCGATTTTCCTTCCTATCGGAGGATGATTTCGATTATACCTGTGGTGATCGCGGTGTTGATGTCGATGTGAAGGAGAATAGTCCGAATTGTTTTCGGATCCTTCTGAACTGGTTGCTTGTCGCGAACGATGATGGAGAGTTGAACGATGATGGTGATGACTCGAAGTGTGATGCGATGCAGATGATCGATGCGATGCAGATGAGCGATGCGATGCAGATGAGCGATGCGACCTACTGCTGGATCGATCTTTGGTATCCAACCTGGCCATAATCGCTGTCAACATCTCCGTTGTCCGTTGATGATTCCGATCAACTTTCTCTTCCAGTCGGTTGTGATGATTTTCCAACTCAGTCAACCGCAAATCCATTTTCGTCCTCGTCCAGACCATCCACAGAAGCTACCTCTCTGATACCAATTGATAGGACTGTCTAGGGTTTCAGAAGAAATACAGAGAATTAACAAGAACAATGGCAAACTTTATTAGTGTTAACAAGAAAAGATTACAGGAAATCAATGGCCGAAGCCCCCAAATGAGCCGAAGCCCCCAAGAAAGAGAGAAACTCTCGATCTCCCAAGTCCCAGTCTGACAAATGTCTAAACAGCCTACCTCCCTTTCCCCCCAGCCCATTCTATTTATACTAGACTTTATTTTTATTATACTCTATTTGGACCGGGCCCCTAACATCTAGCCAAACAAAGCTTATTAAAGAAGCTTTCTCAATAAAATTACAAGCTCTTGTGGTGTGACGAAAGGCCCGAAGCCCCGAACTATGTAGATTGTAGACCAATAGCCAATAGCTCATGGTCCTTATTGAAATTAACTAATGCATACCTAACAAAACATGTCACCAACCCTTCATAATTATTTCGTATCTAAATTTCATTATTTCCTTATACATAAGCTAATAATTTCCATCATTTTCAATGGAGCCAAAGACACTATTTTTTGGCTCAGGAATATGATGGAATAAAGCGGAGTGGCTCACTAAACTGTCTGCGCTATTTTGTGATGGAGCAGCAGTCAGTCCATGCAATTTTCGACGCGATTTTCACTATGGATCATCCGGAAACAGTCTCTCTGTGCTTTAGTATCGGGGTAAGACTGCGTACATCTGATCCCTCCTTAATCCACCATAGGTGGGAGCCTTTGCGGCACTGGGGTAATGATAATGATGAATGACTTAAGCTAATAATATACAAACATATATATATAAAAGAGAGAGAGAGAGAGTAATGATCCTGTCTAGCCGGATGGACAGGATCTTCTGTCCGGCCACCGCTGTTTGGGGCGGTTACCGGTGGAATTTTTTGACGAATTTTTAGCATGTTCTTAATGAAGTGCAAAACATCCCCCAAAAATTTTATCTTAAAATTCAATCGCAAAGTCAGCCAAATAAATTATTGAAAGAACTGTGCAAACTACATATATATAAGCAAAATGTTTTTCAATAATTTATTTAAATCTGAAATTTTGTGGGCATTATCTATACTTCATGAAGAACATGCTCAAAAACTTTATAAAACAAAAACCCACCAGGAAACGCCCCAAAAACAGAGGTGGCCGGATGGAGGATCCTGTCCGGGCGGCTGGATAGGATTCTTTTCCTATATATGTATGTATGTATGTATATTCAAACTTTCCCTTTTACGCTCATGTGTGTGTGTTTGTCTTTGTACTCAAAATTTTCATTCTGTACTTCATAATTTGGAGCATATGCTAAATGTTAGAGCATATATGTGAATATAAATTAGAAAGTTGCAAAACACATCATATGGGAATACAAATTATAAAGTTGCAAAATTTCAAAATTATCAAAGATACAAATAAAAAATTGGCATACACGTATTTTTGCAACAAATATGCTCAGCTAAGTTATATTCTCCAAACTATGAATTTTTGTTCAAAATGTTTACCTCTCTTTGAAACACTGCTTCCAAATTCGACTGGCCTTTCACCATTTCTGAATAAAATTCAGCAACTCTATGCCATTTCCTGGCAGACATGAACTGGTAACATTCCCTGCCAACATCAGTTGTTGCATATAGATAGATATGCAATGTGAATTTTCACACAGATTTGGTATAAGTATTTTTACAAGACTTCTCAACAAAGTTGGCCCAGTTCTGTATCATTTAAGCCTCATTTTCTAGTACAAATTTATACCAAGTAATTAAAAATGATGTTAAAAACTTCTTAAGATTATAACAAGTTATGGATTACAGTTTCAGAAACTCCATAGGCAATGAGGCATACCCAGCAACAATATGCATAACACCATCAAAATTGTAAGTCCAAACATTACACAGTATCAAATTATAGCCTAAATGCCTCATCCAAAAACAAGTTGACATTCATTATATTGAGAAATGGAAATAGGGTTATCAGTGTGGGCTCCAGGATGGCATACTTAGGTCTTGACTGCTCCAATCTCATTAGGCTATTAAAGTGGCTCATATGTAGTTTAAAAATTAAATTAGTGTTGCAGGCCTTATGGTGCTATGCTACTTTGCCAGCCTCCTATAACTGAAAAAATCACCATTCTGATTTTTTATTATTAGTATATGTATCAAATGTAATTTTTTAAGACATAACCCTTTATTAAGTGTAATTCTTTAAAACATTTTCGAGAAGAAGAAAGGACGGCGTGGGCATAAATTTACTTGGTTGTCCATCTGGAGAATTTGCAGGAATCATCGTGGTTATAGTGGTGAACCTTCTTCAGAGACTCCTGATGATTTTCCATCGTGGATTTAGGGTACAGACCGTCGTCTGGAGCTTTCCGGTGAGCCGGCGACCGGTAATTGCCCCAATCTGTGCTCCAGTTCCGGGAATGTGTAATCAGTGAAGAGCCCAAAGTTTACTTGAGAAGTTGAGAGTTCTGATGAAGAGTCAGAGTCAGTTATTTTTAAGGAAAATGCTAAGGGTACACAAGGTACATACCTTGTACACACAATGTCTGTCACAGACAATTGGTATGGAGTTGTCTTGACCACAGACAAGAGACCACAGACAAGATTTGTCTGTGTACGCAGACAAATTTTGTCTGTTTCCACAGACATTTACTTTTTTGTAAAAAGTACTTGTCAGTGTCAGGCGGCTCTCAGTGTACTTTTTACAAAAAAATAAATGTCTGTAGAAACAGACAAAATTTGTCTGTGTACACAGACAACTCTTGTCTGTGGTCACAGACAACTCCGTACCAATTGTCTGTGACCGACATTGTGTGTACAAGTTGTGTACAACTTGTGTACCCCTAGCATTTTCCTATTCGGAATGTTATTTTCAAATACCTTCCTTAAGTTATTTGACATTTAACTTATGTCCACGCCGTTCCACCCAGGTTTAGGCATTTGACATTCTGAGTCAAAGTATCAATATATTATTGATACTCCCGACTGGGAAAAAACTCCCGACTCCCGATCCCGATCCCGACAATCCCGATCCCGAAAATCCCGATCCCGACTAGTCGAGAATTTTTCCCGATCCCGACTAAGTCGGGAGGGGATCGGGATTTTTTTTTAAAAAAGTCGGGATTGAGAAAATCCCGACATCCCGACATTATATATATATATATATATATATATATATATATATATATATATATATACACACATGTATATAATTATATATGAATTGATAGAGTATTAATTCTAGAGAGAAGTGAGAGCTAGAGAGAGAAAGTGAGTAATTATATTTCTCAATTGGGAAAGAGTCCCCTATAATTAGCCCCTTGGGGTCTATTTATAGGTAAAAATGTAGATTTGGGCCCCTAGCCTTGGGCTTAGGAGGCCCATTACAATAATCATGCCCTCTTTGGGCGAATAAGGCCACTAATGGGCTGAGTACAACACTTAGTACAAAAATAGGAAAATACATTCTGCCCGGGCGAAGTCCGGACGATGCGGTCCATGGACGACGCGGTCCATGGACGACGCGGTCCATGGACGACGCGGTCCATGGACGATGCGGTCCATAGAAATCAGGCGATATCTTCTCTCTTGGACGCTACGTGCCTCTGGGCGATGCGGGTGTCCCGCTGGTGTCTTTTGGGCCGTTGAGTATGTGGGCCATGGGGTCCAGGCCCATATACTCTATCAGGAGTCCCCCACTCTCTGAGCTGAGGTGAAACCGAAGCGAAAGGGAGTACTTGTTCCTTTCTGGCTGGCCGTTGTGTGAGTCTAAGGCGTTTGATGGCCGAAGAGTTCCTGCTTTGATTTTTTGATGAAGCGGTTCCCTTATTTGATGTAGATGAAGCGTGCTTGGGAACTCATAGCCTTGATGCGGGCCGATGCACACTCTGTGGAAGTGCCTTTGAAGACGAGGCGATGCGCTTTCTTTTTTTGTAGATGTGATGAATTTTGGTGTGGACAAGTTGACATGCTTTTATTGTCATCTTGTTGTGGTTGAAGAGCTCCCATCTATCCTTTTGGCCGTAGCGAAGACCTATTTTCATGAGATGAAGATGGTTGATTCTGTTTATGTAGACGATGCGATGCGCACCTTTGTTTTGTTATGCGGCCGAAGCGTTTTGACTTGTGAGTTTTTGTTATGGTGAGACGATGCGGCCCTCTCAGTGTACATAGCCGTTGCGCTAGATTTTTTTATCTTGGGGTTCTAATTCCTGGGCTCTGTAGCCGATGCGATCCCCAGTTCTTTTGTTGTTGGCAAGCCGTAGCGCACCCTTTTGTATTAAGGCCGTTGCGCTTCCTTTCCTTGTTTCCGATACAGTCCCCCAGTCCCCCACTCCTTTGGCCGAAGAGCATCTGAGGCACAAGGGAGTAATCAGCCGTTTCGGTACCTACGCGTTAGTCGCGACTCCAACCCTTAGGCGAACCTGTCCAAGGTAACCCTGTGGGAGAACCCTTGGACGAAGGCCGCAATGCCAGGGCTATCATCGACGATGCGCGTGCTAGTGGCCGTAGCGGTCTGCTTAAGATTTTCTGGGTCGTGAGGATGTGGAGTTTAGGCCGATGTGTTCCCCTTCATCGGAAGTGTGGGCCGATGCCTACTTTGGAACCTTGTAGTAGTTGGGCCGTAGCGGTATTCAGCCGATGCCTTGTTTCTTTGTAAGGTTGAGTTGGGCCGTAGCGATGCCTGTTTGAGTGATTTTGAATTGGTGTCCCTTGATTGGTAGGGAGAGAGGTGGCCGTTGGTGGGGCCAATGGGGTGGCGCCACGTGTAGTGACCGTTGGAAGTTTTCTATAAATACCTCCCTATTCCGTAGCCGCTATCCCATTTGCGTTTGCTAGAGTTGAAGTGCTGCTGAGATTTCTAGAGAGATAAAGTGCTTCCCAGAAATCTTCAAGTGTTCTTCGGATCTTCACCCACTCCAAGGTTAGGTTCTTGAATTGTTCTCCCTTTTTTCTTTATACTTTGCTTCCTAGGGGGTTAGATCTAGTGTTTCTAGGAAAAATCACTTTGATCCTCGAACGACCCTTAGGACGTAGCATAGTTGTTATGCCGTTCCCTGACGGCCGTAGCGTCCCCTCCCCCGTTGACTTGACAGCTTCATTGGACGAGTCTGATTGGCCTTTTGACGAGGACGACGCGTCTCCCAAGGTGGACCTAGACGTTGTGGCAGCATTTGAGTTTGAGATGGAGAATACGGCAGACTATCGTACCTCTGCGGACGAGGAGCGCCTGGTGGATGATGCGGGTTCTCAACCCTCTGGTGAGGACGAAGCGAGCTCCGACCCCAAACTTCGTGGCGACGATGCGGGTGATGCATCCTCGGCCGCTATTCCTTGTCCTCCCCCGCTTACCTCGGTCCCTGGTATCGCTCCGTCTCCCTCCAAATCCAAGATGCGTAAGTCGCGTCGTCGGAAGGGGTTATCTGGTAGCATCTCGCAACTAGATTTGTCGAACCTTTATATCATAAGGCCGGAGGGTTCCCAAGGTGAATATCAGGTGGCTCAGCTCTACGTCGGGCCTTATGGAAGGGTTAGGGCGCCGAAGCCGACGGACCATGTTCTGGATCCCCCTCCTAGTTACTTCGGAGTGTATCCGATGAGCTTCTCCCAGGGTTTGAGGTCCCCCCTTCATCCATTTGTTGTGGAGTATCTCAACATGATAGATCTTCCACCCGCTTTGCTGACTCCGAACAGCTTTTCCCTCATCGTCGGGTTCCTCATCCGATGCGATGAGCTTGGGATTGAGCCGACGACGGCATTGTTCACGAACCTATACCGGATCGGACGGGGCAGTCATGAGAACTGTGCTGGATATGCGGCCCTCCAACAGCTGCCGAAGAAAAGATCTTTTACTGATCTCCCGTCGTCCATCCATGGGTGGAAGAGTAAATTTTGCTTCGTGAAATTAGCCGATAGGGTGTTTTTCCCGTCTCAAGGGCACAATGGTATCTTTAATTTGCACAACCCCCCAAGGAGCCCTGAGATTGATGCCCAAGTGGAGGCATTCCTGAAAGGTGGGCCGCGGAGCGTCAACACTTACATTACTGAGTTCAAGATAGTGGCCCTTGGGATGATGCGCTACTACATACCAGGCGATCCTGACTGTGGTTTGTGGCCGAAGATGTCCGGTTACTTTGAGCAGGCCGACGGGCCCTACTTCGGTGTCCCGGCCGATGCCGAAGGTTGATCACTTTCTTTTGACTTACGTTATAGTTCGTTTTTTGTTTTTTCTAACTCTTGTTTTGCTCTTTGCGTCAGCAGATTTCACCATGAGCCGTAAGCTTTTCATGTCCCAAGCCAAAAAGATGGTCGCCAAGGAGATGGAAGCCGCTCAGCAAGTCGAGGCGTCCAAAGGTTCTGGTGACGGCTCCAAGTCTCAGACCGAAGCGGTGAAGAAGGCGGCGGCTCAGAAGAAGAGGAAGCCTGCTGAGGGGCAGAAAACCTTGACTGAAGCTGGGTTGAAGCCGACCCAGGATGCTAAGAGGCCGAAGCAGGGTCAATCCTCTAAGGATGCCGCTACGGCTGTTGTGCGGGCTACGGCCCAGATGGAGCAGGTCCCCGACGTTCAGGTGATTGAGGACCTCACCTTGAATGAGACGTCGGCTGCCCTCATCCCTACGTCGCTGCATCTTGGGAAGGATGTCCAGCCAAGCTCCCGCAGCGGCCGTGACCTGGCCTCCGGACTGTATGAGGTGACGGTCTGTTACCCAACGAAGGGCGGGCTCTTTAATGAGAAAGTCTCCGGCCATGACGTACTGTTTCAGGCCATCCCCGATGAAGATAGGGCCTACCTTCGTCGTCAAGGCAAGGAAGTGCGCCTCTTTGATGGCGGGTTGGACTACGTCGTCCAAGTAAGTATACAATCTTGTACTTAGGTTTTCTTGCCTTGCTTTCCTTTTCTGACTATCCTTTTCTTTTACAGGGTGCTTTGATGCTGATGGAGCAGCACCGTCGGCAGGAAGAGGAAATTGTCCGTCTTCGGGAGGCCGAGAAGAAAGCCGCCTCTGCTGACGAGGCGCTTTCCAAGTTGGGGCAGCTCCGGACTGAGACTGACTCCTTGAAGGAGAGGGCCGATGCGGCTGAGAAGAAAGCCGCTGCTGCCGAGGACGAGGCGAAGCGCCTCAAGGTTCAGTTGGACGAAGAAGCGGCTGCCCGTCGGCTAGCAGAGGAAAGAGCTGTGAAGCTAGAGGCCGATGCGATTGCAGCGGCTGATAAAGCCATTGAGCTCTTTATGGCCGAGGGGTGGAAGGACGAGGCCCGACGCGATTGGACTTTCAATGTCGTGGCGGAGCGCTTTGAAGCGTGGTCTCAGGAGGAGGCTGGCCGAGCCCGCCTGAAAGAGGAGTTTGAAGTCTGGTACGACCTCGGCCAGAGGCGTATGCAGATGTTGGTCTACCGCCGTCTTCGCCGGCGTGTGAAGAACCTGAAGCCTAGGGGTATCGGCCTTCCCCGGATGATGAAGGACCCCGAGGAGGAGTTGAAACTTCCTCTGTCCGAAAGGCAGCCCCCCATTCTGAGCTCGAGCGAGGAGGACGGGCCCTGGACCGAGAGTGACGACTACCTCTTTCGCAGCTCGGCCAAGTCGAAGACCACTGAGGACGTCGAGGACGATGCCGATAGTGGAGCCGTTGAAGGCGGCCAGGGACAAGCTGCCTGATGTTTCCTTGTACTTAGTTTCTTTTCGTTTTTAGTAGTCTCAATGGCCGAAGCGCCCTTTTTTGTAATGGCCGATGCGCCCTCCTTGTATGTTTTGAATCATCAATTAAAGCTCTTTTTGTCCAAGTATAGATGTTTGTTCCTCGCTTCGTTTTCTCTTTTATGTTTGGTGTTTGGTTTGGTGGTGTCGCGTCGTCTGAGTGACATTGCTTCGCAAGTTTTTACTTTGGCGAATTTGCCAAGTCTGAGACGATGCGTTCCCTCGTTTCCTTTGTGTTGATGTGGGGCACCCTCGCCTTACTGGTATGTGTGTGAGGACGTTGCGCGTGTTCCCTGCATCTGATGTTAGGGACGATGCGCCCCTTCGTCGGAACTGTTGTGTTTAGAACATGTGTTTCAAAAATTTACCAAGTGTTGAAACTTTTTCTTGGCGCGGCGCTACGTCCCTTGCGTCTTAGGTAAGGCATGGCCCCAAAGTTCTGAAATCTTTCTAAGTGTCAAGAGTTTATCTTGTGACATCCGTCTTCTGAGACGTAGCGGTCCTCTTTCCATTTGTTATCACCGGGGACGCCGTACCTCGTCAACCCTTGGTGTGCTGCTTTCTTTTTGGTGTGTTGCGGACGAAGCGATACCTAGATAAGGGCAGGTAGCGCCTCGGCTTCCTTTGAATGTGACTGAAAATTTTTCAGTGTCAAACTTGACTTGATAGAGGTTTTGCCTCGGTTCGCCATTTGGGATTTGTTACTCGGAGATGATGCGCCCCTGTCGCTCAAACATTTGAATGTAGTTTCGTATAACTGAAACCGGAGCGATTCCCTCTTATGAAGCTGTGGTTGAGGCCGAAGCGTGCACCTCGGATTCCCGTTAGGTGAAAACCTGATATGTACTTAGCCGATTTTGAGGCTTTGGTTTTTGTGGGGATTTTATTTTTTGCTCGAGGCCGGTGAGTGCGCGGTCCGTCGGCTTCCCTCTTTTTTTTTTTTTTTTTTTTTTTGAGTGTCCGAAGGGTTACTGTCCCTTCGTCCATGTGCGGTAGTTTGTCCGCTACGCTTTTCGCGTGGATTAGTGCGAGGGAGTAAATACGCCCTCGGCTTGGTGTGTCAGTGGCATCCTTTTTTGCCTTTCCACGTCTATCGGCGACGAGGGACCGGACTAGGCATCGTCTTTTGACGGCCGCCCTTTGTGGTCCTGAGCGAAATTTTACTGACGGGTGGAGTTTTTGTAACCTCAGCCTTAATTCAGGCCTGTCGTCCTGCGGTTTCCGCGCGGACGACGCGATATGCTTCTCTGTTTGAAGACGTCGGACCATGCACACAGGTCCTTCGCCCTGCATATCGCCGGCCGATTTGGGTGTTTCACCGCTTGTGCCGATACGATATTTAGGTGCGTTGTCTATGCAACGGCTTTGCAGGCGCGTTGTGGATCGCAACGGCCTTAGGTGCGTTGTATATTGCAACGGCTTTGGGTGCGTTGTTTATTGCAACGGCTTTAGGTGCGTCGTTTATTGCGACGGCTTTAGGTGCGTCGTTTATTGCGACGGCTTTAGGTGCGTCGTTTATTGCGACGGCTTTGGGTGCGTCGTTTATTGCGACGGCTTTAGGTCGCATCGGTCCCGGGTGTTTGCACCGCTTAGGCCGATGCGGTCCTTGGGTTTCCCTTTGTTCAAATCTTAAAAGATTGGATGAAACATCATTTTATTCAACAAGTGGCGCTAGGCCGAAGGTGTTTTATTCAACCAATAAGCCGAGGGGTGGGGGACGTTGCCCGCTTCACCACTTCTCGAGTCATTGGTAAAATTTCACCAGGTGGTGTACATTCCACAATCGTGGTACATCTGACCCGTTAGGGTTCTTTAGTCTATAGGTGCCGGCTTTGATGACGGCGCTGATGATGTAGGGCCCTTCATATTTGACGGCGAGCTTTCCTCTTTCCGTCGGCTTGCTTGCTTCCCTTCGGCGGAGGACGTAGTCCCCCACTTGGAATTCGCGGGAGCGTACCTTGGCGTCATAGTAGGATTTGACTTGGCGTCTGTAGTTTTCTGCCCGAAGGTAAGCCATCTCCCGTCTTTCGTCAATGAGGTGCAAGTCAATCTTCATGGCTTCTTCATTGGCTTTGGGGTCGTATTGTGTGACCCGTCGGCTGGGGAGCGTCACCTCAGTGGGAGCCTTGGCTTCGAAGCCGTAGCACAAGGAGAATGGTGTCTCCCCGGTGGCCCTCCTCGGCGTTGTGCGGTATGACCATAGGACGTTGGGGAACTCGTCGACCCAACTTCCGCCTTCTTCCTCGAGTTTCTTCTTTAGCCCCTCCAAGATGGTTCTGTTGGCGTTCTCGACTTGCCCGTTGGCCTGGGGGTAGGCGACGGAGGAGAAACGGTGCTTGATACCCCATTCTTGGAGGAGGCTTTGGAACGGTTCGGCCTCAAACTGGGTGCCGTTGTCTGATATGATCTCCTGAGGCACGCCGAAGCGGGTGAGGATGTTCTTGTAGACGAACTTTCGACACCGCGCTCCGGTGATGCTTGCAAGTGGTTCGGCCTCGACCCATTTGGTGAAGTAATCGATGGCGACGATGATGTATCTGTTGTTGCCTGCGGCTCTTGGTAGCGGGCCGACGAGGTCGATGCCCCATCTGGAGAATGGGATGGCAGTGCTGACCGGGGCGTAGTTGACGGCCGGTCGGCCAGGTGCTCTTTGATAGTGTTGGCATGCGCTGCATTTGCGGGCGACCTCAGCACAATCGCGCGCCATCGTCGGCCAGAAGTAGCCTTGGACGACGAGGCGGCGCGACATGCTGAAGGGCCCCTGATGTGATGAACAGACGCCGCAGTGGACTTCTTCCATGGCCACTTCGGCCTCATTTTGGTGTAGACACCGGAGGAGGGTGCCATTGTATGATCTCTTGTAAAGCTTGTCACCCTCAATGACGTAGCTTGGCGCCCTAAGTTTGGCGAGTTTGGCTCTCTCCTCGTCTTCGGGTAGCGTGCCGGAGGTGATGTAGGTTGCGATGTCAGTGATCCAATCCTCCGGCTGGTGTTGGATGGAGAGTATAGGGCTGGCGTGAATGCTTGACATGCTCAACTCCTCCACCTTAGCTATCTTGGAGATGTGCTCAGGGGTGTCGGAGCTGAGTTTGGAGAGTATGTCGGCCTCGGCGTTCTCCGCCCTCGGGATCTGAGTGATCTCGTAGGTGTCGAACGCCTTAAGCAATTCCGCAGCGGCCTCCTTGTATTGCTTCATCCTCCCTTCTTTGGCTTCGTAGGAACCCTCCATTTGGTTCACTACTAGTTTAGAGTCGCATTTGATTCTGATGTGGCGCGCTTTGAGGCCGGCGGCCAGTCTGAGCCCGCTGAGGAGCGCTTCATACTCAGCCTCATTGTTGGATACCTTGAAGTTGAAGCGGATGGCGTAGTACGCTCTGAATCCTTCCGGGGAGATGAGGACGACGCCACCCCCCACAAGCTTTGGTGGCCGAGGACCCGTCCGTGTAGAGGGTCCAGGCTTCGTCCGATTCAGCTCCTGTGGTGGTAACGGCCGTCTCCCTTGCCGTGCACTCTGTGACGAAATCAGCTAAGGCTTGCCCTTTGATGGATGGCCTCGGCTTGATCTCAATCTGGTACTGGCTCAGGAATATCGCCCATTTGATCATCCTTGGAGAGCTGGTTGGGCTCCTCATGAGGGCGCCCAACGGCTGATGTGTGAGGACGTGGACGGGGTGAGCCTGGAAATAGTGCCCCAGCTTCTTCACTGTGTGGACGATGGCCAGCACCGTCTTCTCAATAGGGGAGTACCTGAGCTCGGCCTCCCGCAACGTTTTGCTGACGTAGAATATTGCCTTTTGCACCCCGTCGTCCTCCCTGATGAGAACAGAGCTAATGGCCGACGTGCTCACCCCCAAGTAGAGGAAGAGAGTCTCGCCGGGTTGGGGCTTGGATAGGACGGGTGGGGAGGCGAGATATTGTTTCAGCTCTTCAAAGGCCTGTTGGCACTCCGTTGTCCACTTGAAGCTAGTGGCCTTTCTCATTATTTGGAAGAAGGGGAGCGACTTCTCTGCGGACTTTGAAAGGAAACGGTTCAGGGCCGCAAGGCGTCCCGTCAGCCGTTGTACTTCTTTGATGTTGCGGGGTGGCTCCATATTGATGATGGCTTGTATTTTCTCCGGGTTCACCTCGATGCCCCTTCGACTGACCAGGTACCCCAGGAATTTACCTCCCTGGACGCCGAAGGTGCACTTCTTTGGGTTGAGCCGGAGGTTGTATCTCTTCATGATCTCGAAGATGCCCCGGAGGTCGTCGGCATGGGTTGTGGATTGTTTGCTCTTGACGATCATATCGTCGACGTATGCTTCCATCGTCCGACCTAAGACTGCTCTAAAAATCCGGGCTACCATCCTTGTGTAGGTGGCGCCGGAGTTCTTGAGCCCAAAGGCCATGACGAGGTAGCAAAAAATTCCCTCCGGGGTCATGAAAGCAGTCTTCTCCGCGTCATCTTCATGCATGGATATCTGGTGGTACCCTCTGAACGCGTCGAGGAACGACATCAACTCGCACCCCGCCGTCTCATCCACCAACTGATCAATGTTGGGGAGAGGGAATGGGTCCATTGGGCACGCCTTGTTCAAGTCAGTGTAATCAACACACATTCTGAACGTAGGCGGCTTTGGGGCGAGGACGACGTTCGCCAACCACGTGGGGTACTTCACCTCTTTGATGTGCTTGATGTTGAGCAGCATGGCCACCTCGGCCTTGACGAATTCTCTCCTGTCGGCTGAGAGGTAGCGCTTCTTCTGTTTGATGGGGGAGGAGGCCGGGTCGACTGAGAGTCGGTGTGTAATCACTTTTGGACTGATGCCCGGCATGTCCTCTGGTCCCCATGCGAAGACAATGGCGTACGCTCTCAGGACGGAGAGGATGTCCCTTCGGATCTGTTGGGGGAGCTGTGTCCCAATCTTCAGCGTCCGTTCCGGCCGGGAGACGTCCAACGGAACATCTTCCACGTCTCCGACCGGTTCGGCCTTTGGCGTGTCTTCTTGGGCCGAGGCGGTGGTGATAGTGTCGATCCGCTCCTCGGCCTCATTGATCTTCCTTGTGAGCTTCAGGTAGCAAGCCCTGGCTATCTTCTGATTCCCTCTGGCGTAGCCGACGCCGTCCCTGGTGGGGAACTTGAGGCATAGATGTCTCATGGAGATGATGGCCTCAAGGTCCTCCAAGGCCGGTCGTCCCCAGATCATGTTGTGGGCGCTGTCCAGGTTGACAACCACGAACTCCATGTTAATCTTCGCCTGACAGGTACCGTCACCGACCACAACGGGAAGCACTATCGTGCCCTCGGCGTCGATAGAGTCCCCGGTGAAGCCGGATAACGGAGTCCGTATCGGCCGGAGCTCGGACTTCTTCAATTTCAGTTGTCTGAAGGTGTCAACGTACATCACATTGACAGAGCTGCCAGTATCGATGTAGTTGCGGTGGATGATGTTGTTGCCAATCTCGCATTTGACGACGAGGGCGTCCCTGTGGGGCAAGGGGCCGAAGGGGAGGTCCTTGTCGGTGAAAGTGATGGCTTCCACGTGCCGCCGCTTCGGCTGAGGGGGGGCGTGGGTCACCTCACCAACGTATAGGGACTGAGCCCATTTTTTCCGTTGGGTAGCCGAGTCCCCCCCTGTGTTTCCGCCGACGATGATGTGAATGTGATGTTTCTTCTGGCGGGGCTCTTCTTCGTCCTCATCTTCACTGAGGGCGCCTATCTCCCTCTTTTTCCCGGAGGATCCTTCCCCCCTTTTGCCAGGGTTAACCCAAGTGTTACTCTTGGGGGCACCCTTGACAAATTGGGAAAGTTCCCCCTGTCGGACGAGGCCGTCGATGTGCCTCTTCAAGGTGGTGCAATCCTCGGTCTTGTGGGATGTCTGGCGGTGGTACTTGCAGTATGTCCCTCCTTTGTGGACCGCAAATATCTCCTCCTCTGACCTGGGATCCTTCACAATGAGGCCCTGCGCCTCGGCGTGGTCAAGGATGACGCTCACCGGGTGGGTGAGGGGGATGCGTTGTGCTTCCAGCTTTGGATGCCATGAACGATCCTCTCTTCGCTGTCCGCCTTGCTCCTGGTGTGCCTTCTTTGGCTGGTGTTGTCCCTTGTTGGCCGGCGGGTGGTGGGGGTTGGACGAGGAGTCCTTCTTCTGTTGCTTCTCCCCACCCTTCTTCTGGTTCAGGAGCTCGTCGGCATCAGCGTGCCTATCTCCGCGTCGGAGCGCCGCGAGGTATGACCGCGTCGGCTCCGTGAACAAGCTCCGGGCGAAGTGGCTCGGCCGAAGTGCTCCACGGAGGAAAGCCAAGAGGGTGCGCTCATCGGCTCCTTCGCATTCGTCCGCCTCCATCGTCCAGCGATCGAGGAAGGCTCGGAGCGTCTCCTCCGATTGTTGCTTGATGGTCAGGAGATGAGCGAAATGCTTCTTCGCGCGCTTCCTCCCGGCAAAGTGGGTGAGGAAGCGTTGAGCAAGATCCTGCCATGAGTCGATGCTCCCCTCCGGAAGATTGTTGAACCAATCGTACGCTGGTCCTTCCAAGGTGGATAGGAACCAGCGACACATGTACTCCTCCGAAGCGTTGGTCATCATCATATTGTTCTGATAACGGGTGAAGTGCTCCTGGGGATCAGTGCGGCCATCATATGGCTTGATTGGATTCCCCTTATACTTCTCTGGGATGGGAGCGGAGAGCACCCTGGCAGAGAAAGGGGTCCTTGTTCTTATCTGGATGGCGGGCTCGTCGCGTCGGTCAGCCAATTCCCTTTCCAGAGCACTGACTTTGTTCAAGAGCGCGTCGTAGTTGGGATGCTGGGATATATGGGCCGATGCGCGCCCTGCGGCCTCTCGGGCCTCCATATCTGCGAGGCGCTTCTCCAGGCGGGCGATGATCTCGTCCCTCGGGTCCGTGTTGGCCGCAGCGCCACCCAGCGGGGTCTGGATCCGGGCCGCGTGGGCCAGGTTGATCTGATGACGCGCATCATCATCATTCAGTTTTCCCTTTCCTTTGTCTTGTCGGGGCCGATCCGTTGTCCGGGAGACGGACCCGAAGCTTTCCTTTGGCGACCCCCGGCTCGCGGCCACCCAACCGACCCGCCACCCCTCCCGTAGGTACCCGACGGCTCGCGATGTCACCCAGCCTGTTGAAGGCTGAGATTTTACCGCGAGGTTGGGCCGGTGTATCCCGGGTAGGTGAGGCAGTGTGGGAATGGGTGTCCACGGCGAGGACGTCCTCGTTGTCACCGTAGAAGGTGACGCCTTGCGGACGAGGTGGCGGTGGTGGCACCGTTGCGACCTCTCCAGTTGCCGGAGTGTTGTTCTCCCCCGTCTTTGCGACGAGAGCGCTGACCACGTTGGGGTCCTGAAGGATGCTCGCAACAATGGCCGATAGTGCGGCCGGGTTGATCTGGGGAGCAGCAGGGTTAGAGGCCTGCTGGCCCGAAGCGCGATCAGCATTGCGCCTGTCCTCGAGCCCGATGCGGGCGTCGGGAGCAGTCTTGTTGAGCTGGACGCGAAGGTCAGCCGTCGCGTGCTCGATCTCCTGAGCATTCTCATCCTGGTTGATGAAGTCATTGGGGACGTTGTCAGCAACGTTTCCCTGCCCTTCCTGGTTCAGAGGGGCATTCCTACAAGTGTTCTTTGACCTAGTTCTTGTCATAGCTAGTGGTAGTGTCTAGTAGCGACGAAGGGTACTCACTTGATCTGTTCTAAGCTCTCAATGAAAGCACCAAATGATAGAGTATTAATTCTAGAGAGAAGTGAGAGCTAGAGAGAGAAAGTGAGTAATTATATTTCTCAATTGGGAAAGAGTCCCCTATAATTAGCCCCTTGGGGTCTATTTATAGGTAAAAGTGTAGATTTGGGCCCCTAGCCTTGGGCTTAGGAGGCCCATTACAATAATCATGCCCTCTTTGGGCGAATAAGGCCACTAATGGGCTGAGTACAACACTTAGTACAAAAATAGGAAAATACATTCTGCCCGGGCGAAGTCCGGACGATGCGGTCCATGGACGACGCGGTCCATGGACGACGCGGTCCATGGACGACGCGGTCCATGGACGATGCGGTCCATAGAAATCAGGCGATATCTTCTCTCTTGGACGCTACGTGCCTCTGGGCGATGCGGGTGTCCCGCTGGTGTCTTTTGGGCCGTTGAGTATGTGGGCCATGGGGTCCAGGCCCATATACTCTATCATGAATATATAAAAAAAATGAATATGTATCTAAATATTTGCACATCTTTTTTAATTACTTATTCCTTACATAGATTAATCTTTTACTACGAGTATCTTACAATATCAAACTTCTAAAATTATTCGGCATTTGTCCGAAAATGAATATTCGGGATCCTAACTAAGTAGAGATTATTCTTAATCCCAACAATCTAAATCACAACATACAATATTACAAATTTTGCGGTTCTGATGAACTCTTTAAAAAATTATGATCGAGACTAATATTTCTTTCTTTAGTAGATAATCATAATATGTATTTACACATTATATTCATTGGTCACAAAGTTTCTCAATGAGTCTACTTAGTTTTGAATTTTAAATAATATACGTTACATATCCTTCTTTTAGTGTTTTTTATATATTGTTTGAAGTAAATTTCACTAAGCCTTGATAGCTTATTCAAAAATTATACTATTAATTAATTGAAGTTACACATAAAAATTATTCTAAAAGTATATACTAGTGTGAGTTTGAGATGATGATTATTACAATAATTTTTATAAGTAGATGATGATAAATATGGTATAACAGTAAACAAAGAATAATATTGAAACCACTAAATATCAAAGTTAGTGTTTAACTAAAGAAATTACATAATTTTATGTTTGATACTTCATTGTCGGGATTTAGCGGGATTCCCGATCGGGATCCCGACTTAATCGGGATTTTAATGTCGGGATCCCGACTTAATCGGGACGGGATACGGGATCCTCTTTTAGTTTGAATCGGGATCGGGACAGGATCGGGATTTGGGCAATCGGGATCGGGATCATCCCGATCCCACCCCTAATTGATAGTATTGTAGCAAAACTACATAAATTATGTAGCAAATCAATTTCATTTTCATCGAAGGAGTATTAAAACTTATAGGGAGTACTACATAGCTTTTATAATATTTCATATCAAATCAATATTGTATATATAAAGTTACTACAAAATTTGAAGTTTCAATTGTTTGAGTTTTTTAGACTCAGAAAATATGAAATTCAAAATTTTAATCCATGGCTCTTTCATAAATAGTAGGAATTTACGTGAACTTAATTTGTTTTATTAACCAAAAAATAAAACAAAAGTTAATGTTTTTTTTTATTTTTTAACATCAAAATTTGTATTTTCTAATTACATAATACCTAGTAGTTCAGAAAAAAATAAAAGAACAAAATAACTTAGAATAATTTAACTATTGACAGTATAGGAAACATGTTGAATGTACTTTATTGATGATATTCGAATGTAGGGAACATGGTGTTGAAAGAGTCTATATACATTATTTTTCATATCGACAAAGTCCATATTTAAATTTTAAGATGGCCTGGTGCATGCATGTAGATAGCCTAGTATGCAGTACCGGGAGATCGAGATACTATTATCATTGGCGTAGGCACGATGATCTACCGAGGTAGGGTGACACAAACAAAACTTTGAAATATTTTTACGTAATTTTTAAATGGTGAATGGATGCAATTTTAAATTTTGGAATGGGCTGGAGCCTAATATACCCCATAAATACGTCTAGACCTGTAAAAATTCCGGCCCTCGAAGACCTGCACTAGCCTAAGACATTTGGGATGGGTCCGCTTTGCACTGACCTCCCTACTTAATACTTCGTATATACATAGACATATATTCGTATTTTCTAAAACTATACCATCAATGAGCTGAGTTCTTTTGAAAAATATTACTGAAATGAAACATATATGACTAGAACTATGTTACTATTATTGTCACTATACACTTAAGAGGTCATAATTTGACCTAAGTAACTATATATTCACTACACTAAGTATAATCAATTTTTTGTAAACAATACTCCCCCCATACCGCAAAATAGTCCCAGGTTTCAGTTTTGGGCCGTCCCAAAACAAAGTTCTCATTTCCCCTTTTGGAACGTTTTTTGTGGCTATCATTTATTTACGTTTTCTTACTCAACCACAATAATACATTTTCACTTTCTTAAATTACGATCCAAATCAATTCGGGAACTATATTATTGGACTAAATTTCATATACATCTACTATATGTAATTATTTCTACTACAAGTATACATATACTTTTATTAGGCACAAAATTCAAACATACTCCGTAAGATGCTACAGAATTTAATTTATCAAAAAGTGAGATGATTAAATGATGAATACATATAAATGGCTTCCAACCTACTCATGTACTATACATTTCAGTATTAGGGAGAAAGGGCTAATCAATAATATATTGATACTTTTTCTTAAAGCGTCAAATACCCAAACCTCAAGGGAGGTATTTAAAAATAACAATTCTGATGAATTTATCTACAGAAGTTTTTTTTTTTGTAATTGGAGGGAATAATAATGTACTCCGTATTGGTTTTTTTTAAATGTACGGAGTAACTGAAATGCCAAGTACTAGTCTGATGGTAATCACTTTTGATCTTCATAAAGAGGAAGTCATAGGTTCATACTATCAATATTGACATTAATTAGAACAATGCTATAATAAGTTTAGATGAATATGAAAAAAAATGAAATGAAATTTACTTTTAAAGGGAAAAAATGTCAAATAGGCTCTCGAACTTACGTAAAAAGGTCAAATAAATCCTTATATAGGAGGCTCTTTCCGACCGTCGCCATTTGGGGCAGTTTCCAGTAGAATTTTTTGATAAAATTTTTTGATCATCTTATTCATTAAGTCTAGTCCACTCATACCAAATTTCAGCTAAAACTTCAATCGGGGAAGACATTCAAATGAATTCTTGAAGATGAGTGCGCTTTTAACTGCGCAGTTATCTTCAAGAATTCATTTGAATGTCTTCCCGATTGAAATTTTAGCTGAAATTAGGTATGAGTAAACTAGAATTAATGAATAAGATGCTCAAAAAATTCCACCAGGAACCGTCCCAAATGGCAACGGCCGGACAGAGCCTCCTATATAAGGGCTTATTTGACCTTTTTATGTATGTTCTAGGCCCTATTTGACCCTTTTTCCCATTTTTAAAATATACACCGTAATAATTGAAGTTACTACTCCCTCAAATCCATTTCATAAGATATCTTTCATGTTCACTTGGTCAACACAAATCATTTTTAATCTCTTACTTTATATATCAGTTTTTTTTATCAAATTCGATTTTGGTTTCTGCGACTTTGTAAAGTTTTTAAGGTAGTTTCTGAATATGTAATTTTTTTTACTAAAAATAATTTGAGTGCAGACAAAATTCTGTTTACTTTATCGTCGGTCAAACATCGTAAACCGTAAAGTGCCTTACAATTCGGGACAGAAGGAACATGATATAATTTCATAGTCACTCACATGTAAAATTGTCTAACATTTATTAAGATTAGAAACTTTTAAACCGCAAGTATGACTAACTTGCAACTTTTATTAAGATTAGAAACTCACATTTTTGTAAAAAAAACATTTATTTTATTAAACACTCCATATAGGTCAAGAAGGAGTAGATACGTGAAAAAATTGGATTACAAATAAAAAGGTTAAAACAATTGTACGAAATATTAAAGAGTTGTCGTGGCACGGACACATGGCAGGCAACTAGGGTGGAATGAATATCACCCAAGGTGAATCAATTTGATTACGGATTTGTTTGGCATTTGGTGATTAGAGACTCACGCATAACGGATTATGTTAGCGAGTTGTCAGTATCGTATTCAGTCAGCGACTTTGACCAACGGAATAAGTTGGCGGATTGCAAAAAGATGTTTGGTAATTTAGTTGTTTGGATATAAAAACCGGTAGTAAACGCAATATTTCAAAATGTTAATTCAAAACTCTTCTATAGTCTTTTGCAGTGTATCCATTTCACTGGTTTCTTACAAAAATGCGAGTGTCCAACATCGATTTACTAAACAACATTTTCATTAATTGAAAAAAAGGATGACACTCCATCCCTGAGGGCCCCCAACACCGACCGGACGACACGATGGGAGGATGTAAATTGGACTATAATCACAATCTGACAGATAGCGAGTGAGGCTCCGTCCCCGGTACTTGCAGAGGCCTTCTATTGAGTAACCTCTCATCGCAGTTGCCGGGAGTCGAACCCGGGACCTAACCCTTGTGACACTCTCTCGCTACCAATTGAGCTACACCCACCGGTATTTTCATTAATTGAAAATGTTAAAGAATGTCAAACCACTATTGTTTGGCTGAAATACCATTTTCCAAACATCCCTTACACCTATGCAGGTATTTTGTCTACTTTTTCATGGATAATATTTGATTTTACACTTTATTTTCAAGATATAATAATTGCGTATTTATGACTGAAATGAAGACTTTTTATAAAAATGTGATTATTAATTATAGTAGTAATGAAATCGTAGTAACTTATATTCATTTTTTAAACTTAAGTTATTGTTTTTTTAATGAAGGGGGCTTATATTAGATAAAAAGCATTTAGAAATGAGCTAAAGTAACAAAAGCTCCAACAATAACCATCCGCCCTTGGGCCAGACTCTGAGTTAACCACATTTAAAAAAGCAGTATAATTCGTTGATCCTAAAATGGGCATAATTGAGCCAACAATGGTTACTGCAGGACTCTCATCCCCCAATCCTAATGCAAGAGTCTTACAGAAACAAACCAAACAAAAGCTGAAAAACAACAGTCTTAACATGAAATTTAAAGTAGCAGACGATAAAAAAATATAATCCAGAATGGAAAAACTTCAAATCCATCTTCACGCATGGATTTGCGCTATCCAATGCCATCTCATCTCTTGCTTCTTCCTCCTGTGTTGGATCCCTCCAGATTCTCGTGCGCTTCTGGTCAGCTGAAGCCTCTGCTGCACTACTACTCTCTCCCTCCTTTGTGACGCTGTTCTCAAACTTAAGTTATTATTATGACACTATATTATAATAACTAATGGTTATATTTGTATTTTATTTATTTATCATAATGGTCATATTTGTGTAAATAAATGTTTTGGAGTATTTTTAATATTTTTGTAAAAACCTTTTGAGTGCGGATTTATGAAATGGGATGCAAATTTGCCTTTGATAAATCCTTCCTTAAACCCCGTGAAGTTCTGGAAGACAGCGTTCTTCCCAAACCTATCCATGAACCCAGTCCATTTCTTCTCCCGCCGCACTCTGCCAAATTCGCGACGTCATCACCGCCAACTGCGTACACTCTACGACGCGGCGTCATCTGTTAGATGCGTCCGTGACCGGGGCCTCGACCATGCTGTAGAGAGGGAGAGGAACCTCAAGCCGGTGTTGAACATCAAAAACCTCATCAAATTGGAGCCTTCAAAGTCCCTCCCTCTTAACCTCATCACTCAATCCAAGGACTCTCTCGAAATCCCGACCCGACCCATCGAGTTCATCCGCAATTACTCTGCGATTTTTCAGGAATTTTTCCCTGGCAGCGTTAACATCCACCCCCACATCAAACTCACACCCGAAGTTCTCAATCTTGATTCAGAAGAGCAGCTTCTCTACGAGAGTGTCATGTACAGAGAAAATGTGGCTGACCGGCTTTTGAAGCTTCTAATGATTGGTAAATCTAATCAAGTACCATTGGCTGTTATTGATAGGCTTAAATGGGATTTGGGGTTACCCCAAGATTACGTTAAGATGATAGTTCCTGAATTTCCGGATTATTTTAGGGTGAGTAGTGGAGGTGATGGGGAAATGTTGGAATTAGTTTGTTGGAGTCACGAACTTGCTGTTTCAGAGATGGAGAAGAGTGCAACCAAAGAAAGTCGTGGGGAGCTTGATGAGGGAACCCTAGTTAACTTCAGTGTGAAGTACTCCAGCGAGTTTGAGATGGACAAAAAGTACCAGAAATGGGTTGAGGAGTGGCAAAAATTGCCTTACATTTCGCCTTACAAGAATGCAATGCACCTTGCTTCAAATTCTGACCAGTCAGATAAATGGGCAGTAGGTATTTTGCATGAAGTTCTCAATCTGTGTATTGGGAAAAAGGCAGAGAAGGATAATGTGCTGGTTCTCGGAGAGTATTTGGGTTTAAGGTCTAGATTCAAAAGAGCATTACTGCAGCATCCAGGGATATTCTACGTTTCAAATAAAAATGGGACATATACTGTGGTATTAAAAGAGGCATATAAAAGAGGGGCTTTAGTTGGTAAGTGTCCTATGATGGAAATGAGATTTAGATATGCTCATTTGATGAAATCTTCGACCGAGGATAAAAAATCCAAATGTGAAGCTGGAAAAAGCTGTAATGATGTGAAGGAAGAGAAATTGGAGAAGTTTGATGATGATGAGGTGGATGAGGATGAGGAAGAAGAAGATACTGATTTTAGTGATGATTATGAAGATGATGATGAGCAACATGATGATAAATTAGAATCAACAAGTAGAGGAAAACCGAGATTTAAAACAAAAGTTAGAGATGATACCTCAAGAAGCATACATAGGAGATCAGCACGAAGAGATTCCATCCGGAAAACAGAATTTTCTCCAAGATCTAGGAGAAGAGTAACAGATCATGACGTGCAGGAGGATAAGGAAGCAAAGAATGGAAGGAGGTCCAATTTCAAATCAAATTTTGAAAGGAAAACCCCTTTAAGCAGGTTTACTGAACTCAAATAATGTGTGGGTTTGTGCATCATGTGTTGTGTGGGTGGCTTTAATGTTTCTGGTTGAATATAATTCTTACTGTCCTTCCAAATGCATTCATCAAATTTTGCTTGAAAAACTGATCCCTGTTTATTACATCTAAGCTATTAAAGACACAAAGCTAATTTCCTTTATTTCTAAAACATATTGCATTGTTCTGCCAAAAATATTTTAAAATTGAACACACAATATATTATAGATGCAGAACTCAGTAGCCAAATGGAGCATAGTCTTTGACAAGCTAATATTTTACTTAACTTTTTTTTGGTTATAGATTCAGTCCTAAATGCTAAATCACTTGTATAAGGAAGGGAGAACAAACAAGCATTTTGACATCGGAGGAATTGCCACACCTATCTGATGATATGGTTACTTACAAATCTGTAGGTCAAGAAAGCATATGGGAATTGGGGTTGCTGTGTAACCACTACTGACTACATTTCCCATTTTTTAACAAAGAATATAGGCTCTAGTTCTGAGGGGAAAAAGTTGTGTTGTAAAAGAGATTTTGAAAATTGATTTCTTTGCACTTCTTTCTTTCTATAGCTTGTGACTAGGGGAAACAAACAATTTTCTTGATATCATTCCTTTTGGCTGCAAGTATTTATCTGTACTTGAATTGTGTTAGTCAATTCTTAGAACAATGCTTTGTATTTAACTCTACTTCAAGTTTTTTTTTTTCAGTTTCTTATCCTTTTTTGGAAGAACTTTTTAGTGTTTTTTCTTCATCTTCTTCTTGTAGAGTAGATATTTTTTATTCTGATACATAATCCAAAACCTAATTTTTTTTCGTATTTCATCAAAATCCTAATGTTTTCTTTCCTTTTTCCCGCAGGAACAAAGCAAGTTCTAAACTCTGAAGTCCAAATATACCTTCATCTTCAGTGATATAGGATTATTCCAGCATTTGCTCAATTATTTACCTTTCTCTGCCGGTGTCATTGGGTTTGTGCTGGAGCCCATGCTCGGGTTTTAGGATGAGCAAGAGAAGAAGCTCAAGGATATTTAAGATGCAATTCCACCTTTGCAGGTTTAATTCTGTATGTTAATGTTCACTTTCCAATACGATTTATTGATAATGTGTATTTTTCACATATAATGTGATTAGGAATATGTTGTGATCTACTGATGTGTATCATAAATTCATAATTATGAGCACTTGAGTTATAAATATGGATTGGCGAGTTTGTGTCAGAGATTGCAATATTTGATGTGTCGAGATCTTTAAAAACAGAATTTGGGTTTTATATCTTGACTTCTGCATACTTGAGATTAACTTTTCTAAAAATGAAACCAGGTGTTTCACTGAAATATAGGGTGGCAACCTAATCTGTAATTTATTGTACCAATGCGAAGGTATTCCAAATAGTTGGACATATCATACATATGCTATTATGCATTGTTGTTAAGATCACGAGTCAACTATTACTAGTAGGGTATGCTTCACAATCGTCGTGCCTGAGATCGGAAATTATTGTAGAATCATAGGATTGCCTAGACGGATCATAGAAATGCGAGAATGACACGGCTCATTGATCTGAGCATGAAAGAAGTTGAAGCATCAGGGGTCTTGTAAAGGGGCGTCTGTGCAGATTGAATAAGAAAGAAAAAGATCTACAACAGTTATGAAGCGTAGCGTTGGCTTAAGAACTTCAAATAGTGAAATAGGGACATGACCTTTCATTGTTTCGACTTTCAATCATATACGAGAGTCCTCTGATCTGTATCAGTTTTCATGTCTTCAATTACTCATTATTTCTTCTTCTGGAGTTCTGGGTCCCTACTCCCTATGCTTTTTCTTGACGTACATGCCAGAATTTGTTTTTCAGCCTCCAATGTTTCTTCTTGGTATCCAGGATCAACAAGGCAACAACAACTAATAAATATATTATGCTCAGGAAAATAAATTGTTGCTTCAAAGTTCAAACTCAATAAATTAATTTATAATATTTGATCACATTCATTTTTTAGTGCTGTATGAATATTCTACCTCCTCAATTTTATCTCTGAAGATACACACACACACACTCACACATATACTCCCTCCGTCCCGTAATTAAGTTCCTACTTTCTTTTTTGGGATGGTCCATATTAAAGTTCCTACATCAAACCTTTCCTTATTTGGCAAATGATTTACACCAAAACAGTGTCAAACAGTGTTCAAACAGTGCACTCTACAGTAAAGTCAAATTTATTTCTTAATATGTGTGAAGTCAAACTAGGAACTTAATTAAGAACCGGATGGAGTGTGTGTGTGTGTGTGTGTGTATATATATATATATATATTATATATATATATAGAGAGAGAGAGAGTAATCTTCCGGTCAGGAATTTCCTGACCGGAGCGCCGTCCGGCCTCCTCCTTTTAGGGGCCTTCCCGGTGGTATTTTTTTCTTAAATTTTTTGTGTATGTTCCTCATCAAGTCTAGTTCATCCATGCCAAATTTCAGCAAAAAATTCAATCGGGAAGGTCGTCAAATATTTCGGACCAGTTAACTTGAAAAAATCATTTGACGACCTTCCCGGTTGAATTTTTTGCTGAAATTTGGTATGGATGAACTAGACTTGATGAGGAACATACACAAAAAATTTGAGCAAAAAATACCACCGGGAAGGCCCCCAAATGGAGGAGGCCGGACGGGGGTTCCTGTCCGGAAATTCCGGACAGGATTATTCCTGATATATATATATATATATATATATATATATATATATATATATATATATATATATATATATATATATATATATATATTTATTTATAATCCCGTATATAATTCCGGAAGGCAAACCATCAAAATCAGTGGGGTAAATGCTGGGAGTCATTTACCGGGGTTTTATTAAAAAATGAGAATACAAAACGAGAGGGGATTAGATCAAAACCTCTCAAACAAAAAAAAACAGGAAGCAAGAATTAAAATCTAATGGAAGGGATCCATATAATAGGCCTGACGGGCCAAAATAGGAAGAGATCTAAAGCTGAAGTATGTGTGTGTGTTGTATCAAAATTTTATTATATTCAAATTTGGGTTTTGTGATTTTATAGTGATTTTAGTTAGGCATGGACCGGGCCCGGTCCGGTTCCGGGTTGGGCCCGACCGGGCTTAGTATTTTGGGGATGAAGCCCGTGACCGGCCCCGGTGTTGTGTGGTACCGGGTCGGGCTGGGTACCCGCCCGAGTAGCGGGCCGGGCCAGGTCGGGGTTTATTTTTTATTTTTTATTAATGTTAACAAATTAAATCAAGAAGTGCTACGTAAAAAAAACTGAACGTATATTTATTTGGAATATGAACTACAAGTCTACAATTGAAAATTTAGGAAAAAATTAAAACATGAAATACATTTTCTAATAAATACATATAAGTAATTATATATTAAGTAGATTTTAAGTATATAATATATGTATTTATAAGTAGTTAATTCGAACTATATTAGTAGATATAATAATTGTATAACTAATATATAATATCATGTTTATAGTATATAATATAAACATATACTACTATAAGATGAGTAATACACTTATATTTAATATTGTAATATATATAAGTATATATTAAGTATATGTAATATGTATTTATTAAGTGGATATTAAGTAGTCAAGTACCTTGTGGTCTGATGGCATCACTGTGGCACTCCCAAGGAGGAGGTCACAGGTTCAAATCTCATCCCTGTTCAAGGATGTTGGCATTAACAATGAGCAGATACTATATAGGTTAGAAAGAATTGTCCAAAAAAAAGTGGATATTAAGTAGATAATAAGTAGATAATAAATATAATATATGTATTTATAAGTAGATAGTAAATATATAAGTAGATATAATAATTGTATAAATAGTAAAATAGATGTATAGAGAATAAGATAATTTGAGAAGATGAATATGGAGATGATTAAGAATGTTAGAGAGTAGAGAGTAGGAAGAGTTAGAGAAGAGGTGTAGAAAAATGTATAGAAAATAGGAGTATTTATAGTATTTTTTTTAACTCCCCCACCCCCAAACCCCCGGGACCCCCCTGCAACCAATGGCTATATAGCCGTTTGGGACCTTTCCCAACAACAGCTAGGAGGAGCCTGAATTATTTAATTTTTTTTAAGTTGCCGTTTGGGCCCGAGCCGGTTCGCATTTTTTGAGTCCCGGACCCGCCCCCGGAAAAGCCATCGGGTAGGGCCTAAGGGCATGTTTGGCACAACTAGCTGAAAAGATACTTTTGTGAGCTTTTTAATAGCTGTTAGCTTTTAGTGACTGAAAAGATCTTAAAAACAAAAGGTGGTAGCTGTTTGATAAAAAGCTGACTGTTTGATTTAATTCGGTTTGGTATACAAGCTGTTAAGATTAATTAATACTAAAAGTCACTAGATTTTCTTAGATGCTACTCCTGGTAGCATCTCAAAAAAGATCTTTTAATTTTTGAAAAGCTCTTAAATATTGTCATGCCAAACACACAACTAGAAGCTTTTAGGAACTTTTTGAAAAGTACAAAAGCTAGAAGTCAGGGACTTATGCCCGCCAAACATATCCTAAGCCTGGTACCGGTCACCCGGGCCGGGCCCACACTGTAGCGGGCCGGGCCGGTCAGACCGGGCCGGCTCCATCCCTAGTTTTAGTGTAGTATTAATAATTTAATACTCCCTCCGTTCTTTAATAAAAGTCCTTCTTTCCTTTTTGAGACGTTTTTTTTATTTGTCCTCCTTTCCATTTAAGGAAAGTTTTTACTTTAAATATACCTTTATACCCCCACTTTTATTACCATTACCCCTTTCTCTTTCCTACTTTTTCATTTACCCACTACTCATTACACCTTTTACACTACCCCTACTATTTTTCTCTTAAAACCCGTGCCAAAGCCTAAGAGGACAGATAATAAAGAACGGAGGGAGTACTACACTAGTTTTAATAATTTACAATTATTAATATTAATGTAAACCTTATCAAGAAGAGTTGATATTATTCATTTCGGGAAGGATTGACACTTCGTCAGGGGCTGACTATGCGATCGAAACTTATATGAAATTCTTTAAAAAATAATCACATTTCTTTCACTTTTGCATTTTCATAAGTAAATCTAAACATAAGAAGATAACTTTCTTTAGATTTCCTTTTTCTTTCCGTGGCATTTTCTGGGATCCGAACATAGCCTTAAAGCATGCTTCAAATGCACAAAGTGCCAAGGAAAGAAAACAGGGAGGGAGGGAGGGAGAGTGCAGGAAAAATTTGGGAAGGAAAGAAATTAGCAATGAAAGTAAAACAATGCTTCAAATTCAATAAATTTCGTTTTAATATTTGTTCAAAGTCATTTATGTTTCTTTATTTTTAATGTACATCTAATATGCAATTTATGCATATGTAGTCATTTATATTTACTCCGTGTTTGTTTTTAATGCATAAGTAATAAGCAATATGAGCATATGTAGACAAATTAATCATATATCACTTTCTTTGCTTTGTCTTTTCCAGATCCTAAGAGGCTAAGATTAGAAAAGGAATTTCCTTATCATCTTCTTTCATTCAAAAATTCCTTTTGTACACCTTTTTATACACATCAGTACACCTCATTGTCTGTGAGAGTTTTTTTTGTCTGTGAATGCCAGTTCACAGACAAAACCTGGCTTGTTTTGTCTGTGGAAAATTCTACAGACAAAACAAGTCAGGTTTTGTCTGTGAATTGGCATTCACAGACAAAAAAAAACTCTCACAGACAATGGGGTGTACTGATGTGTATAAAAAGGTGTACACCAAGAATTTCCCTTGCAACAAGATCCTGGTCGTACCCAGGCAGATAATGTCCATTTTGGTGTGATTTAACCTTACTGTGCTTCTTACAAGTTCATGGTTGGCTCTCTTTTTTGTGCAGGGACCCTATATATACTTGAATAAGCTATTTTCATTTATATTTGTTGATGTAACATCACACTATTTCAATATTCTAATTACTTTTCATAACACTCCTATTAATTCTTAGGGTCGCCCTCGGTTGGATGGCGTTATGACATTAGAAAATTTTGCTCGAAAAAGAAATATATGTGTAGTCGGACTAGTCGCACAAGACTATTTCAGCTGGGCTGGCTTCGAGTTTTGAAATGGATGAAAGTCATGAAAGGGTCATTAAAGTGATGCAACAGCGACAAACGTTTCAGTTAGATCTTACTTATCTTTGTGGTTATTTCAAACAAGTTTTTTTTAATTGGGAAAAGAGTGCGGAAACGGGGACTACAGGTGAAGAAGTTGATGGCGTAATCGAGTAATCGACTATTACAATTTGGAAGGAATGGGGGCGATGAGGACTCCAAACGTCGGCAACTAGGGTTGCAGGGTTATCGACGACTGCAGATGGGGTTATGTGGTGGTCGTTTGTTGTCGCGCCTAGGTTTTTCGGTCCCCGACAATCGTGGCCTAGGAGGCTGGAGGGGCTTGGGGGCTGGGGCGTGGTTGTGCCAGAGCCCAGAGGGGCAGGGGGCGAGATGAGGCAGGGGAGTGTGTCGGTGAGGCAGTGGACTGGGGTGATGCAGGGGAGGGGTTGGGTGAAGCTTGGGGATGGGGTGTGGTGGTTGTTGGTGGCGGTGGTCGCCTGTGGTGGCTGGAGGTGGTGGTCGCCGGTGGTGGCCAAGGTGATGGTCGGTAACTGTAAATGGTCGAACCCAACAACGGTAATTGATTGGATTGGATAACTATAATTGGTCAAAATTGGGTAACTATACTAACGGCCGGTCAGGTAATTGTAAATGACCGGTCAGATAATTATAACTGGCGAATCGAGACAATGATTCAAAGTTGTTGCTGGACAAGGTTGATGCGACGTGAGTTAGATTCCACCATTTGCGACAAGCATTTTAATGTTAATTTCAAAATTGTACTTGATCAACAGTAAAAGACGGAATTTATATCCTCGTGAATATCAGATGCAATATATTATTTACTCTAATACGTACAAGTTTGTATTTCAAATAAGAAGTGCTGTTGGCTTTTCCTAATGCTATAAAAATGTTTAAAATTATACGGAGTATTGAAGACATTGATGAAATGAATACATTATTTTCATAGTGATAGTCGATAATTACACCAAGGGGCATCTAATGATATGATAAAATAATTATTACGTTCTATTTTGTATGTGAAGTGTATGAACGCAAAAAGTTTGTACTGTTTGTCTTGATTATTTAATGTAAATTATAATATTTTTAAAAAAACATTTCACAAATATTTTACATGCGAGAGAGTGATAAAATAATTTGCAGTTTTTTTTATAAAACACTGCAACACCTTTATGTGAAATTTAAAAATAAAAAATAGATACTCCTTTTGCTCTAAATTAAAGTCACACCTTAATTTTTTAGATTTCTCTAAATAAAGTCACACTTCCTTATTTAGTAAATAAATCTATATAAGACAGTGAAAAGCAATGTCTAAAAGTGTCAATAGCGTATTTAGCGTAAAAAAATGTAATCTATAGTAAAATTTACCCTTCAGTAAATTTATTTTCTTAATATGTGCGAAATAAAACTGTGACTTTAATTAAAGGACAAAGGAGGGGGTATAATCTAATCTATTTTACCTTCAAAGTGATTACTACTAAGAACTTTGGACTTGAAAAGCCTAATTCTAAGAGCAATTTTGGTGATCATGTTTTTTCGCCGATCGAGCTTATTAAGCAACTTTTTCACCAAATATGTAACTTTTGATTTCAAACGATAAATTGTGTAACAATAAGAACAAATAAGGTTAAAGTTACTTTTCTGACTGTATTGGCTGAAATTAATATTGAGGACCATTTTAGCTATTTTTCATATAATCTTTTCTTTCTTCTATTAATAAAATATATTTTACATACCGAAGTATAATTTTTTCATAAATTAGCAGAATCAGACAATACAACCACATAATACCAAACTTTTTAATGATTTTTTTCACTGTGACAATCCCAAAGAAAGGTCACAAGTTCAAAATCCATCCCAATTAATAATGTTGATATTTAAAAAAGTATTGAACAAATACTATAAAAAGAGACTACAAAATCTAACTCAAAAAAATTGACCCTTAAACTTCATATTTCTATTCACAGTAGGCCGAAGAACCCCTTCTCCCATATCCGCCCCATCCTTTATTATATTCACAGTAGGCCGACGATTCACTGTGCTTCTGATCGAGGTATATCGTTTTCTACATGTCTATATCGTATTCCCTCATGTTAATTCTCAGGCTCCTCAATATTCATCCTTATAAAATATCCTCGAAAAAAAAAGAAGAAGTCTTGTTTGAATATGTTGTCCAGATTTGTAACACAAATCATATGTTGTTTTATCATTATAGTTCTTTCGATATATAGTAAAAAAGTCCAACTTGGAAACTCCATTTCATATTTTCGAAACAAGTACGGAACAACGCTTTATGAATCTGATTTTCACCAGGCATTTGCTAACTTGTGTTCCTTTTTAATTTTGAGGATTTATGTGGCGATTTTCTTTAATGGTGGTATCATATTAAAAAGAATACGCATTTTTATTGTTAGTAGGGAAATGATGTAAATATTCACCTAATGTTTGTCTCTAGCTCAACTATGCAATTACAACAACAAACAACATCAAAGCCTTATCCCAAAAGATTTTGGAAGATTTTGGGGTGTGCCCTCCACTTTTCTCTCTCCAAAGCCATACTTTCATCCAACCCCAAAATTAATGTATGCATAAAAATGTTTGTAATTTTATCACATGTAGTTGTTGCATTAGTTTTTTAGTAACTTACATAACATGCGTATTTATGATTTTGAGTCCGAATCTAGAAATGATTTAAGGTGCCTGATTAGTTGGTCTAGGCACCCTTGCCTGCTGATAAGTTGGACCTAGGTGCCTGACTAATCGGCTGAACTGGTTCTTGACAGAACAAGTTTTTCTTATATTTATTATTACCTTCTAATACAAGCTTGTTATTTATTTGTGAAAAAAGGATTTTTATCATATGCATTTCCTCTCAGCTAGTTCAGTGCATTTTGAGGGAATTCCTTGCATACATTCCACAACTCTATTAAAAGTTTAAAAATGTTTTTTTCAAATGTATCAAACTGGTATTAGCACTCGAAATGTTAAATGGGTAGCGTTTTAACTGTTGAAACAGCATATTTAAACCATAAAGTCAAGAACCTGAGGTTATTTCCATACCCTGTCCTCAAATTTGTATTCGTTCTTTGGAACTTTGATTGAAAAAAAGTATGCTTGATAGTACATGTTTGTCATTATTAAGCTTGTATGTTAATTAGTGATCATACATGTATCATTATACTCTGTAGTTCAGATGTAAATATGAGTTCCCTAACTCGGGTGCTTAAATGTTAAATCCCTATATATAATTGCAGTATAGTAATGATTTCTTTTTCAATCACAATGTCTTTCTACCACATTACATGATTTACCTCATGTACTAAATTCTTAATACCCAATTTGAATTGTAAATTTGTGAAGTGTACAGGGGATTCTGACTTCAAAATGGCTGACGAAGCAAACAGAACTGTAAGTAGAATCAATTTTAAACTTTATGTTTTTTTGTTTCTTAATGTTGTCACCAAATTATTGGCAATTCTATGCTAGAGGGTGACGGGTGTAATACTATTTTTTTCTTCCTGAAACAGGCTTTTATGGAAATACAGGGTCGCATGATCGAACTCACTGGTAAAATAAAGCAGGTTAGCTCCAGTCCATAGAAAGTAATGTGTTCACCGTTGATACAGTATGTACGTGCTGTATGCTTCCCCATAATGCCTCTGTTTGGCTATGATTCCTATTTCCTTGAAGTATTTATAATATGCTTGAAAAACCCCGATCTGTATTGACATCAAAGTGATCAGAAGCAAATCTTACTTCTTGTTATAAATTTTTAATACAATGGAAAACAAATTTATTTACTTTCTGATCGTATTTGTGTTATCCTGTAGAATGAATTTATACTGTGAAAAAAATACACAATATTGTACATCCAGAAAGCATCAGGCAAATGGAGCCTAATGTTTTACACATGTGCTCATATTGGTTTGGTATAGGTTCAGACCCAAATGCGAAATAAGGAAGGAGAAAAGAAGCGTGCATATTTGACATTGGAGGAACTGCAGCACCTATCTGATGATACAGTTACCTACAAATCTATAGGTAGAGAAGCCATTTGTGAATTGAGTTTACTGTGAAATCACTAATGATACCATTTTTCATCAAGCTTATACACTTGTGTTCTATATACGGAGTATAATTTATTGGGAGTAAAAAGGGTTTTAGAGGATTGATTGCTTAATATTTCTTCACTTTTTCCATTGCTTCTTGCTCGGGGAAGCGATGAGTTCTCCTAGATTTAAAAGTGAGGTGGAGTTGGTGGCAAATGGGTCTAGTAATGTATATTAGTATGAAACCTAAGGAGAATGGAATTTCACACCTCTTTCATGGTTTAAACTTTCAATATAAGGATGGAATCAAAGATGTATTGTTCATTTGAAAAGGCACCTCAATCTAAAAAGTTAAATCTGTTGGCTCGGTATTTCTTATACTGTACTGCAACGTGAGTTAGTTTGAGACATGTGCTTTGCATTGAACCTATACTTCAAGTTGTCTTGTTAATGTTCTTCAGTTTCTTATCCTTTTGGTAGTGGAGTTTTGCAGTTCATTCTTCTTCTTTTGGAGTAAATACATACTCCCTCCGTCCCCCAAACAAGTTCCACATTGATTTTCACACATATTAAGGAAATAAAGTTAGTGAGGGGTAAATTTTACTGTTTTGACACTGTATGGCACTGTTTGACACTGTTTTGATGTAGATAATTTGCCAAATAAGGAAAGAGGAACTTAATTTAGGGGCTGCCCAAAAAGGAAATGGGTAACTTGTTCGGGGGGCGGAGGGAGTAGTATTCTTGTGTAATAACCCAACACTTGACTAGTTTTAGTATTGCATTCTAAAAGGTCGGTAACTTTTGTGTTTTGGCTGCAGGAAGAACGTAAATTCTGAACTCTGAAGTCTGAACATGCCTTCAAATTATCATTGTGCCTTTGGTTTTTCCGGGCATTACTGCTCAATTACTTATTTCATCTCTACTGCTGCCATTAGGTTTGTCTTGGAGCCCATGGCTGTGTTAATGGATGAGCAAAAGACAAAGTTCAAGGATAGTGAAGCTGCAATTTCATCTTTGCAGGTCCAATTCTGTTATCATGCATATTTTCAACCATCAATACGATTTTCAAATCTAATTTAGTTATTTTTTCCAATTTGTTAATAGATAATCTTTGGTTCCTCCTGTTACTGCTCTTTTCAATCTAATTTAGTTAATGATGCATATTTGCAATCATTAATATGGTGTGGAATATGCTAAAATATGTCATAAAATCACAGTTCAATGGAATTGAGTTAGAAACAGTTTTATGGAAAAAATAACTGGTCAAACTAAAAATTTGGGTTTCAATTGAATTAGTGAAAACTGATCCTTCAAATGAACTAATCGGTGAATTATCCTTCATCAATTGCTTTGCCAAAACGGAAGGCTCCACTTGATCTGGATCTACATTATTTGGACGCATTCCATTGTCTTCCATCACCGGCGTGTTTGGATCATTCTGAATATCTAGTGGAAATTCCGTAGGTTCAGTAGTATCCTTGTCGTGCTCCAGTTCCTGGACTGATGGTGCAACCGACAAGCCAAATCCCGATTCTACCAGGTCAACGGTTCTGGATGCGGATGACACCGGCACTGTGAGGAGATCTGTTCGCGACGAAGCTGAAGTGGCTTGCGATGATATCTGATTTTCAGTTGACCGACGACGTCTAGGGGTGCTCCTCACTCAGCCTCTAGTTTTGCGGCAATGCTGTTTGCGCAGATGATTTATCATCTCGTCCAGCATCGTTTCCATCTTCATGACATGGCGTTCTACACTTCCGGTACTATTCTCCATCTGCACACGCGTAACGGCCAACGATCGTTGATGCTCTGATACCCATTGATAGAAACCAATCCCCACAGCAACAGTAAACCAAATAAAATAGCGGAGAACACAAAGAAAGAGAAGAAACAAATTTGAGACTCTTCGAGAGGCCTCACTCTCCAAGCCTAATTCCAACTGAATTCCAGCCTACCCTCTCCCTCTTCTATTCCTTCTATTTATTCTTTTCCAAATGAGACTTCCCTCAATCTATCTAATTACAGCGCATGCCGCGTTGGATGTGTGGACATACTCGGAAGGACCACGTGAGAAATGAGATAATCAGACAAAGGGTGGGAGTAGCACCTATTGAAGACAAGATGCGGGAGTCTCGCCTACGGTGATTTGGTCATGTGCGTAGAAGACCGAGTGATGCACCTGTCAGACGTGTTGAGATGTGTGTAGAAGAGGCATGGAAGAGAGGGAGAGGAAGACCCAAACAGACGTGGGTTAGGGGAGTCCGAAGTGATATGCTTCTTCTTGGGTTGGATGAGGGTATGGCTTTGGAGAGAGCAAAGTGGAGGGCGGGTATTCATGTGGAGGGAGGAGTGATCTCATATTATTATTTCCCCTCATCTTTATTCTTCTTGTTTTTTATTCTTTTATCCTTATATATATAAACATTATTTTTATCCTTTTTATTTTATCATTTTTAGGTATATTCATCTCGTTTTTATATTATCTTTTTTATAATAACTTATTTTTTATCTTTATTTTCTTTCTTTTCCTTTTTTTGGTGATATCATGTATCGATTCATGTTAGCTGACCTCAATATCTTTTGGAACTAAGGCTTGGATGTTGTTGTATTAAGCCCATAAGTCCAGGTCTCTATTAGATTCAAAGGGTTCAATCAGAGCTGGTTGGTTGGGAAGTATCCTTACAATTCACTTCTAAGAACTCTCTGACTGAACTATATAATGCACAAACTATTCTGGCTGTTAATTGTGGTGAATCTGCTATCATCTTTGGAAACAGCACACTGATTAGTGATGCTGACAGAGCAATTACGAAGGACTATGCTACTGGTGAAAAGAATGGAAACTTACAGAGGCGCAGCTACTGGTTGCTTGAAGAGGAGCAGTCAAACAATGTTCTAGTGCGTTCCAGGGAAGTAAAGGGTAGCAGGGGTACTTTAGACGTACTCGAGAACTTCAATTAGTTATTCCCTCTTTTCCAGATGGTGAAGAAGACGTGAACAGCTCTCAAGTGGGCACTACACTTTCTTCAAAACCCCAACAATATGATTACCAAGCAACACCACATGTTACAGATACGGCTAGCCTTAACAGTGCTCAAGCCTCAGATTATGAAGAAGCTAAGACAGCAGTGCACAAGCAACTATCAACTTCTGGGATGCATTCTTTTACTGAGTTTCTAGCAATCATTAACCCCAAGGGTGAAGATGAACTTTCTGCTCCTTATTATCCCAGCTACATCTCAAATGCTCATAAAGGCCATTTTCCAGCTGTTTCTGAAAAGATTACTGCAAGTAATGGATATGTACCATTTCCAAATTCACTTTCCACATCTCAGTCAGTTGCAATAAGCAAGATGAATGGGCAAGTGAATGCTATGATTGGTTTCACAAAGGCCCTAGAAGAATGGGGGGGCACCTAAGGGTGAATCAGTCAAACTATCAAAGTGGTTTGTGGATCCGAAGGCTGAACAAAACCCAGGTAATGATCTGGATGTATCAAAAGGTGAGGATTGGGAGCTGATAGTGGTTCACGGGATTGGTGACAGAATAATATCATTGGAGCATCTTCCTACTGGAACTCAGTATATAGTGGATTTGGGTATAGATCTGCTGGTAGTGATTTGGGTATAGGATGCAGCATATAGTGGATTTGGGTATAGATCTGCTGGATGCATGGAAGAGTATGATGTCATTGAAAAGGATCAAGAGCATGCAGGAGGAGTCAAATCTTGTGCATTACAAGGAAATAAGGAAGTTTTGGTTCAATGGAGACAATTATCAGATTTGGAAGATTTTTGTGAAAGTTTCAGCAAATGCCAGGAGGAATGGATGACAAAGGTTCATGTACTGAAGCTAAAGGCACTGAAATCGGTGAGGTACTGGGAAGGAAGGGGCGCGAGGATGAAGCTGGATGGCATGACTGATCTTACTCCCCACCTTGAGGACAAGGTGGTTGTCAAAGGAGGGAGTGATGATAGAGACCTTTGGAGTTATGGGCTTACTATTTTAATAAAATGTAATAGTGGGCTGGGCCAAGTAATTAGATAGATTGAAGGAAGCCTCGTTTGGAAAAGAATAAACAGAAGGAATAGAGCAGGGAGAGGGTAGGCTGGAATTCAGTTGGAATTAGGCTTGGGAGAGTGAGACCTCTCGAAGAGTCTCAAATATGTTTCTTCTCTTTCTTTGTGTTCTCTGCTATTGTATTTGGTTTACCGTTGCTGTGAGGACCGGTTTCTATCACAGTATTAGAACTAACACTCCATCTTTTCATTTTTACCTTATCCATTATCATTGAAGTTTATTCTTACTTGTCCCGTTTATCAATTTTTACAACTTTTCCTTAACTTTTCAGTTTTCATCATGTCAAAAAACGCAAGTATCCTACTTTTTTGTCCACTCTTTCCATTTCCTTCTGTTTCATCTTCTCTTTCACTCTTTCAATGTTTCTATACTGTTTACTCTTAGTTTGCATGAAAAAACTATTGGAGAGTAAAAGAGAAAGGATGGAGTATATGATGCATTGCTTTGAAATACTCTCTCGCTATCCAGTTATAGAATTACTTTTCATCCCAAAAAAGAATATTTCTTCGTTTTCATATGACTCCATTCCTTTTAGCAGTTGTACCTTGCCTAAATAAAAGAGTTGTAGCTTGACCAAATTTGATTCTTTTTCCTGAGGTGGAGGTAGTACATCAATTACAATTTAACAATTTATTGGTTTAATGCACCAAACCCCCTCGTGATATATAAATTCGGCGCATTAGTCCCTTATGATTTAAAAAACTCTTCAAACCCCATGTGTTAAATTATTCATGTGCAAAACACACTCTATGAACAAATTTAATTGCCAAATAAAAGAAAAAAGATTAGTATTTTGTACTACCTCTGTCCCAAAAAACTTTGTCACCTTCAAAACTTTGACCAACTATATATTTTTATTGGAAATCATTTAAAATATAAAAATGATATATTAATAAAATGTTCCTTGTTTAAAGTATTTTTTATAAAAGTACAAAATTTATAACTTTCATAATGCTATATTAATCAAAATTATGGTCCAAGCTTTATGAGATAACAATTTTTTGGGACGGAGGTAGTATAATTAAGAGATCTGGACAAGTTTACTTGCATATTCAGTCATAATATTAAGACATGCAATTTCCAAATCGTTAAATCTGTTCTTGGAGGTGGTTTTGGGCATGAATAATTATAACACAATGCGGTTTAACGCATTTTTTAAATCACATGGGACTAACGTGCCAAATTTATATATCACTAGGGGGTTTGGTGCATTAAATCCAACAATTTCTATCATATGCACTTTTATATGAACTTCCATGACCCGGGGGTGTTAAAGGAACATCCTCAATGTTTTTCTTCTTGCATCTTGGAGTGTGCTGGCATATACTATTACTCTGTTCATCCTCTCACGCCCAATTGATTCAACTCGAGTTTGGTTTCTTTTTGAACAAAAACTTGTTTGAGACAGTTTTACATGAATGTGAGACAGACATTCCTTTAATAAAAAATCTCACCTCTACAGCGTATATCGGCAAAAATATAAAATCTATATTCAAATGTATTTCTTTTAGACAACAAACATCTTTGTCACACGTTTGTCTCGCCACAGACAGCTTCTCTGAGAAACTTTACTGTAGTTAGACTGCTCATTTTAGTTGATATTAACAACTCTCTTATCTTTTGGTCTTTTGGGGACTATGGCTTGGATGTTTTGTTATATAGACTTCTTTCTCTCCATTAATTTCCTGCTTCAATATGTGTACATTTTAAGCTGTTGATGATATAGTGACAGTTTTGAAATTATTATTTGTACATGGGACAGACCTCTAAGGAATACTTGGAAAAACAGATCGGTGAGGTGGAGAATAACCTCAAAGAGCTATTACAACAAGATCCTGGTCTTGCTCGTCAGATAATGTCCATGTCCGTGTGATGTCACCTTATTGTGCTTTTGTTGGGCATTATAAGATATTTACAAGTTCCTAGTTGACTCTCTTTCGACTGTATTTGAATTTACGATCTTTTCACTTTACATTGTGTTTTATTATGACTTGTTCAGTTATGGTAATGTGAAATCCCGTCGAGAAATGGATTGTTCAGCCTCTATGGTCACAAAAATAAAATACTATCAGCTGGTTAGGGTTTTAGAGTTGATGAAAAAAAATCTAATGAGCAAAAGATCTGAATTGGTAAAGTCCTTTTTGTACTCCCCGTTAAATTGAATGTATTAAGTTCATCTGGAATATGAAGTAAGAAAGTAAAACTGGTATGATTCAGGTTTGAGGAGCGTAGTCGGTAGAAGATTGACGATTCCATTGTACTGGAAAAGGAAAGTTTGACACTTTCTTAGACAATTAAATAAGGGAAGACTGGGAAGTTAGCAAAATATTCTTAATGAGATGCAACAATAGGATTTTTTTATTATTCATAGGAGTATATTATACTTTGACTTAATTTTAAGGTATAAAAAGAAAATGTTAATATGTTATGCAACAATAGTGGTGGACTTGGGTCGGGCCACCCGGCCCGTGGACCGGCCTGGCCCGCTACTGTGCGGGACCGGACCGGTTCTCGGGTCCGGGTCCGGGTCGGGCCTAGGCCTGTGGGGGAGGGTGGATCCGGGCTCGGGTCTCACATTTGGCAAACCGGCCGGGTCGGGCCCGGGCCCGGGCCAAATTGTTTTTTTTTCCTTTCATTTTTTGGGGTTCCACCCGGGTTGGGCTTGATGGTTTTGGGGGTGAGGGGGGGTGAGGGGGGGTTAGGAAAGCAAAAAAAAATACCCAAACCGGACGCTCGGACCCGGACCGGACCCGGTGGCTACCTGGGCCGGTCCTGGGTCCACCAATTCTGAACCGCCGGCCCGCCCGGGCCTAAGCCCGACCCGGACCCGGCCCGGGCCTAAGCCCGACCCGGACCCGGCCCGGGCCTAAGCCCGACCCGGACCCGGCCCGGGCCTAAGCCCGACCCGGACCCGGCCCGGGCCTAAGCCCGACCCGGACCCGGCCCGGGTCTGTGCAACAACCAAACATTGTCAACTTTGTCTCAACTTTAGATTTTAAAACAAAACAGGAGCTAATAAACTTTGTGCTGATATCCAATAGATATGCGTAGTTGCAACGTCAAACGCAAACCGTTAAAATTAGTTTTTTTAGTAAACATTTGAAATTGAATAAGAACGAAAAACTTACAAATTAATGAGCAATTTTTGTGTATCTAATAAAAATGTAATGAAACTATGAAAGTATTGTTTATATAGCAATATAATATTGAAAGTTGAAATAAGTTGGTGATGGAGCATCCCTTTAAATAAATTCTGTATAACTAATGATTTTGAGAATGTGTGATTGTGAGATGCAGCATGCATGCAAATTATGTGAATTCTTGGAGAAGTCGATTTAATAGCAACAAAATAGGTCATATATTGTGAATGAGGAATAAAAAATTAAAGTTTCTGCAACCGATTCCAAGATCTAGCTATCCCGTTATTATAATACTATCGTATAAAGTAATTATTATTTTCCTGCCACAACTATATATAAATATACATTCACATTCAATTATGCATGTGCTTAGACTTTGACACACAATTCAAGCTCCAGAGCTAATAAGGTAAGAGAAGAGTAGGTGCATGCATAAGAAAACTTGTAAATATATAAATATATAATATAATTAGATGAAATCATGCATCTCATCTTATACTATTTTCTTTTGAACCTTAGCTTCATTGTCTTCTGCCTTTACAACTCAGTTCCTATATATCTTTTATGATAGTTTCAGTAAAGTAAAGAATAGCTATTACATATTCTTGAAAGTAGTTTACTTTAAGAACAGAGAAGTCTTCTAAATAAGTAAATAATAACTCTTCTTCTATTTGATAACTATCAAACAATTTTTTTTGTTGATCTCTCACACACATAATGCACAACTCTAAAATCTGACAGACCTAATTCATTCTTATCACGTTCTAATTTGATCCAAATTATATATATATATATATATATATATATATATATATATATATATATATATATATATATTATATATATATATATATATATAGACAAATCTTCATGTCAGGCCGGCCTGACAGGATGCTCCGTCCGGCCGAGCCCGTTTGGGCACCTTCCCGGTGGAATTTTTTGATGAAAATTTTTGAGCATGTTCCTCATCAAGTCTAGTTTGTGCATACCAAATTGCAGCTCAAAATTCGATCGGGAAGGCATTCAAATCATTTTTTGAAGTTGACTGCGTCAAAGTATACATATAAAACTGCAGTCAACTTCAAAAAATGATTTGAATGCCTTCCCGATCGAATTTTGAGCTGAAATTTGGTATGGACAAACTAGACTTGATGAGGAACATGCTCAAAAAATTTCATCAAAAAATTCCACCGGGAAGTTGCCCAAAAGTGCTCGGCCGGACAGAGCATCCCGTCAGGCCGGCCTGACAAGAAGACCACTCTCTCTCTCTCTCTATATATATATATATATGAGTGCTCTTCTCATCAGGCCGGCCTGACGGGATGCTCCGTCCGGCCGAGCCCATTTGGGTACCTTCCCGGTGGAATTTTTTGATGAAATTTTTTGAGCATGTTCCTCATCAAGTCTAGTTTGTCCATACCAAATTTCAGCTCAAAATTCGATCGGGAAGGTCGTCAAATGATTTTTGCAACTTAACTGGTCTGGAATATGTATTTTCCGGACCAGTTAACTTGCAAAAATCATTTGACGACCTTCCCGATCGAATTTTGAGCTGAAATTTGGTATGGACAAACTAGACTTGATGAGGAACATGCTCAAAAAATTTCATCAAAAAATTCCACCGGGAAGGTGCCCAAACGGGCTCGGCCGGACGGGGCAGCCCGTCAGGCCGGCCTGACATGAAGTTTCATCTATATATATATATATATATATATATATTCATAGATGAAAAATAAGAATTAATTTTGACCATTGATGTGAAAAATAGATGGATGAGATCATTTTTATGTGCAAAACACGAAAACGTTTTTGTAACTATGAGGAACTTTTAACAAAACTAAATGGTAAAAGTGAATCACGACATATAAAAATTGCATTAATTCATTACAGAAGTGTATGATCGAATTCAAAATATTGTACATATACTAAAAATCTGTGATTAGATTTTTTAACCATAAATCTTACACTTGTATACATACGCACTCCACTTTATAGAAGAAAAAGTTGCACATTGGAGTTTCAAATATCTACAATATTGAGACCAACCCGTATTCTTTAATGACAAAAAGTTCTAATTCAACCGGCCAAGGCGGCCATATATTTTCCATTAATCAAAATTCTAGATTCATTCTCATTATTCATGAGAAAACTTGTTTTAGTTTGAACCCAACTAACATGCATATGCAGTGAAACAAAATGTGGAAGCTAAAGATAAGTGAAGGAAAAGATCCATTGCTGAGCACAAGCAACAACTTCATTGGAAGGCAACACTGGGAGTTCGATCCCGAGGCCGGAACGCCGGAGGAGAGAGCTGAAGTTGAAAGGCTACGTTCCGAGTTCAAGAGGGACAGATTCAAAAGGCAGCAAAGTTCTGATCTACTAATGCGTTTGCAGGTAAATGTAAATCATCCAATCTATATTTTTTAGTGTCACAGGTCAAAAAGTCTAAATTATATAGTAACACAATTTAAGTCTTGAGAGTGACCTTTGGTCAAAATGACAAAGGAAGGCCAGTTAGTCGGGCTTCTTATACATTCTTATAGGGACCTTTCCCCGGACCCGCGTTTTGCGGGAACGCCAATGTGTACCAAGTTACTTTTTTTGGTCAAATTCTGTAGGGTGTTTGACAATCAGCGGTTGACGGTTAATTGATAGTTGACTGTATCAGTTGATTGATATAAGCAGATTTTATTAGCTATTTTGATTAGCCGCTATCATTAAACGAATTGAAGTCAACAGTCGAGTAACTTGACTCTTTACTATTATTTGTTGTTGCATAGTGATGAAAACGGTTAGCAACACAAGAGGGGGGTGAATTGTGTTCGTGTGGAACCGTGACAGTTTTTTGCCGAGTTCTAGTGTGGGATAAAGGGAATTGCGAAATAGTAAAGTGCACAAGAATTTAACGAGGAAAAATCCCTTGGCTCAAAGGGATTAAAAAACCTCGACCTCCCTCGGAGGAATTTTAACAACTTCACTAAAAGCCTTTGAATGATTACAAGGGAAACTCTCCTAGTCTACCCTTGAGCCACCCCAACTCTATCCTCTCTAGGAGGAGTTACGCTTCTCTACCTTGTGGGTAGAGAGCCTCTCAGCTTTACAACAAAGCTCTCACTCACACAAACCAACCCGAGGAGGCTACTCTTAGCCAATCCTCAAAACCCCATTACAATATGAAGAAGGGAAAGAAGAAACTCTATCTAGAACTCCGAGTGAGCAGTTTCAGGTGCCTTGAGCTTCGTATTTTTCTCGAGCCTGTCTCTTGATATTTCTCTGGTTAAGCATGCTTTAATTCTCTTTTGCTGCTTCGTTTATTAAGCAGACCGTTTGAGTAATCCTCCTTGAATAGTTGATCTCCTAATATTGAGACTTGCCTTGATATTTTGAATTACTTTCCTTCATAATATTCCTCAAATCCGAGCTTGATATATGTAAGCCAATCAAACACCCAAAATCTCAAGGTAACATATTAATCACGCACCAAGTGAATAAACAACTCAATCAAATCACGTGGGTTTAATTAAGGTGGGGATATTTCAAGCTTTTTGAATTTATTTCCAAATAAGGTAAGCTTTGATCAACTCTTTAAAAATCAGGGAATTTATTCTTATCAAAAGCAAGGATGCAACAGCCTATTTGCCATAATAGAATTTTCTTAAAAACACTTTCCTTTTCTAAGTGGATGCAATCATTAAAAATACTTTCCATAAAAGATATTAAATTAATCTTTTAATTAATGATGCACCTTTTCAAATTACAAAGGAGTGCAGATCATGCTACGGTCACCAAAGCACAAGTCAAGCAATCCTTAATTAATTTTGCAAGCCAAAAGTACTTTCCATAAAGTAAAAAGAGCAATTACCTTTTATAAGATTAGAAGCACAATTACGTACATATTAAAAGGCACTCATATTACTTTACATAAAGTAATATACCACTCAAATAAGCACTCATAAGGAAAGCACATTAATTTTGAATTAAGTAGGTGCAATCAATATTAATTCAAACCATATCACGGAACTAGAACTGGGGGCGGTTCTGTTCGCCGTTCCACCTGCATGGTTGGTTCATCAACAGGAAACTCACAAGTGTTTATAGACTAGGTCTATCCTTTGTTCCTGCATGGTTAGTCATCAACAAAACAACATATTCAACAAATTCCCCCTTTTTGTTGATGACAAACCTTAGGTGTCATAATAAAGGTGTCCCTAATTTTCCCCCTTTTGTCATTCAACAAAAGGAATAAAATTAATGCCCAAATTAAAATATCGATTTGTTCCCCCTTAGATGAGGCCGGAAGGTCCTGCATGCTTTCTTCGCAACTAGTAAAAGAGATTAGTTCCAGTGATTCCCATTATTTAGGAAATAAGAAGTAGAACAAATAATTTAGGAATTAATTAGGCCGAGTTCCAGTCTAATTAGTTCAAACCTTTCTCTTCCCAGAGGCTTGGTAAAGATATCAGCTATTTGTTTCTCGGTGTTGCAATATTCCAGCCTGATTATCCCCTTTTCCACGCAATCTCTCAGAAAGTGATGTCGTATATGAATATGTTTTGTCCGAGAATGCATGACCGGGTCCTTTGATATGCTAATTGCACTTGTATTATCGCATAGGATGGGCGTGCACTTTAAATCAACCCCGTAATCGCTTACTTGTTGCATGATCCACAATGATTGAGAGCAACAAGATGCGGCTGCTACATACTCAGCTTCGGCTGTTGAAAGAGCAACTGAATTTTGTTTCTTTGAGCTCCAAGAAACTAGACAGGGACCTAGGAAGTGAGCCGTTCCAGACGTACTCTTTCTATTTAGCAAATCACCTGCAAAATCAGAGTCTGAATATGCAATAAGGTTAAAATCATCATTACGAGGATACCATAAACATAGAGTAGTAGTTCCTTTGAGGTATTTGAGAATCCTCTTCACCGCTTTGAGATGGGACTCTTTGGGATTGGTCTGGAACCGTGCACATAGACCTACGCTGAAAACTATGTCGGGTCTACTGGCAGTTAGGTATAGTAGAGACCCAATCATTCCTCGATACATCTTTTGGTCTATGTTCTTTCCCTGTTCATCCGAGTCCAGCCTATCATTAGTCCCCATAGGTGTAGTCATGGTTTTGCCTTCACTCATCCCGTACTTCTTTAGGAGTTCCTTGAGATACTTTTGTTGAGATATTTGAGTTCCTTTACTTGTTTGCTTGATTTGTAGACCAAGGAAGAAGTTAAGTTCCCCCATCATACTCATCTCAAATTCGGAACTCATAAGATTTGAAAATTCTTCACAAAGGGAATTGTTAGTAGCACCAAAAATAATATCATCAACATAAACTTGAACAACCAATAGGGCTTGATTTTTTATTTTTAGAAAAAGAGTTATATCTATTTTTCCTCTTTCAAAACCATTTTCCAAAAGAAATTTAGATAGGCGTTCATACCAAGCACGAGGTGCTTGTTTGAGGCCATAAAGTGCTTTATCTAATTTGAAAACATGATTAGGAAAATCTTGATTTTCAAAGCCCGGTGGTTGTTCTACATATACCTCTTCCTTTAGATATCCATTCAAGAAGGCCGTCTTGACATCTATTTGGTGGAGGGTGAAACCCATATGAGCCGCAAATGCAATGAGCATTCGGATTGCTTCTAATCTAGCCACCGGTGCAAATGTTTCGTTGAAGTCTATTCCTTCTTGTTGGTTATAACCTTTGACAACAAGCCTAGCTTTGTTCCTTGTGATTTGACCATGTTCATCGAGCTTGTTCTTGAATACCCACTTGAGACCTATCACAGTCTTGTTCTTGGGTCTCGGTTCTAGATGCCACACCTTATTTCTTTCAAACTGATTTAGTTCTTCCTGCATGGATAGAACCCAGTCAGTGTCGGAGAGAGCCACTTCATGGTTCTCCGGTTCTATAAGAGATAAATAAGCAGAGAAAGCACAAAAGTTTTTAAGTTTAGATCTAGTTGTTACTCCCTGATTTAGATCGGTGAGGAGATTATCCAGCGGATGTGATCTATGAAGCTTCCAACCCCTAGGAGCGTTGGGTTGGTCCACCAAGTTGTTGAGAGTATCTGAAACTGGTTCTACCGGTTCTACAGGTCCAGTGTCAGTGTTCTGTCCAGGTTCTTCTTCAGTTCCAGATTGTTCATTTTCATTTGTTAGAGGTGGTTCACCAGTTTGATTGTCAGTTCCTTCATCTCCTTGAGATTGTGATTTCTTGTGAGTGATCCATAGCTCACCATCATCGGCTTGGATTGATTTTGGGGCAAGTGCTTCATCAAAGATTACATGAATGCTTTCCTCCACACATTGTGTGCGTTTGTTTAGAACTTTGTAGGCCTTGCTATGTGGGGAATATCCGAGAAAGATTGCCTCGTCACTTCTAGCATCAAATTTGCCGATGTTGTCTTTCCCATTGTTGTGGACGAAACATTTGCACCCAAAAGTTCTTAGATGACTTAAGTTGGACTTCCTCCCCTTGAGCAGTTCGTAGGGTGTTTTCCCTAGGAGTGGACGTATCATGGCTCGATTAATGATGTAGCATGCTGTGTTTAGAGCCTCTGCCCAAAAACTCCTAGCTAGACCGCTGGAAATAAGCATAGTTCTAGTCATGTCCTCCAGAGTTCTATTCTTCCGTTCTACCACTCCGTTCTGTTGTGGAGTTCTAGGTGCGGAGAAGTTGTGGTCTATCCCTCGTTCTTTGCAGAAGGCATCGAAGAGAGAATTGTCAAACTCAGTTCCATGATCCGATCGGATCTTGATTAGTTGTAGACCTGTTTGATGCTCAATTTTCCTTACAAAAATAGCAAACTCATTAAAAGTATCTTTCTTGCTAGCAAGAAAGATAGTCCATGTAAATCTTGAAAAGTCATCAACGATAACTAGAACATATTCTTTATTTCCTCGGCTACGGACTGACATTGGACCACACAAGTCCATGTGAATTAGTTCTATGGGCTTGCTTGTGCTCACCAAATTCTTCGTTTTAAAGGATGATCGAGATTGTTTTCCGGTGGCACAAGCCGAGCAAACATGGTCAAGTGAAAATTTCATATTGGGCAGTCTAATGACTAAATCATTATTTTTAAGTTTATTTATTGGTGAAAAACTAGCGTGTCCAAGCCTTTTATGCCATAGCAAAGGATCGTTATCAACAACGCTCAAACAAGTCATACTAATATTAGGTAAAGAATCAAGATCTACTTTATATGTATTTTCGAGCCTCTTGCCTTCAAGTATAACTTGTTGTGATTCGTTGTTAACAATGCGACAAACGTTATGGTCAAAAACAACACTATTACCTCGATCGCAAAATTGAGAAATACTTAGTAAATTAAATCTCAAACCCTTGACTAAAAAGACATTGTCAATTGCATGGTTAGGTGATTTTCCAACTTTGCCCACGGCTATAATCTCTCCTTTGCCGTTGTCTCCAAATGTCACCTTCCCACCGTTAAATGGCCGTAGTGAGAGGAATAAAGATTTGTCTCCCGTCATGTGCTTAGAACAACCACTGTCAAGGAACCAGTGATTGTTCCCCCTCACTCGGCGCTGTTCCAGGATCAAGGGTTAGCGCGTGGAACCCAGACTTGCTTGGGTTCCATTTCGTATTTGTTTGAGGAATATCTAACATGATCATAACATCTTTCTAAAGTCTTTTGCCGAGAGTGACATTGATACCGTAGATGACCGATTTTGCCACAATGCATGCAAACTCGGTTGTCATAAGTGTCAACGTATTTAGGTTTCCATTTACCATAGAAGCTTCTTGTTCTTTTATGAAAAGTTCGGTTAGGCGTTTGTCCATAACCGTTTTTGTGCCTCTGAACCAGTCTATCGAACCAGTTTGGTCCAGTTCTAGGTGGCTGTTGATATGGTCTAGAACTGGGTTGTCCTCGGGTTCTATTGCCCTTAAAGGGTTGGTTCTGAAAATTTGATTTTTGATTAGATCGAATATCCCTTAGAATATATCCGAGACCTGCAGTCTCGTTTACTTTCTTATTGTGCTGAGAAGGACCAGTTCCAGAATGATGTCTAGACTTGGTTTTGTTCGTTGCACTATAGGATTGATATTCCGGTCTATTTTTAAAATCAGTGCACTTGGCAACAAGACGATGAAGATGATCAATTAAAGTACCAACGCTCGGAATTTTTGAAAGAAGTTTTTCATCATGATTAACTTGTTTGTTCATACTATCGAGCTTAAGAGAGCAAATGATTTGATCTTGTTCTAAAACCACTTCACTATACTTAAGCCTTTCATCTATTAACTCTCCCACTTTTGTTTCAAGCCTTATCTTGGCTCTCGTGGCTTCCTCGAGTTTAGACTCAAGCTCAGTGATTTGTGATTTAAGATGATCATTTTCAGAAAGGTTTTGATTAAGCTCAATAGTCAATCTTTTGAAAATTTTCCGAGCTTTGGTTTTGGATAGAGAGTCAAACTTAGATAGAAAATTTTCAAGGTTTACCTCAAAGCTCTCTTGGTCGGATTCCTCGTCAGAATGAGCCATAAGACATAGACCCGCATGGTTGGTGTTCTTATCATTTTCCTCTTCTTCATCATCAGAAGAATCTCCCCATGCTGCCATCATGGCCTTTTTGAGATCTCTCTTGAACCCTTTGTCTTCGCTGAACCTCCGGTTGGAACTAAACTTGTTCTTGTCGCAGTTCCGGTCATTTTTCTTTTGTGAACAGTCTTTAGCCCTGTGCTCAAAGGAACCACAAACAAAACAACCTTGGTTATTAAAGGATTGAGTATTCCTTTTACCTAGTTTGGTACGGTTGTTCTTGAATTTTCGGTACATCCTCCCAAATTGTTTTGCAAACGTGCTCATCTCATCATCCGATTCACTTTCGGATTCTTCTTCTTCTTCTTCTCGAGCCTTTAGAGCTATTCCTCTTTCTCGTCTAGCATTCTCGGCATCTTGTTCTTCTTGAAGACCCAGTTCATATGTCAAGAGTGATCCAGTCAAGTCTTCAAGCGTCATGGTGGATAGATCTTTTGCTTCTTCAATAGCCGTGGTCTTAGACTTCCACACTTGGGGCAGGCTTCTCAAAATCTTTCTCACTTGATCTTCCACTGTAATTTCTCTTCCAAGGGCTGAAAGCTCATTGATAATGTTAGTAAAGCGTGTAATCATATCCTTAATTGACTCTTTTGGCTTCATTACGAATAATTCGTAATTACGCATGAATATGTCAATCTTAGATTTTTTTACACGTGAGGTTCCCTCATGAGTGACCTCGAGCAAATCCCACATTTGTTTTGCAGTCTTGCATCCTAGAACCCGATTGTGTTCGGCAGGACCAAGACCGCAAATTAGATATTTAAGGGCTTGGGCATTATGCTCGAGTTTCTCATAATCTTCAGAAGTATATTCAACTTTAGGTTTAGGAACAACATTACCTTCGGCGTTTCTCTTTGTGATGATATTATCACCACTTTCAATTACATTCCAAACCTGGTAGTTATCGGCCTTGATAAAGTTTTCCATCCAACTCTTCCAAAATTGATAGTATTTGCCATTGAACAATGGTGGTCGTTGGGTCGAGTACCCTTCTTCCAATCAGTCAACCGTATTCATTTTGCCGGATCTCTTCCCAAGGTATTAGCCTTTATGTGGTGAAGACCGGCTCTGATACCAATTGATGAAAACGGTTAGCAACACAAGAGGGGGGGGGGGGGGGGGTGAATTGTGTTCGTGTAGAACCGTGGCAGTTTTTCGCCGAGTTCTAGTGTGGGATAAAGGGAATTGCGAAATAGTAAAGTGCACAAGAATTTAACGAGGAAAAATCCCTTGGCTCAAAGGGATTAAAAAACCTCGACCTCCCTCGGAGGAATTTTAACAACTTCACTAAAAGCCTTTGAATGATTACAAGGGAAACTCTCCTAGTCTACCCTTGAGCCACCCCAACTCTATCCTCTCTAGGAAGCGTTACGCTTCTCTACCTTGTGGGTAGAGAGCCTCTCAGCTTTACAACAAAGCTCTCACTCACACAAACCAACCCGAGGAGGCTACTCTTAGCCAATTCTCAAAACCCCATTACAATATGAAGAAGGGAAAGAAGAAACTCTATCTAGAACTCCGAGTGAGCAGTTTCAGGTGCCTTGAGCTTCGTATTTTTCTCGAGCCTGTCTCTTGATATTTCTCTGGTTAAGCACGCTTTAATTCTCTTTTGCTGCTTCGTTTATTAAGCAGACCGTTTGAGTAATCCTCCTTGAATAGTTGATCTCCTAATCTTGAGACTTGCCTTGATATTTTGAATTACTTTCCTTCATAATATTCCTCAAATCCGAGCTTGATATATGTAAGCCAATCAAACACCCAAAATCTCAAGGTAACATATTAATCACGCACCAAGTGAATAAACAACTCAATCAAATCACGTGGGTTTAATTAAGGTGGGGATATTTCAAGCTTTTTGAATTTATTTCCAAATAAGGTAAGCTTTGATCAACTCTTTAAAAATCAGGGAATTTATTCGTATCAAAAGCAAGGATGCAACGGCCTATTTGCCATAATAGAATTTTCTTAAAAACACTTTCCTTTTCTAAGTGGATGCAATCATTAAAAATCCTTTCCATAAAAGATATTAAATTAATCTTTTAATTAATGATGCACCTTTTCAAATTACAAAGGAGTGCAGATCATGCTACGGTCACCAAAGCACAAGTCAAGCAATCCTTAATTAATTTTGCAAGCCAAAAGTACTTTCCATAAAGTAAAAATAGCAATTACCTTTTATAAGATTAGAAGCACAATTACGTACATATTAAAAGGCACTCATATTACTTTACATAAAGTAATATACCACTCAAATAAGCACTCATAAGGAAAGCACATTAATTTTGAATTAAGTAGGTGCAATCAATATTAATTCAAACCATATCACGGAACTAGAACTGGGGGCGGTTCTGTTCGCCGTTCCACCTGCATGGTTGGTTCATCAACAGGAAACTCACAAGTGTTTATAGACTAGGTCTATCCTTTGTTCCTGCATGGTTAGTCATCAACAAAACAACATATTCAACACATAGAATGATCATTACAGGTTGACATTTAAATTAAGAACATATATATGCTATAATATATAGTTAGAATTTGATCCAAAAAATGATAAAATAGAAACAATATATATGTAATATGATCATTATTTAAAATGTATTGCAGTTTAAGAAGGAGAATGGATGTGGTTACATTCCAGCAGCCATAAAGATAAAAGACGAAGAGGTTGTTAGTGAGAAAGCAATCACAACAACACTTAGAAGAGCATTAACCTTCTACTCAATGCTTCAAGCTAAAGATGGTCATTGGCCCGCAGAGTCCGCAGGCTCATGTTTTTTCCTTCCTCCTTTAGTGAGTTCAAATATCATAATATATGATTACATACATACAATAGAACCATTGCATTCTTGGCACACTGGCTGTGTACACATGCATTTTGGCATAAAATCCCACCCTTTTCAAATGAATTGCATGTGAATACAAGCAATTATGAGAGTTGTGTACATTTTGTGTACTAATTTTATGTACACCTGGTATTTTTGTATAGAATATGGTACTTCCCACCTATAAGAGTTTCTACGGTGTGTCATGTCTCTGATTACGTTCGTATCACGTAGGCAACCGCCGTGCAATCCAACACAATTCATTTAGGAAACTGGGAGAGTATATTAAGAAAAGATGTACCAATTAAACTCCAATCAATTTAGGGAAATCATATTATTATGATTCATGCAGGTTCTGGCATTGTATGTGACGGGATCAATGAATAGAGTATTAACCTCAGAGCACAGAAAAGAGATGATTCGCTATTTGTACAATCATCAGGTAGCTATATACTTCGTACTTCGTATGTGCTAAATCATGTTGAAGTTTAATTATATCTTATCAAATTATGTTGCACCAATCATATATTAATCTATAAATAATGTAATTAGAAATTGTCCTATATGTGAGTAAAACATAGCTAGACATTTCTTTTTCAATAAATGGGACTGCAAATGGCTGTATCAAACTATGATCTCTCTTGAAGTCCTACACTGATAAATTAAGAAGTAATAAAATGTTATATTAAAATCTTGAGCTACTTCTCTTTTCAATGTTGATTTTTAGAATGGAATCTCAAATCTTATAAATTAACAATCTCATATAATAATTCGATTACAAAATTATCGTATTTTCTCCTATTTACAGAGGAAAATTTCTCTTATTTATAGAGAAAACCACACGTTTTAATTTGCTCCCTTTGTATAAAAGAGTTTAGATAATTTTATTGATCATGCTAACTTTGTATGACGAAACACCCATTCTTCATCAATAGTGGTGTGAAAGCCTATTATTGCATCAAACTACCATTTGATGATGATAATTAAGTCTCAATTAATTGTCACACATACTACAAAACTGGTTTGCTCGCTACACATTATTTTTCAAAGTTGATGATCCTTAAATTTTAATAACTTTCCCCACTTTTTATTTCCTAAAATAATGCCCTAACAAATTAAATATTCTACACGTATTATTATGTTTTATTTTGTAATTATAAGAATGAAGATGGAGGTTGGGGGCTACACATTGAGGGTAATAGCACCATGTTTGGTTCTGGAATAAGTTACGTGGCTCTAAGATTGCTAGGGGAAGGGCCAGAGGATGGAGAAGATATGGCAATGGCTAGAGGAAGGAAGTGGATTCTTGACCATGGTGGTGTCATCAACATTCCTTCTTGGGGCAAATTCTGGTTATGTGTGAGCACCTATCTATATCATCTTTTTCAGTTGGAAAAACTATCAATTTGATCATTGGAAAATGTTAATTAAGTCCCTGTACTTTTTAAAAAATCAATCAAATCTCAAAACCTTGAAAAAAAGTTCAATTGAATTCATTAGCAGGTTACCCATCACATCACCAATTGACCCGTTGACGTGGCACACATGTGACAGTCCATCAGCATTGACTTTGCTGACGTGGCACACACGTGGAAGCCCAACCTGCCATATCTCAGTGATGTGGCACACATGGGGACCGTCGCATATGTGCCAACTAAGCGGTTGACCTGTTGACATGATAAGCAATCTGCTAATTGTCTCAATTGAACGTCTTTTCAAAGTTCGGGGAGTCAATTAATTTTTTTCAAAGTAAGAGGACCTAATTAACGTTTACGTGATAGTACGAGGAGCAAACTGACAATTTTCCTTTCTGATTTTATCATTGTTGTTTGTTATTATTATGATTATTACTATCTTCCTCTAATTTTATGTGTCCTACTTTGATTTGAAATAATTATTTATAAAGCGGTTAAAAACAAAGTTTGTGATTGAGATTTGAATATTATAGAATGAAATGTTGTAGATCTCATATTTTATTGGAGATATTTTTGGGAGATATTTTTGGGATTAAATATTTTATTTTAGCTAGAATATTATCTCATTATGACTTACTTTATTTAGCCTATTTTTTAGGTGACCGATCCAAATTGATCGGCATCACCCATGTATTTAATCAGCCGATTGGCTCTTGTTTATACACAGAAAAACATCCTTCTCTATACCTCTTTTATTCCATACGTATACTCTTTTAATATGGTATCAGAGCCTCGTATTGGCAACTAGATTTCCGCAGCCATGCCGACGGCCGAAGAAGGATCAACGGCGGCAACAAAGATTGACTACACATCCCCATATTTTCTGGGTCCTCAAGATAGGCCGGGTGATTTTATCACTCCGGTTCGTCTGACGAATACCAACTACGAAGAATGGGCCAACGCGGTGCGACTGGCACTCCGAGCAAGGCGTAAATATATCTTTGTTGACGGAACGTTAAAAAAAACCGACACCTCCTTGCACCGAGGAGGAATGGCTGGTTAATCACTCAATGATCGTCTCTTGGTTGTTGAATGTGATATCTCCGGAAGTCAAGGGGACTTTGTCACATTATGATGATGCCCTGCGACTATGGACTGACTTGAAAGAGAGGTTTGGGTCTGTTGATGGCCCGAAAATACACCAAGTGAAAACAGATTTGGCACGGTGTTCTCAAACGAGAGGGATGCCGGTCGGTACCTATTACGCAAAGTTGCAAACTTTGTGGGACGAATTGAACAACTATGAGCCTTTGATTCGGTGTAAGTGCAACGGGTGCACTTGTGATGTACTCGGTCAGCATGAAAAGAGGAGGGAGTCGGAACGCCTCCATCAATTTTTGATGGGAATCTATACGGAATTTTTTGGAGGTGTACGATCTCAATTGTTAACACAAACTGATCTGCCAACTCTCAACCGGGCTTACCAACAGATGACTCAAGAAGAACGGGTTAGAGGAATTGTGCAGGCACAGGAAGAACGGCCTGAAGTTCTGGGTTTTGCGGTTCGAGCTGAAAACAAGGGTGCAGGCCGAGGGATCAAGGTGGATAAAACCGGATTAACTTGCACATATTGTAAGTATTCGGGACATGAGGTAACCAATTGCTTTGAACTTAATGGCTATCCGGATTGGTGGGGAGATAGGCCTCGCTTGGGAATAAAAAACGGGGGGCGTGGTCGTTCTACTCCTACTGGAGCGGCTGGAGCAGGACGAGGGAGAGCAACTGCAAAAGCCCATGCTGCTGTCACTGAAATTGTGCCTAAACCGAGCCCAAAACAGGCTGAAGGAAGTAGCGGGCAGACTGCTCCACTCCCGGGATTCACGGCCGAACAATGGAACTCGCTTCTCTCCGTGATTGGTAACTCCTTTTCTACTAACGAACGCATGGCCGGTAAGTTTAATGATAATGCCTGGATTATTGATACTGGTGCTACCAATCATGTGTGTGGAAATCAAACTTTATTATGCCATATTAAAAATGTTGAACCATGCACTGTTGGTCTGCTAGACGGACAAACTGTTTTAGCCACATTGGAGGGAAGTGTGCGTTTTACGGATGATTTATACTTGAATAATGTGCTATTTGTTCCGCAATTGAAGTGTAATCTTATCTCGATATCTCAATTGAGCGATAAATTGAATTGTTTCGTCCAATTCACAAGTAATTTGTGCGTTATACAGGACCGTCCCTCGAGGAGGCTGATTGGAACGGGTGAACGGGTGAATGGACTGTACTACCTGCAAGAGGGAATAACAGCACATGTGTTGACAGTTACAGATTCGAAGAATAAAGTGGCGGAATTATGGCATCAACGAATGGGACATCCTGCTTCTCATATTGTTGAAAAATTGGCTCCCGTAAGTGGATTGAAAAATTTTGGAAATTTTCCCTGTGATATTTGTTTTAGAGCTAAGCAGACAAGAGACCCATTTCCTTCTAGTTTAAATAAAACTCATGACATTTTTGAGATGATACATTGTGATTTGTGGGGTCCATATAATACCCCTTCTTCTTGTGGAGCTAGATATTTTTTGACAATTGTTGATGATTATTCACGTGCTGTGTGGGTTTATCTGCTTGTTGATAAGAGGGAAGTTCTCAAAATGTTCCTCTCATTCACTGCCATGGTAGACCGCCAATTTTCTAAGAAAATAATGCTCGTACGAAGTGATAATGGGACAGAGTTTAATTGTTTGCATGATTTTTTCCACACTAGTGGCATTATATTTCAAACCTCTTGTGTTGGGACCCCTCAACAAAATGGGCGTGTAGAACGCAAGCACCGCCACATTTTAAATGTTGCTCGTGCTTTGAGATTTCAGGGAAGTTTGCCTATTTCTTTTTGGGGAGAATGCATATTAACTGCCTCTTATCTAATCAATCGGACACCATCTGCTATTCATGAGTATAAAACACCATACGAGATATTATTTGGAGAGCTTCCGTGTTATAAATCTTTACGTGTCTTTGGATGTTTATGCTATGCTTTTAATATGAAATCGAAGGGAGACAAATTTGCAAGTCGTAGCAGAAAGTGTGTCTTTGTGGGGTATGTCTTTGGGAAGAAATTTGCACCTATTTTTTAGGTGACCGATCCAAATTGATCGGCATCACCCATGTATTTAATCAGCCGATTGGCTCTTGTTTATACACAGAAAAACATCCTTCTCTATACCTCTTTTATTCCATACGTATACTCTTTTAATATATTTCTTTCAAAATAAGTAATGTGACACTTACTGTGTGACAACCCCAAAAGAGAAATAGGACAAGTAAAATATAACGGATGGAGTGTTAGTTTAATATTTTTTATTAATTAAATTATTATTGTCATATATTATTATACTTATTGTTGTGTTATAGGTACTGGGGATATACGAGTGGGATGGTTGTAATCCATTACCTCCAGAAATGTTGCTTCTTCCCAAAATTTTCCCTATCCACCCAGGTAATTAAGATAAACAATCCACAATGTAATTTCTTCAACCAATGATAGTGACTACTGAGCCAATCGTCACTAATTAAGAAATACTCCTTTTTTTTTGTTCCAAACTTAATAATTTGTGTGCGTATTTATGTTATTAGGAAATTTTATGTCATATAGCCGCCTCACATTCATTCCGATGGCGTATTTATACGGAAAGAGGTTCGTGGGGCCGGAAACGGAAGTGGTTCGCTCTCTAAGACAAGAAATCTATACTCATCCCTACCACCGGATTCATTGGAATAGCCTCCGTTTCCTCTGTGCTAAGGTACATTATGTGATTAAGTGTGTGTCTGCAATTGCTTCAATTTTAAAAAAGTGATTTTTTAAAGTTATTTTGGGAAAAGTGATTAATAGTAAAAGTTGGTAATGTTTGAGAAAAAAGTGATTCTGAAAAAGTAAAAGTTGGTAGTGTTTAAGAAAATAAGTACCTTTTGTGTAATATAAAAAGTGAGAAGCAGTTTAAAACACCCTTCTACCTGCTTCCAGCTTTTAGCTTTTAAGTGATTAATTTAAGCAGAACCTGTCATTTGAAAACACTCTTTTCAACTTTTTTAAGCCAAAAACCGAAAAGCGCTTTTTTAAGTAACCCCAAACACTCCTTAAGGGCCTGTTTGGATGGAGTGTTTGGAAGTGTTAGTAATGGAAGTGTTAGTAAGTGTTAGTAAGGGCTCGGAAGGGAAGGGAAGTGTAAGTGTTAGACATAATTTTACCTTGTTTGGGAGAGTCAAATAAATGAAGTGTTAATAATGGAAGTGTTAAAGAAAGAGTAAAGAAAGAGTAAAGAAAGAGTAAAGAGAAGAGATGAAAAAACAAACCATCAGACCCGTGGGAAAGACATTCGAAGTGAAATGTCGAAGCATTTTATGTTTTTCGGGCAAATGAGAAGAGTAATAATTGTCCAACACCTCAAAACACTCCAAATCGGGGTGTTAAAAAAATGGACAATTGAGGTGTTGGGAAGGTTATTATTAACACTTCCTAACCATTACTAACACTTCTTAACACCTCTGGTTTTTTCTCCCAAACAAGTGTTAGCATCAATACTTACTAACACTTCCATTACTAACACTCCTCAACACTCAATCCAAACAGGCCGTAAGTTGCTCATATCTCATGCATCGTAATGTTCACAAATAATAGTGACAATAATTACATACCGAGTAGTACTCATATACTACTCCATAATATACTTCCTCCGTTCCTTTTTAATTGCAACAGTCAACATTTCACGTTTGCCAACGCACAAGTTTGACCATTAATATCTTTCATTCCGTATTAGTAAAAAATTTAAAAAAATCATATTTTGAAAATTTAGAATGAGAAGAATGTAACAATTTTTTTTTTAAATTTAATTTATAATACATAAATAAATAAAATGTAGTCAAAGTAGAATATGCGAATAGTGCAAAAAGTCCAATGTTGCAACTAAAAGAGAACGGAGGTAGTATTACGTAGTATATCAACTTTTACAATTATGATCCCAATGCCGTAAAGACTATCTCAACCTTAGCTACGATAGGATAAGGAGGGGTCGGATGCAGGGGCGGATCCAGGAATCTTAGATGCCCTGGGCTGAATAGAAATTATACTAGACTTAAATATTAAAGGGGTGGGCTAAATGCGAAAAATGAAAAAATTTACACTAAAAAAATTGAAAAAATTCTAAGTTGCCCTGGGCTTCAGCCTACCATAGCCTATACATAGATCCTCCCCTGGTCGGATGTACGCGGTCGACAGTCTTACTCCTGCATTAAAGCACAAATAGACTGTTTTTGGATGACTCATCATGGACTCAGGGGTGGAGACAAGGGGAGGTTGGCGGTGGCCTCGGGCCCTCGGCCCCTGCAAGGAAAAAATTTGTGATGTATATATATAAATATTTATAAGTAGTAAAAAATATAATGAAAATTTAAGTTTTGGGTCATGCTATATAAATTCCTTAAGCCCCGGCCCCTTTAATCTGTCAATCCTGACTCCGCCACTACCCATAGTGAAAATGACGTCCAAAATTGTATGGACTAACTGCTGTTTCATTACAAAAAAACATATATAGCCAGCTTAGTGAACCATTTTGATTTATTTCATCATATTTTCAAGCCACAAAATAGTGAATTTTTGGCTCCATTGCAAATGATGGAAAATAACTTTTACCACTACGTATTAAACAATATTTCTATAAAATTTAAAGCATCACTTTTTAAAATAGAAGCATTTTGACAAAAAAAATAGAAGCAACCACGGATATTCTCTTAGTAGTTAGTACGTACGTATTGCTACCGCCTACCAGGCCACCGGCTGTGGTACGGATACTCTAAATTAGTCTATTTCGAAAGATATAATAACATAAATATACGAATATATATAGTATTACGTAAATGACTAAAATAACCATTATGAATAACAATGTGATACTTTATAAAAAGTGACTACTATGTATATTGTTAATTTCTAGTTACACAATCGTGATCATGAAGTTTTTCATACAGAATTGTCTATAATAGTATCATTTTAATAATATTTTATGAATACTCCATATAATGTTTCAATCTAAGAATATTTTTAATTGGATTAATTTTTTTGATCTACTTTGATTTGATTTTATCTGGTCTATTTAAATCTGGTTCAAATTAATCTTATCTATATGTGATCTATGTGTACTTTACAACTGTCAAAGTTTAGTGAGGTCTAACATATTTGGTATAGTCACAGTTTGATATGTTATGGTCTTGTTTAGGATTGAAGCTACCAATGAACTCTTAAAACGTTATTCTTTCTGCAACAAAAACATTTCACATTACAATTTACAAGCGTACTTTGTTCTTTAAGTAAGACTAAATAGATAAGTAAATCATACGTAGTATGCCAGTATGGTATGAATATAAACTTAAGGGCCGTTCTTGGTGTACACAAGATTACACAAAATGCGTACATTGCTCGTGTACATGCAATTAGGGGGATTTTAGTATCCAATATAATTATGCTCCTTTTAAACGAATTGTCTGTCTACACAGACAAGTAGAACGATTTTGTGTATAATTTGTGTATAACTCATTTTTCTAAACTTTATATCTTATTCATGTTTTATTATACTTATTTTACCATTTTAAGTACCTTCTTTTGACAACTCTTTTTAGGAAGATGTTAATTACCCGCCCAACGCAATGCCGTATTATATGTACGGGTTTATACAAAACTTTGTTGAGCCTGTCCTAAAGATTTGGCCATTTTCAATTGTGAGAGAGAAAGCCCTCAAGCGGGCATTGGACCAGATTCATTATGAGGACCAATGCTCCCATTACATGGACATTGGCATTACCGTAAAGGTAACCAAATTTAAATTACTCCAAAGTTTATTACCATATTTTTTATTTTGTGTATCATACGTAGTACAATATTTATTTAATTTTATAACTTCTTATATATGTCTCCTTTTTCGTAGAAATTAAATAATATTATGCGTTAGTGTTTAATTACCTTTGAAGGCAGCGGCCATTGTTGCTTGTTGGGATGAGGATCCAAATTCAGAGGCATTCAGAAGGCATCTTGCTCGTCTCCCGGATTACTTCTGGGTAGCAGAAGATGGCATGAAAGTGCAGGTTATAAACTACTTGTGTTTATGGGGTGTTTGGAATTGATTCTGCTTCCACTTTTTTCTAACACCAGAAGCAGAATCAGAATCACTTTTTCGGAAGTAGGTCTAGTTTGGATTCTAAGAAACTGCTTCTATGAACAATTTAGAGCACATAAAGTATTTCTACACTTTCCATTCAAACATTCCAATAGATGTTTTTACTCGCTTAGCAGAAACAGTTCTAAAAAAATAAATCCAAACACCTCCTATGTGCAAAATCTATAATGTGTTCAAATTGAATTAGATCAAGTTTATGTGTTAATTTTTTTCCACCCACATCAATTTTTTTTGTTACTCATGTCACTACTATATGTTTAATTTGGATTGATGATGCAGAGCTTTGGAAGCCAAACGTGGGACTTATCTTTCAGCATTCGAGCCATTCTTTCAAGTAATCTATATGAAGAGTATTGGCCAACACTTAAAAAGGCACACCAATTCTTAAAAGCTTCTCAGGTTCAAATTATACTATGTATTTAATGAACTCTTTTACTTTTGTTGCGTTATTACTTCATCATAATTCATAATTATACCAAATGTTTATAAAATGCCACTTTTTCGTCCAATATCATTATGTTAGTACTTGTTTATAAAAAATTGCTAACTCGGGATTTCAATTATTGCCTAAATTTCAAGTAGTGCTATCAATGGATCGATCCATGCTAGCAAAATTGCAATGTATGGTAGAACATACTAAATAACACTCCATACATATACTAAAGGGAAAACTATCAATTAAGTCAATTAAGTCCTTCTATAGGAGACTCTGTCCGGTCGTCGCGATTTGGGGCGGTTCCCGGTGGAATTTTTTGATGAAATTTTTTGAGCATCTTATTCATCAAGTCTAGTTTACTCATACCAAATTTCAGCTAAAAATTTAATCGGGAGCGCATTCAAATTAATTCGAGAACGCAAAAATGCGCAGTTATCTTCAAGAATTATTCTGAATGTGTTCCTGATTGAATTTTTAGCAGAAATTTGGTATGCGTAAACTAGACTTGGTGAATAAGATGCTCAAAAAATTTCATCAAAAAGTTCCACCGGGAACTGCCCCAAATCGCGACGGCCGGACAGAACATCCTATAGGACTTAATTGAACTTTGTATTAAAGTTCGAGAACCTATTTGACAGTTTATCCTATACTAAATGATTATGTGTTTGAGTTTTTTGGCTTCAAAAAATTAAGACACAATATTATTATACACTACAAAAAATAACGATATTCGCGTGCCTTAGGATAGATGGATCAAATTTGTCACGGATTTTGGCACGTACATATGTGACATATCCATGTCAAATCCGCTATGAATTTAGACGAATAAGTGCCAAAGATTCCTACCAAATCCGTGTCAATATCGTTTTTTTACGGTGATATTTTGTACGAGCTGAGTTTCTACATGTACATTTCGTAAAGTTTTATCTGATCTCTATATACATTTCTTGATGTGAACATTTTAGGTTTCATCCAATCTTCCTGGAAATTTTGAAGAAATGTATAGGCACCCCAACAAAGGATCTTGGACATTCTCAACGCAAGATCATGGTTGGCAGGTCTCAGACTGCACAGCGGAAGCACTTTTGGTAAGCACATTAGTGCATTCCATTATTATACATGGTGGATTATAGTATTATATGTTATATGTTGGGTGTGTTTCGGAAAATAAAGAAAATTAATTAAAATAAATTAATTAAATAAATGACTAACGAAAAACAAGAAATGAGATAATAAAGCAGAATATAGTCAAAGCTCGTACAACGCATGATTTCCTTAAAACGTATTTGTTGCCTCCCGTGGTGCTAGGAGCGTTGCAAGAATCGTTTCCCAGGATACGATGACTAACGAACAACCGTTTAAGCACTTAAACAATTGTTCCGGCGAACTGGAACAAAGGTTGAACACAGAGGAATTTTTCTGGAATGCTAGAGGTGTTTTTAGCTCTGAAATACGTGAAGGAAGTGTATTGTGCGTTGTGTCTTGTTGCAAACCACCTGCAGCCATTTATAGGGAAGATTTGTTGTGTGTTAATGGATATGAACGTTGGTAATCAATGTCCAGCTTGTTGGCATTGATTTGTCCAGAAAACCGTCCATTTATTGCAAAGGAACGTTGGACATTTATGGTGTTGTAACGTCCCAGCAGTAGCCTACTGCGGGCGTTCACAACACTGCATAGAGTAGTAGCCTGCAGTGCAGCCTACTGCCGGGAGCAGCTCGCCCGCGCACGCAAGTCGGGCGACATTCGTGTTCGCAGGTCTTCCGCGCACGCAAGTCGGACTTTTTGTTCTCCGGTTTCGGGATTTGATCCGACCCAAATTGGAAGTGCACCCCACTCAAAAAATTGCCTCAAAATGACCATTTTATGCAATTTAAGCTAGTACTACATAAGTACTTTTTTATTTATTAAGTGGATATTTTTAGTATGTTAAATCTGACCATTTTGACTTCACGTTTTTCTATGCTCACATTTTATTTATGTTTAAAATAAATAAATATAAATGTTATAAATCTGTAGTTTATGTTTGAAAATGTTTATTTGATCCATTTGGATTTTATATACGGAGTATACCATACTACGTATTAATTAGGCCTCCAAGTTTGTATGTAAAAATTTGGCCTACTTCACATTCGCATTAGATAAGGCTCGTTTATGAGGAGACCAAACTAGAAATTTTGCATTTTACTATTTGGTTAATACACCATAAACTGCTCCCTATAATTTGTTATTTGTAGAACAAATTTAAGCTTTTAATTTATATAGTTATTTAATTGTTTTTTAATGAATTTGTTTAATTTTATGTTTTAACTTTATGTGCCAGGCTGCGCTTAAGTTATCTCAGATGCCTACAGAGGTCGTTGGTGAGCAAATTGAGACACAACGCTTACACGACGCTGTAAATATTATATTGTCTCTCCAGGTAATTAATATCTCCAGGTACTTAATAATGATTTCTGATCTAATTGATTCTTAATATCATGTGGATTAACTTCTTTCAATATTCATGCATTAATTTTGGGGTAATTTGAGTTTGCACTCCATTTTATTGTCCAAATTGGACTTTGCACTGTGTTCTTTTTATAGAAATCTTTGTTTTGCACCCCAACCTCATATGAAAAGACAAAAACGAGGTGCAAAGTCCAATTTGGACAATAAAATGTAGTGCAAAATCAAATTACCCCTTAATTTTTATCAAAATGGGCCTTTCCATAAATATTAAAGTATGGAAGTATTTCCAGTAAAAAAACATGTATGAATCAAGAATTTCATATATTTTTCCTAAGTTAGGATAATTTCTTACTCTATAAACTATATATGAATACATGTGCCGGTTTTAAAATATTACGGGAGGCTTACCTAATGAATTGAATTTCGAAACCAAGACTGTATATATACTAAATATGTTCTATTTACGTTGAAAGCGTATACCATAAAATTTTATGAATACTTATTATTAGAAAAATTAATTCATATATACTTTGAAAATGATCTGATGTTGTTTTGACAAAAAATGCTAAAGGTAAAACTACAGCCCTAAAATGCTAAAAATGTTTATCAATTGTGGCAGGTCAATTAGACAAAGTAATAAGTTCACAAAGAACATGAAGAATTATTGAGAAATTATTCGTTTTTCAAACTTCAAGCTCATATAATTGTGTTAGGTATTTTCAAGTTCAAGGGTACTTCGGGGCTGGATAGCTTCAACTTTTTCTTGATTTATTATGAAAATAATTATCTTATTTAATTCTCTTTTCTTCAAGTTAGTAACTTCTTTGGCTAATTTGCTTTTTCAAGAAAAAAGAAATGCTCTTCCAAAAAAAATGCAATTCTCCAACGATAAGTGAAAATTGAAAGCAACTCCACAAAATCGTTGAAATTTCCTCTTAACATTAGGATGTTTTCTTTTGGACTGGAATTTGCTAGTCTGGTCTGATAAATGTCTGGTCTCTGTGTATTTTATAACAGCGAAAATCAAGTCTGATCTGGTCTAAAACTGAAAACAGTCTAAAAGAAAACATCCTTAATGAACTAATAAAAAAGTACCCCATATATACTTCGTATATAGTATGATACACGTCCCAAGTGATCATGATTTCGATTTTCGACTAATTTGTTACGGAGTATTTGAATTGAAATATATACCTAGTACTCCCTCCGTTCTTTAATATAAGTCCTCTTAGGCTTTGGCACGGGTTTTAAGAGGAAAATAGTAGGGGTAGTGTAAAAGGTGTAATGAGTAGTGGGTAAATGAAAAAGTAGGAAAGAGAAAGAGGTAATGGTAATAAAAGTGAGGGTATAAAGGTATATTTAAAGTAAAAACTTTCCTTAAATGGAAAGGAGGACAGATAAAAAAAACGTCCCAAAAAGGAAAGAAGGACTTTTATTAAAGAACGGAGGGAGTATATTTTATGTGATCTAACGGGAATGTTTTTAGCTGGATTCTTCTGACTTATTAAAGTATATAATTAATTAACTAATTAAAATAAATACTAGCTGAGGCCTGAGGAGGTTAGTAGTATAGAAGAAAGTATGATCAATTCCAACATGATTTAGAGACTAGTTATTGAATAACAGTTTTGTTTTAATTTGATAGAGCGAGGATAACGGCGGGTTTTTTGCATGGGAGCCTAGACGAACATACAATTGGGTTGAGGTGAGTATAAGCAAACCATGTATAGTTATCATCATGAACTATTTATTTATCATTTCGTTCAAAATTATCATTTATCATTCCCCACGATTTTAATTAATTACTAGTAACCTCGCTTCCGGAAACAGCCTCTCTATACTTTAGTACATGAGTAAGAGTGTAAGACTGTGTACATCCGACCCCCCTTAGTCCACTGTAGGTGGGAGCTCTTGCGGCACTAGGGTAATGATGATTGTTGAGGATCGATTCCGTCGCCGTATTCCGGCTCAGACAGTCCGGAGCTCGGTTTCCAATCGTCTCTTGTGCACTCCTAAGCTAAGGGAGCAACTTCCCTAGATAGCCACACCTACACTCACACTTCTAGCCTCACAAAGAAGAAGAAGAAGGAATGCTGCCTCACCAGAACTATCTCTCGGCCAGGGAGGAAACAAGGTTCAACTAATGAAACTGGCTTCGCTTACAAGGTGCAGGTCTGCCTATATGTATACATAAGAGACTTTTGGCATATCAACCTAAGGATTGGACGGACAGACAATAATACATGGCAACAGCTCAAGCAAGTTGGACTAATCCAACACAACCACACAAACAAATATCTCACAACTAACTTAATAATGCCACTCAATCAGGATTCAAACGAGAGAACTGAATAGGCTTAAATCAGTCTGGTGTAGAGAATAGAAGGTGTAGCGGGCTGCTAAAATAGGGTGTCAACTATTATTAATATACAAAAACGTTTGGGCCAACAATATATTAACAATCTCCACCTTTGGCCCAAGGTAGTGCACTTAGACAATCACGGAACCGCAGATTCATCATTGCCGGATCATTACAAGTATAATCACAAAGACAATACAAGTAATAGAGAGACACAAGTACTCTCGTGGTAAAATCACCAAGCTTACCGAGTCCATAAAGGACTTAACTCTACCATAAGGTCCTCGAGTTCAAAACCGAAACCATCACAATGCTATTAACAAACACAAGGTATGTTAATAGCTCACACAAGCAAGCATCGGGGAGAAGTTGGGGATCCCAACTAATCCAACAACCACATAAGGCAAGTACACAGAAAATAAAAGAAACGATATTATTTCTATAACTAGCAAAGATAGAGCTCACATAATCACATGGTATCACATTTTCAAAACACAAAGAAAATAGCATACCAAATATCACAAAGATTTTAATTAATAGAGAATTAAGTACATTTAAAGCAAACTCGGAGGAAATATAGTCAAACACTTTGCACATATTATTTCTCTCATGCTCCCTAATGTCTCTATCTCTAATAACACGACAATCACGCAACTCAAGCATATTGCACACAACATTTATATCATGTTCCACCTTAATAGAAATATTATTTTCTTTATTTTCACCACGAAAATCATTTTCATCCACAAATTTGGGTTTGGTTTCAACAAGTAAATCAGAATGAGATTCAACAGGCAAAAGCTCCACCTCATTTGGAGCAACATCAGGAGAAACAAGTAGACAAGGAAATTCATTTTCAACAAAAATGACATTTCTACTCATCAACACATTGAAGCAAGTTTCACTCCTACACCAAAGCCTATAACCTTTCATGCAATCATGATATCCTAAGAAAACATATTCCTTAGTCTTAGGTTCAGATTTATCATTCACACGATTCACATAAGCAGCACAACCAAACACTCTCAAATTGGGCAAGTCAAACGGTTTGCCCATGAACACAGATTCAGGGCATTTCCCTCCTAAGGGAACAGACGGGGACAAATTAACCAAATCAACAGCATAACAAATAGCTTCCCCCCAGAACTTAGTAGAGAGCCCAGATGAAGCTAACATAGCCCTCACCCTCTCTAATAAAGTTCTAATCATCCTCTCAGCAGCCCCATCCGGTTGGGGTGGGGAGGGAACAGATTTATGCATAGAAATACCCCAAGTATCACATAAATCACCAAGCTGATCATCACAGAAATCAAAACTGACAGTGGTCCTTAAAAAATTAATTTTCTTACCGGTTTGTTTTTCAACAAGGGTTTTCCAGTTTTTAAACTTGTCAAAAACTTCAGATTTATTCTCAATCAACAAAACCCACACTTTCTTTGAAAAATCATCAATCAACGTCAGAAAATAATTTTTCCCGCCATGAGTAGAAACACTATAAGGACCCCACAAGTCAGCATGAATACAATCAAGCACATTAGTACACTTAGGCAGATCAGGAAAACCAACTCTAGACTATTTTTCTAGCACACAGGGTTGCACACAATTCATAGAATCAAGTACGGGTTCAGCATGACAAACATACAAGTTGTTTTTCATCTCAGCTTTGAAAACAACTAAGCAACCCTTCACAACTTTCATGATTCCCTTTCCCCATTTTCCCTTCAAACCCTCATTTTCAAGAGAAGCACACGATAGCAAATTACAGTACAACTCAGGAACATGCCTAACATTCTTCAAAGTAAGCACATAACCAGAAGAGAACCTAAGGCACACATCGATCTCCTATTCCTAGCACATTGCATTTCTTCTCATTTGCTAAAGACACAAAGCCATGCTCAATCTCTCTATAGTTTGAAAAAACATTTTTCAAAGGGGACATATGAAAAGTACAACCAGAATCTACCACCCAATCTGATTTACCCAAAGAATCAGATATCACAGAACTCAAATAGTCATAATCACATAGATTTTTCATAATAAAAACATCACCTAAATCATCTTCACACGTAGTCAACTTAGCATGCTCACTATGCTCATTTTTCCTAGATTTAGGACAGTCTCTTATGAAATGACCAGGTTCATGACAATAATAGCAACGCCTCGAATTAGACCTAGACTTAGATCTATGTCGTCTACTATTATTTTCTCTACCCCTCACATGCATAACTTCCTCGGATTTTCTACCCTCACCCATCTGTTTTAAATCTAATTCCTTACTCTTAAGACCATTTACCACAATGTCAAGAGTCACATTATCTCTACCATACTTAATAGCAGATTTCACATCACCAAAGGAATCAGGAATAGCATTTAAGAGAGCAACAGGGGAATAATCATCTATATGCTTATCACCACACAACTTAATATCCGAAATAAGTTTGGTAAAAACATTCAGATTTTCTTCAATATCTATAGACATATCTAGTCTAAATTTGAAGAACTTTTCAAGTAAAAATATCCGGTTAGACAAAGAGGTCTCAGTATACAGTTCATTCAATTCATCCCACAGAATTTTAACACTCTCTAAAATTCCAACTTTTCTAATCACAGAGTCAGATAAGTTCAAATAAATCACAGGACATGCATTTTCATTCATTTCAGCCCTTTTATCTTCCGTGTCAGAAATTAAATAGGTTTCGCCAACTGCTTTAAAACATTTTTGTTGTATTAAAATACATTTAATTTTTTGCTTCCAAATGCTAAAATCAGATTTTCCATTAAATGGAGTCATACCATATTGATTATAAGCAGACATTTTCACAGAGAAAAATAAGCAACAAAAGAAAATGTAAATTTCGCTGAAAAACAATTTAAATATTTATAAGGCTACAACTATACGGAGCAACTAGCACGAACACGTGGGGAGTATTAACGAGCACCAAACTCAAGTTCAAACCCCTTGTTCTTCCGTATAAGCACAAATAAATAATAAATTTCAGCACAACACAATACAACAATTCAATCAATTTTAACAGCAGTAAAAAACCTAACATATAATTTCTACACAATAAAAGACTAAAAAATCACTACAAAAGCGATAAAAGGGATAAAAGTTAATATACCAGAGCGAAACCCTAGGAGAGGCGTTTCGACCTTACCCACCCAATTTTTAAAAATTGGGATTTTTCTGGACTGTTGATTGACTTTGATCAGCGTTGACTAGCCCACTGCCCAGCTCCAGTCAGCCTAAAAGAAGTCCGGCCCAAATTGTTGAAGCCCCAGCAGACCAGCGTTCCTTCTACTGCCCTGCTCCAGCCAGTGTCCCTGCTCCAGCGTCCAAGCTCAGAAGCCCAATGGCCTGGAACAGCCCAAGTCCAGCCTCCAAGCTTCAGCGAACAGGTCCAACGTCTAAGCTTCCAGATGCGGCTCCAAGTCCCAGCAACTCCACGTGAAATCTTCCGCTTCAAGGTCCTCTGCTCCAGTGTACTGTCCAAAGGCCAGTTTAATTCCACGTTTCAAGTGAAAATTCAAAGGCCCAGCATGTGGGTCCAGTACTGCTTGCGTCCAGGCTCCAACTTTTTCCAGTGAAGCAGACTTCTCTCTTCGTTCAAAACCACAGCTGCGAGCAACTAGCGAGCTGTGCCTCTACGACGAACGAAGAACGAAAAAAAAGACGGCTTCTACAGCGACCTCACCGACGGGCGGCGGCACTCTCAGGTGGCTGGTACTTCCTGCAGCGATATTCAGAGGCTTCAATCGACGGTCGATTGAACAGCTAACCTCCACGAACAATCGAACGGAATTGGGGCGGCAGGGTCTGACGGAGGTGATGAACCAGCGACGACGAACGGCAGTTCAGGCAGCGGGAAACGTAGAACAACGGACCAAAGTTCGGCGGAGCTTTCAAGAGCTTCAACCGGCGACGTACGGCGGCGTGCGGCGTGCGGACGGCGGCGGAGTACGGCGGCAGACGGCAACCAGACTCTGATACCACTGTTGAGGATCAATTCCGTCGCCGTATTCCGGCTCAGGCAATCCGGAGCTCGGTTTCCGATCGTCTCTTGTGCACTCCTAAGATAAGGGAGCAACTTCCTTAGATAGCCACGCCTACACTCACACTTCTAGCCTCACAAAGAAGAAGAAGGAATGCTGCCTCACCAGAACTATCTCTCGGCCAGGGAGGAAACAAGGTTCAACTAATTAAACTGGCTTCGCTTATGTATACAGAAGAGACTTTTTGCATATTAGCTTAAGGATTGGACGGACAGACAATAATACATGGCAACAGCTCAAGCAAGTTGGACTATTCCAACACAACCACACAAACAAATATCTCACAACTAACTTAATAATGTCACTCAATCAGGATTCAAACGAGAGAACTGAATAGGCTTAAATCAGTCTGGTGTAGAAAATAGAAGGTGTAGCGGGCTGCTAAAATAGGGTGTCAACTATTATTAATATACAAAAACGTTTGGGCCAACAATATATTAACAACGATGATGATCATAACATTGCTAGAATTGAAAGATTATATATGGGTGAAAAGTAATACTACTATATAATCATGTACTAAAGTGGTCAAAGTTAAAGATGTAAATCAATTGTGATATGATACACTATTATGATTAAAAGTGAAATTTATTTCATAAATGCTAGCTCCCCTATTATCTTTGATGAATAGGGTCTTTTATGGTTAAACGAGTTAATCGAGTGTGACTTTTTGTCTATTTCAATATATCTGCACTCTAATCCTAGTGAGGTAGTGAGTATGTTTGAGCAATAGGCAATATGTGATGATTAAAGAGAGGAAAATCAAAGATTAAGAAAACCAGTCATAAATGAAAAGGTAGGAATCAATGGAACACATATTTTTTTAATAAGTAGTACTTTAATTTGTTTTTTTTTTGACAGGAAGTAGTACTTTAATTTGTTCACAATTAAAAATACGTTATCATGGCCACAAAACTTGTCTCACGTTAAGCAACACAAATGTTTAAGTATTGCATTCTACGTAGTACGATAGTATGTATTATACGGTCTTTATGTGAATATACAAATTGCATCTATGTACACCATAAAACTTGTCTCATGTTAAGCAACACAAATGTTAAAGTATTGCATTCTATTTCAGAAGCTCAATGCTTTGGAGTTTTTTGAGGATGTTCTTATTGAGAGGGAGTAAGACCTTTTCCCCGTTTTAAATTATGTTTGTAAGAGTGAATTATTATTCTCGTAATTTATTTGTGGTAATAAAATGTCAGTACTCATTTATGATATTGTGTATTATTTTCCAGGTACGTGGAGTGCACCTCATCAGCAATTCAAAGCCTATCACTTTTCAAAAAGTTGCACCCTCAATACAGAAGATGTGAAATTGATAGTAGCATTCGAAGAGGCATTGAATATATTGAGAGCGTACAAAACCTTGACGGTTCATGGTACAATTTAATTGCATATGATTCAATTCCCTTATCTGTTCAATGATTTAACGTATATATTGGCTTCTATATATTTGAAATAAATGTGCTACATTTTGTTCACATTTCAAATATTTTCTCTAATATCTAATCAGCCAAATTCAGTAGCACAATGATCATTGATCAGACAGTATGTATGCGGTATGCCCAACTCACACACACTCGGACACTTAATATGGATACACTACAAAATTAAAATTATGGCATTGACACAGATTTGACACGGATTTATCGATGATTTCATGCTAAATAGCTCGTGCCAATTTGTTTTGGCACAGAATTGGCATAACCCTGCCAAAATCTCTGGCAATTTTTGAAAATCCCTTACAAAAATCCATGTCGATCACGATAGTAGACTAGTAGTCAATTAACTTTGCTCACCGGCCTACAAGTTTGATCTTGTAACTAGTAAATACGTACATGCTCCGTATTAAGGACTATTCATCGAAAGTTATACTTTCCGGAAAATAGCATGAAAAGATATTGTCGTTGTAGTATATTTTAGTCACATACTCCGTATTTTCCATTATGGCGGTGTTTATCATTGTTTGTGCTTCCTTTTTAAAAAACACAAACGTAATCAAAATCAATTTTTCAGGAGTCAATCTCTCTTAACTTTTAAAAGACGGCTTCTAGAAGTGATTTGGAACACTCAAAATTACTTCCACACTTTCATCCAAATATTCCAATATATGTTTTTATTCTTTGAAGGAGTAGAAACAAATTAGAATATAAATAAAATTGTAACATTTTAATGTGTTAAAAAACTGTAGGACTGGAAGCTGGGGGATATGTTACACGTATGCAACGTGGTTTGCTGTGGAGGCATTGGCAACATGCGGGAAGAAGTGGGAGAATAGTGACGTTGTGCGCAGGGCTTGTCACTTTTTGCTCTCAAAGCAGCTCTCAGATGGGGGATGGGGAGAGAGTTATTTATCTTGTTCAACTAAGGTTTGATTTCTTTTTTGTTTTTGAATATTGTCATCGTTTTTCTAATTAAAAATATTTTCTCGCACGTACATAATAGAATATTTATGAGGTTTTTCTTAAATACGGAAGGGACGGAACTTTTACTGGTTAGAACAATAAGAAATTTAGATTGTTTAAAAAGTGTTAGTTAGATTTTTGGAAGAAAAAAACTAGATATATTTTTATTTGAAATGTAGAATATACGGGTAATATTTGTGCAATTTTTTATGCCAAACACAACATCTTTGATTTTGCGCACTAAATGATTTAATTATTAAAGTAATGGAGTATATGACTTACGACCTCCCGGTTCACATACTACTATTACACCGCAACAGGCCCTACTACCCCAATGGGTCCAAACAAGCATCTGGGCTCCCATCGGGTAATGCCCAAAGGCTATGGGCCACGACAACTCATATAATGAACATCTGGCATAGTCAATCCAGAACATTCCTGTCTCTAGGTGAGCCGTCGAGATAGAGCCTTTGGTACCCAAGGGCGAAGCCTTTAGCTTTGGTCCAGATGACCCTCGGTCCTGCGTCATCAGACACTGATCAACTATCGCATTTAATGTTTTTCTACGTGCCCGAATATGCCTTATAATGATGTTTTCCATCATAGACTAGCTTACATATGTATATGCATTTAATCCACTTAGCATTTATGACTAATATATATAGTCGTTCATTGGACAAATGTATTGACTGGTAAATCATTAATACAAGTGCACTCCTCTCTCTAACTTATTTGTTCTTGTTTCTCCATACATACCACTAATGATATGCCGCTTCAGCTATGTATCAGTAAGTAAACTGAGATTACTTTTCTGATTACATTTACTAAAGAAGACGATTCATTTTTTCATATAATCTTTTATTTATTATATTGAAAATATATTTTAAATGTAATTTTGTGTATCAACTTGTTTCGACTATTATTTCACTAATCTTTGTGATTTAGTAGTCAAACTAAATATAATTAACAACAAGCTTTGTTCAACATATGTGTAGGGAGGGTGTGTGTGTATTCCATTAAATGGAAGAAATTAAATTCTAACGACAGACATTACTCTGAATGTGTCTTTATATACTCAAATTGCTACTAGGTGTACACAAACCTAGAAGGAAATCGATCACATTTAGTTCAGACTTCATGGGCTCTCCTAGCTCTTATTGCAGCCGATTATGTAAGTTCACATTATAATGGTCTGTAATTTTACTCGTTCAAAATAAATGCCCCTTTTAAAGAAATCATCCGCTTCCAATATTCAAGAAATGGAGCAATAGAAATTTCTGCCAGATTTGAAAAAAAAACTGCCAAATTTGTGGAAAAAAAAACTAGAGATTTGTAATGTCAAACTTGGTAGAAATTACTTCTATTTAGGGAATAAAAACATGACAGTCCTATTTTGAAATTTCAACTTTTTTACTCCTATTTAGAAAAAATTTCATGGAGCAAAACTCTATAGAGTTTTGATGAATAGAAATGATGGACAAAAATGAGACTAGATAACTTTTAGTGATTATAATCATATTCAAAGTTACTATGATGTAGTCACTATGATATAAACTTTGAATACAATTATAATCATATTCAAAGTTACTATGATGTAGTCACTATGATATAAACTTTGAATACAATTATAAACTTTTAGTGATTATAATCATATTCAAAGTTACTATGATGTAGTCACTATGATATAAACTTTGAATACAATTATAATCACTAAAAGTTACTAAATCGTATTTTTTTCATTAACCATTTATTAGTAATATTTTAGGAAAAATGTCTAATCCATTACTATGATTTCATTATCGTTGAAGGCTAATTTTGGAGAGTGTATAAAATCAAATAAGCGTAAAAATACAAATTAGCATTATATGACGAGAGCACTAATATAAATTACTACATATACGACATACAAAGTAAGAAATATGTATTACATATTACAGTGTATTACATTTGAGTATATGACACTACAAAAAAATTATGGGATTGACACAAATTTGACACAAATTTATCAATGATTTCATGCCAAATAGCTTGTGTGAAAGTATTTTTGACACAAACTTGACATATCCCTGCCAAATTCTCTATGAACTTTGGTAGCCAAAAAACCCTATCAATCTCATGTTTTTTTGTAGTGTGACTTCGTTATACTACGTATAACATTGTAAATATTGTTTAAATCAATTGATTATGTTGAAATTTATGAAGTCTTGGTTCAAGTGGCTGGATTGGGCGATTATGCTGAATTATGATAAAATTATTAGTATTTAATATATATTTTATTAACAAAGTAAAGAAAAAATCATTGAAAAATAGTTAAAATGACTTTCTACAATAACTTCAGCCAATCAAGTCCGAAAAGTAACTTCAATTCTACTTATTTTAATTATTACACAACTCAGCGTACAAAGTCCAAAGTTACTTAATGATTTCATGAAAAAGTAAACTGATAAGCCGAAAATTATGAACATAAATAGGGCTCCATATTTGTTGCTCTGTATTTACTTAACGCTTAATAACAATCAGATTAAGGTGGATCCGTCCCCAGTTCACCGCGGTATCAGAGTATTAATAAATTCACATATGGATGACGGAGACTACCCTCAACAGGTATGGAGTAATAATATATTTATACATTAATACAATAATATATCAATTATAGTATTATTAATATCTTATATATATAAATAGTATGGTTGAATATAAAGATAGTATGGGTTGAAATTAAATATTTTATTTTCCCTCCCAAAAAATGATATTTTTGAAGTATTTAATGAACTCTTAATTTTAACTAATGTGTATATAAATACTAATTGAACTTAACATAAAGAATAATCATTAAAAAATACCAACTAATTAACGTTTTTATACATACATAATTAATTTCATATATAATATACGTAGTACTTAACAAAGATCAATATTATATGTAATATATAGGTATTCATATTTAATTTTTTACATCATATTTTTTGAACGATGCTTTTAAGTATTACCACGTCTATATGGTATGGAAGTGACCTTAATAAAACTACATAGGGGATGAATAAGAAAAATGGATATAGGGTTGGTTTGCAACTCCTTTTAAAAAAGCACTTCTCAGCTTTTGGCTTTAAAAAGTACTTATTTTCCCAAACGTTACAACTTTTATTTTTCTCGGCTTCCGCGTCAAAAGTGTTTTTACTTTTTCTATTACACAAAAAGTACTTATTTTATCAAACACTACCCACTTTTACTTTTCAAAATCATTTTTTTCTAAAACACTATCAACTTTTATTTAATCACTTATCCCCATTTTATTAAAAAAAACACTTTTTTAAAAGCAAAAACTGTTGCAAACAGACTCATAATAACAACAAACAAAAAGTGCTTATAGAAAATAATACGTTTCTTTTTACTATACTTTGACTATTCATATCCCCGTTTCATTTCTATACTTTGAATTTATCTCATTACAAATTTTCATAATCGGATTTTTAATATTTTTTACTAATAGAAGTTAAATTTAATGAAGGCCATAGTTATGCATTGGTAAGGATATTAATGGTATTTTCTTGATTAATTCCAAATAAATTTCGAGTTTATTTGCTGTCCAAAACCATTCCAACACATCAACCACAATAAAGTAATATTTAGTCTTTATAATTAGGTAAATTAGAGAACATTTTGGGAAATACCAAAAGTAAAGGGAAACGAATTTTTTTAAATATAAATATATCACAAAACATTTATTGTTATCATATTAATTCTTAAGTAACATAAAAACTAAATAATGTTCATTTGTGTTTTTTGTAATGATTGGAGCATCTCTTACATTTGTAGATATGTTTTTTTAACACAATTAACTTTATATCATGTGTTCAAAGTTTTAATTAAAAATATTTACACACTAATGGTCAAATAAATTTTTATGGGCAAATTCATTCATGCAACACACTAGTAGATTGATAATTACAATAATACGTAAGGGATTCGGTTCAATTTGGAAATGTCAATATATAGTCAAGGACTCCAGGTGCCTAATGAATTTTAAAGTCCACAGAAAGTTACATTTTTACTTGTATATTTGATGGACAATGAAAGTATGTAGTTATGTGTCTCACACTCTCACTACGTGCATATGAGCATATTTTTTAATACATGTCATCATTCGTAATTTATTTAAATCCAAACTAAAAGAAAAACTTATACTTCGTATAATTTTTCTGTGAAAGTCACTACGTAGTATTTTAGAAATGATTTAATATATAATGTCCATTAAATGTCGATCAAGAGATTATATTGTGAACATCTAATTATCATACCATCATCAATGAAACATTGAAACAAATGTACATATCTCAATACATGTCCATCTTATCTTAATGAAATAATATGGATCATTGATTGGATAATTTTGTGTACTAATTGAACAAAAATCTGAATTTCAGGAAATTTCTGGAGTATTTATGAAGCACTGCACATTAAACTATGCATCCTATCGGAATATATTTCCCATATGGGCACTTGGACAATATCGCAACAATTTTGTATTTCCCTAATCATCATTTGTTCACTGCATCATGAATAGATTGTAACAAACAATCGTATTACACATACATTATATGTACTCTTATGAAAAGAACTGTTCTTTTTAGTGGATAAAAAGAATTATTCTAATTTGTAGAGTATTAAAATTTAATATAGTGTTAAAGCATATATTTTGCCAGAGAGAAATCATTCGAATATTAATCATCCAAGAAAACCACTATATCATACGATCCATAGTCCAGTCATCTATTGTACAATAATATCTTACAAAGGACAAAGGCATATATAATACAAAGATTCCCTAAAAACTAATAATGTGGTTAATTAACTCCCACCAAGGAAATATCATACGTGAATGAAAAGAATATACATGCAAGGATGACACAAAGGAGGAAGAGATGACACTATAATTCCAGAGTTTTATGTCATAATCAAAGATGTCTTCTTGTGGTGGGGGAGAAGGATCCAACGTGGGTGAAGGATGCTCCAAGACTAATTTACTATACCTAGATGTGTGGAATGAAAATATTTCTTCAAAAAGAGACATCTCTGGAAGTGAAATATTCATTTGTTTCAATATCAAATAAATTTCATCCTTTTTACCAAAAGAGTAACCAATAAAAACATACCTAGTATTTGCTATTGTGACTAGCAAATTTATCTGCTTTTAATTAGCATTTTGGTTATAAGCGAAAAATGACATCCAAAAACACATGAAATCTTATACGTAGTAGTAAGGAAATCACCATATAAAATTTCAAAAGGTGTTTTATGTTGAAACAATGCAGAGGGTGCGTGTTTAATCCAGGGGTGGAGACAGGGAGGGGCTGGAGGGGGCCCCGGCCCCTGCAAGGAAAAAAATTCTTAAGTATATATTATGTATAAATACGTTTAATCTATAGAAAATATGTTGATATTTAAACTTTGGCCCATGCAAAGTAAAATTTTCAAGAACCGGCCCCTTTAACTATAAACTTCTGGCTCCGCCACGGGTTTAATCATCTGAGCAACGGTAAGAACACATTCTCCCAAGAAAGATAAAAGCAAATATCATCAAAAATACCCAAGCAACATTAAGAATATCTTGATGTTTTCTTTTCACCCGTCCATTTTGTTTAGGCGTACAAGCAAAACATTGAATAACCATAAATTATGTAATGGTCAAACACGTCCAGCTTTGATCGTAATCGTTTGTTGGCCATTAAAAAGACCAAAAATTTGAGCATGTATTTCATGAATATGAGAAGCATGATAAATTTCTAACAACATGATTAGAATCTCTAGTATCAACTAGATTTTCACCCGTGCTTCGCACGGGATGCTCTTAGAAATATAATGTTTTTAATTTGATTGAAATTTCATAGTTTGATCTGGAGTGACCTGATTTAGTTTAGTCTAGTCTATTTAAGTCTGGTATAAATTGAATTGGTTTGGTGTGATAAATGTCTTAACTTTGTATATTTTATGAATGTCTAAGCTAATAAGATACAACATTGGTTTGATCTGGTCTGATCTAGATTCTTCGCCGGTGTGTTGCACTAATTGAATTAATTCATAACATAAAGAAATGTTATGATATATAGATAAAACAACATACATACGTTTTTTACAAAAGTAAATGAAAATAAAAACTACTCCCTCCGTCCCGAAAACAACTTCCCGGTTGGACTTTCACACACTTTTAAGAAATAAATTTGACTTTACTGTAGAGTGCACTGTTCTGCACTGTTTAAACACTGTTTGGCACTGTTTAAACACTGTTTGGCACTGTTTAAACATTGTTTGGCACTGTTTATCACTTTTTTGATGTAGATAATTTGCCAAATAAGGAAAGTATTGAAGTGTGAAGTTAATTTTGGGACATCCATTTAAGGAAAGTGGGAAGTTGTTTTCGGGACGGAGGGAGTACAAATTAATATACACATCCTCGAAAACAACATTTAATGTCTTGATTGATTTCCCATATTATCTAACAACATTATAATTAGGAGTGGGGGTTAGTACCCCTGATTTTTGTCAACACATTGGATGCATAAGGTGTTGTACCTTGTTATTAGAAAGTGGAACCTATTTTTCCGGTTGGCTTCTTTACCCTTGCATACAGTGAGATTTAACTTCCCCGTTAACTCAGGCAAGCCGCATCTGCTGCCTGCTTCGTCGACTCGTCGTTGGGGAGACCTAACAAACGGGAGAAAAACCAGCCTCAGAGCTTCCGTCGATCATTCATCTGCTAGCTCAGTTAATGGTATTAAATTTCTCTTTTGTTATCGTGCTTCTTGCACGCCCTCTGCCTTAATCTGAACGACCTGTTCTTCTTCTATTCCGTTCAGATTTGCTTCCAGGTAATGGTTACCCAACAGCTCGTTGGAAATTCAAGGGTCGTGCACTTGTGCATATGGCTATAAATAATTCGTGCCTCAGCTGACCACATTCGGGATTTCTTATCGTGGCTTAGTCCTGTAAGTTTTTCAATATCTTGTCATTCTATTTGATTTGTGCTTAATTGCAGTACTAGTGTTTGCCTGATTTGTGTATGTGGGTGTAAATAATACTAGTACTACGTAGGTAGCAAGGCAGAATCTCTTCCTGGCCAAAAAAACCCAAACCCGATTCTTTGATTTCTGATTTTGATTGTTAATTAACGTTCGTAATTAACGTGGTAACATTATGATTACAGAGGCAGTTAATTGGTTGTTGTACAGTACGAAGTTGTCTTTCATTTGAATCAAAATAATGAGATCTTTGAGTTATATGGACTAAGGAATACACATTTTGACTTTGTCGTGCAGTACAAAATTTACTTTTACCACCCGTGTTATCCCAACTCCCAAGAGTATAAAGGAAAACTGAATTCACATTGTGAAATGTGAAGTATATTTTATACTCTTTGTATTGAAGTATATTTTCTATTCCAAAGGAAAACTGAATTCACATTGTTGTATTAGAAAGTTTTTTTCATTCTCTTTGTGCCCACAACTCCACAAGTATACACAACTATTCTTTTAAAATACTCTAAAAAAAACTATGCTTTTTAAAATTTATGCTTATGCGTTTTTACACCTAGCAACCTACTAGCAATTGGTCTTACTCCTACTCCCTATATTACTAAGCAGGCAAGCGGTTTTCTAAGATTAGGTTTCAGTACCCTCTTTTCTTTTCGTTGCATTGCCTCATATGAGTAGCCGAAGACCCTTACGGTGTAGCTTGGATCAGGGAAAAGAAGTGGTGCTACTGAAAACATGGTTCAATTACTTGTGCATTATTATGTTCCTTGGTTAAACAAACTCTATATTTGAGTCTCAAAGTTCCTTCTGCTTATATTTCACTTTACCATTTATGTATGATAAACAGGTTAGGCTTGCCCTCATGGATTTGCATTCAGTAAAGGACCTGTATGATAGACTTCGTCTGTTCTTTTCCTCATCGGTTCTGTCATTATATATGTATTTCCAACCCTGCTCAAAGGAAACATTTATATTTTATACGAACAGTTTTAACTCTTTTCTTGGATCTTAGAAGGGTTAAAACTATAGCTAGGAAGGATAGGAGTCTATAAATGTTTCTTGTTTGGTAGGACACAACCTAAAGGAAAACATTAAATTTTGTTTGCTTGTTTCATGCATCAAGAATCCATCAGTTCGCGTATTGTTTTTTATATGTTTGTTGTACTAAATCATGTCTGCAAGGCTGATATGTAGTGTGGATTGCTTTATGAATAATATTGTAATGCCACTGTATAAAGATGAAAAGTTCAGGGAGTTGTATTGATCTTGGATTAGCAAATGTTTAAAATTCACCAATTGTTATTCTTTAGTTTTTAAAAGAAACCATACGTACCTATTTAACTTAACTGATTTTTCAATTATTTTTTGTTTGCCTTTTCAAGTGTGGATAATTAGCTATTTTAAATAGTTTGAGATTCTTGACAAAGTTCTTTACAAAAAAATAACATTACTTTGATATTGGGCAAACGCTCTCGCGCCTTGCGCGAGCAAATGCTAGTCACATATAATAAACTTCAACCTTGAAGAGGAGGAAACTCTTGACACCACGACGTATGACTGGTTAATCTGGTTAGTCTTCAGCTCCGCGTAACTAAATATCTAAGCAGAAATGTGAATGACAACTTCAAGTCTTCTAAGTCATATTTAGTCAAGCTAATATAAGTTTTGGAATAAGATATTTGTTTCCTACATTTTAAAATTTTATAATATAATATGAGTGAAGTTTACATCCCACACAGAAAAGTCATATATGTAAGATCATATTAATATATATAAATGATATAAAAATATCACAATATTAGTGGTATAATATTACAACATGTACAATTAATATTCAAGTAAATCCACGCTAACTTTAAAATTGTGCATCTCCACCGACCCATGAGTAAATTAAAAATAGCATCTCTTGCTGTCTATTGAGGATATTTTTACTTGGACTGTAATTTGTCCGAGACCAGACCAGACCAGACCAGTTCAGACCAGATCAGACCAGACTTGGATAGTTATAAAAATACAAAGAAACCAGACCAGACCAGTTCAGACCAGACCAGACCAGCAAATTACACTCAAAGTAAAAACATCCTGATTGTTTGGTGTTGTTTCAGCCCTGATTACTCCAGGCTCCCCAGCCCCCTCCCCCAGATCCAGAGTAAAAAAAAGGCTATATACCAAAGTGCTTGGAAAGTTAGTTTGATGCTTGTTTATTTGGATTTTAGTATCAAAATTCGTTTGATGCTTGTTTATTTGGGGTTTCGCATCAAAAGTCGTTTGATGCTGGTTTATTTGGGTTTGAGCATCAAAATTTGTTTAATAATAATGGGCGTGTTTGGCATTCAGCAGTTAGCGGATAGCGGGTTGTTAACACCTGATTCGGTCAGCGGGTTTGACTAGCGGAATGAATTGGCGGGTTGTCAAAAGATGTTTGGTAATTTAGCTATTTGGCCATAAAATTAGTAGATAACGTCATTTTTCGAAACGCCAACTCAAAACTCTCCTATTAGGAGCGTTTTCAATTTGACGTTTTCGTCCAAAAACGCTGGTGTCGAACAACTATTTACCAAACAACGTTTTCACTTATTGAAAACGCTAAAGTGGTCAAACCGTCATTTTTCGACTAAAACACCGTTTACCAAACACCCCCAATTTAAAGGATATTTTTGTCAATTTAAGTGAAAACACTTGTATTACCAACACTTCATTTTTTAACCAAACACTTTAATTACTAATAGCTCCCAAAACTTCATCCAAACAGGCCATAACGAGCCTGGAGTGGAAAACAATCCACTGCCCGTCTGCCCCTTCCATTCTCATCACTGTTTCAATGGCGTCTTCTGAAGCTTACCCCAAACAAGCCTCTGACGAAATCCGAACTGATGTTCTCTCTGCCGCTCGATTGTCTTGCTACAAGGTAATTCCAAAAAGGTAATTTCTCTTTCCCTTTCCCATTTTTTCCACACGTAATTCCTTATATATTTTCATCCATGGGTTCCCAAAAGGCACGCGACGCATTCTATTCATGCCTGGGGAAAGAATCTGGCAAGAAAGCTACTGAACTCGCGACTGTAGGCCTGTTGTACCCAGCGGAGTGCAAGAAATCCAGAAAAGAATTTGTGAACCAATGCCTACCAAGTTGGGTTAGTTCTTCAATTCGAGAAACTATTGATCCTTACTGTTTTCAATGGATGGGATTTATGGAGTCAGTGATGTCATAGTGATGTTGCTCTGTGTGTGCAGGTGAAACACTTTGATAGGCAGTATTGTGTTAAGAAGAGGGTTCAAAGGCTTTTGGATGATGATGAGTCAAAGAGCGGCCCGTTGGTACTCCCACAGCCTTATACATTCAAGCCCCCTTCTTCAAGCTAATATCACTAGTATGGATGTGTGTTATCCTGGAATAGTTTTTTTAAATTTTTGAATAGGACCATAATAATTATGTACATCACTTCCTGTAGGAGCACATATATTATCAAGCAATTAGATTTCACTTGTTGATGCTTCATTAAAATCATCAGAATTCTATTTCAAAGCAGAATGCCCTACTTTTTGTAGGGAGCATTTACTTTTTCTTTGTCTATAGTGTAGTTCTTTTGGGACTAAAGCTTGAGTGTTGTTGTTGTGTCTAGAGTAGTTCTTTCCTTAGGGTTTACCTGTTGTTTGTAACTTTCCAAAGGTTGCGTCATTGTCATCAGTGAACTATTCGCTGGGATTTAGACTTTAGAGCGTCATACTTAAGGACCTTAAGGTAAAAGGAAATGAATGTTAATTGGTGGGCTTTTCTTGCCTTGAGCAGCTTTAATGTTCAAGTAAGATCAGGAGAATGCAGTTGCCTAGATTGGTGGGGGAATGTTTATGTGGAAATATACTTCTTTTGGCACTAATGGATAGTTTGGAGTTTAGTGTCTCTGCTCTAGGTTACATTTATCCCACTGAAGAATAAAAGTAGATGTAATTTTGAAGACCACTTGGGCTTGACTGTGAAAACTCTTCTTAAGATGCAACATTTATGCTGTTTACACTTTCTACAAAGATTAATTCATTCTATTCTATTTAGAGGTGAATTGAGGACACCTTTTTCATATGACATTTCTGATTATACACATTTTCAATTTCTTTTTTGTATTGTTTTTACATTTTTGTGAAGTATTCTTTTCCATTTCCTTTGCGGTCTTGTATTACATCTTTTCTTCTTTCTTTTCAAGTAACTGGTGCTATTATGCACAAACTCTTTGACATTACAACAGTTTCAAGAGTTGGTTCTTGATTCATCATGACTATTGTTGGTTTAAATACTTTGCCTTGTACGATGTGAACCCGGTAATATTGCTAAATGATTCAACTTAGAGTATTGTGTTTCTATCTAGTTAAACTCGTTGCTGTAACCTTAGCAGTTGTGTTTAATCAATTACATGAGTGCCTTTTCCCATATACTGTAAGTAAAGAATCGAAATATACGAAGGATCTAAACAAACTACTATAGTTGTTGTTGTTGTTGTTTTTGAAAAACGGAAATATTTTTATTGAGAAAGATAAAAGATGACATGCTCTAATGAAGGAAATAGGTGCAATCGGGGAACCCCCCACCCCCACCCCCAAGCTATTGAAGAAGAAAAAGAAGAAAAAAATACGAGAGAGAACACCAATATTGAGGACCATGATTCAAGCAGCCAGCTAGTTCTGAGAAACAAGTTTCTTTTTTAAAGCCGGACGATCACTCCTAAGGATTTTATGTTTGAACTTTGGAGGATTCAAGTTCCAGGAAGAATCAAGTAGTCGTTCCAAAAGTTCTTGGTCTGAAATCTGAAAGAGGCCTCCTGATAGGTATACATTCGATTTCTTTGTCAGAATCCGAGCCTGGTTTAGATGGCATGTCAACAGCCCCCTCATTCTCTGGAAGATGAAAGTCTGTAGCAATAACCTGTAAAGGATTTTCTTCAATAAATTCTGAAACATTAGCAGAAATTGTATTCTCCATAACATGAGCAGAAGATTCAATATTCTTCAAATCCTACATAAATAATAAAAATGAAATGGATGGTGACTCAAAAGGCATAGAGCCAATGCGAGTAAGTCCAGAGATTTCTGGAAATATTTCTCTAAAATCATTCTAATCTTCTCTTGATATTCAGAAAGTATCACTGCCCAAATCCTTAAGTACCCTCTGAAGCTCCGTATCAAAGTGTTGAAAGCCTTCCTTTTTCCAACCTTCAGGGATGATAATAGTTGTCGTGCCCCGACCTGTCAACTCCATGAATCGAATAAAACCCCCAAAATGATTTTTCTCAAACGAGATTTCAAGTTTATGAGAGCCCTCATATCGTGTAAACTACTGTAGTCGTTGATAACCATATATTCTATTTAGAAGTGACACATTTTGAACTTTTGGTTGTGCTAAAAATTTCTAGCATCATCTTTTGGGCATGATGCTTTAAGACTCAGGCATGTGATATACTGATATGTAGTGTTTCCGCTCCTATTTGTCATCATTTGAACTTTTGACCTTTACTCAGTTAAACTTGATTCACTTCCCATCATTTTCTTCTACCTCAAGTCATGTACACGCTAAATTAACATTTAATGCACCATGAGTCTACTCCCCTGGTTGTAGTTTGCATGATTGAAAATATGTTTCCAATATCTATCCGTTACTCATCCGTTATAGTTTGCATGAGTCTACTCCCCTGTGTCTAGTGTTAGTATTATGTCCTACCACTTTCTTGGTATGAATGACATTGTGAAAAAGTGAGAAGTTATTACAAGCTTTTAAGCTTTTTTATAAGGATGTTAATATAACTGTGCTGTCTTCTCAAGGTGATTAGGTTATTGGGTAATTGGAAATGTAGGATCAGTATGCATGCTCAGGGACTCGGGGTATCATTCAGTGTTTGGAAGTAGTATATTTCAAGCAAACTCGGTCTTATGCCCTCCCACTGTGTATCTTTTCTTATTAATAAATAGGTAGGGTGTTCCCCGACCCTTACTCCATCCTCGGATGGTTTGCGCTGGGTTTAAAAAAAAATCAAGCAACCTTTTACCATTATCTTCTTCACTACACTTGCCACAATCTTAGTGGCTGGTGTATTTTTTAAAGGGAATGGTGGGACAATTTGTATCTTTCTAACAAACAGAATACTGGTTAGATAGCTTTAGAAGTTTAGAATATGCGTGAGAAAACTGTTGCTCTTTTTTGTTTTTGTTATTTTAGTATTGCATGGAAAGGCTGGGCCTTTCGTTTTGGGCTGGGACTGACTTCATTCTATCCAGGATTCCAGGATGGTATTATGTAATCAATATAAGGGCATCTTAAGTAGTTAAGTGTAATAGAACTATATCTGGTTGGATGAGAGGGGGTCAGGGGGATGTGTATAAGTACAGAGATATGAATTCATATGGGAGACACTTGAGTTCTTTTTTGTTTATTTCCCCTCATGGCTTCAAGATGTTACGAGCCTGGTTGTTATTATAACTTATAAGACCTCATTTTGGAATTTGGAAATTAAGTGGTAAAAAACAAATAACTTACATTTTATTATTGAAATGCAAGTCATCCTGGACTAGCTTTTGCTTCACGATAAAATTTTGACAAAATCATACTCCGTAATATGTTTGAGATTTTGATAAGATAAAAATAAAGTATGTATTGCCACCAAGGCACCAATGTAATCCCAAATGGGTTTAAGAATCTAAAAAAAAAATCATGTGGCTGCCTGGCTGGTAGGATTGCTAGATTTAATACGTATGAGATTTAATACTATTGAGGTACTTGCCATTATGAATGAAGGGCCTGAAGGCGATCCTGGGAAGACGACCTGACTTCCCATTGAAGTTCATGAAAAACATGTACTCCATAATAAATAATCTGGGGTGCAAGGAGTCGGCATGATTTTGCAATATACCATACCAGAACCACATAGAGAGAATGTTGAATGCATAGAAGATGGACTGCAACGTTATAATAAATCGGCGATAATACAAAAAAATGCATGATTGCATTGTATTCTTAACAAATCATTGGTAAGCAATTGGCATAGCTAATCTGATGTACTTATTCGCCTGTGTATATAGGTTTTCGTCTCTCAGCAAATGCTGCAAGCCCTTCTAGCCGATCTTTTGTGTTCAATAGTTGCTCATAGCAATCCTCCTCCAATGCCAGAGCTGATTCCAAATCCAACTCATATCCTTTATCAATTGCATGTTTTGCCATCTTTAATGCAAGCGGTCCCTGTCATAAGAGATATCAAGGTCAATACAAGGTCACCTAGGTATACACAAGAACCAAATGCCTAAACACCTATTGAAAAGGATAAGGGAAGCAATGGAGTGAATTATTGGGATTTGTTAGTTTGGCATCTTGAATGTATAAGAGAGTTAGTGAATTGAAAGTAAGGGTTTTTAACTCATTCAATGAAAATATACAACTCCAACCTTCTGGTTTATACTTCGAGCAATTTCAAGTGCCTTTAGATGAGCTTCGCCAGAAGGAACACAATCATTGACCAGTCCTGAACAAAACGGTCTTTTTTAATACTGGATATTCAAAAAAGACAAAAATACCAGAACTATGGCATGCCCACCCAGTGATAAGGCTTCCTTCCCATTAATCTTTCGTCCAGTAAATATGAGATCCTTTGCGATTGATTTTCCAACCAATCTAGGAAGCCGCTGTGACCCACCAGCTCTGCAAATGGTCAAGGCAAATATGACATATTCAGCATGACATCCTCTAGTTCTGAGCATCTCATAATTTGAAATTTTGAACATCATTATCGTTACCCCAGTGCCACAAAGGCTCCCACCTACGGTAGGGTAAGGGGGGGTTGGATGTACGCAGTCTTACCCCTGTACTAAAGCACAGAGAGACTGTTTCCAGATGATCCATAGTGAAAATCGCGTCCAAAATTGCATAGGCTGACTGCTGCTTCATAACAAAGAAGCGCAAACAGCTTAGTGAACCATTTTGCTTTAATCCATCATATTCTCAAGCCATTTTGCACATTGCCACATTTACATTCTGAAAAATCACTAGACACATACCCGGGTATGATTGCAAGTCCAGTTTCCGGCAAGCCCAAAACTGTATCTTCCCCTGTTAACATTCAATAAAATGATTTCAGGATGTAAGCAAATCTGAAAGCTAATTGTCATTGCTATAGGAGTCCAGGAAAAAAAACTCACCGCAAATGCGAAGATCACAACATAATGCCATTTCTAGTCCTCCACCTAAAGCTACACCATCAATCGCAGCAATAGTCGGAATACAAACTGCCTAGATAGTGAGATGAAAATTTAGACACATAATATAACTTCGAATTAAAAAAATTGCAGGTCTTCTCCACTTGCGCCCCAACGAACAAATGAATAGTAAGACAACAAAATAAAACATGAAACAAAACTGCAGTAACACCAACATATAAAGAATTATAAATAATTAGCAAGAAACAGCATTATTGCAAACAGACCTCCAGAGTAGAGAATGTTTTCCGAAGAGTGTTCACAAACTCCCTGACCTCTAATGGAGCCATTGTCTTTCTCTCCTACATACATGGTTAGAATATAAAAGACTCTATCAATCTTATCATCTGACCAGTTGCTTAATAATAAGCATCAAATAGCAGCATATAAGAATTGATAAATGTGATGCACCTTCATAATATTGCAATCTTATTTGCTGGCTAACATGGGATAAGGGACTGAGGCTAGAATCACCAGTTGATGATGTACCATTTTTTAAGAGTATTGATGTGAGCACACTAAGTTTTGAAAAAAAATTATGCAAGGTAGAATTACTGAATTAGCGAAATAGTTTATTGTACTTTGTTATTTTGTTTATATAGCACTTCTTACTTTTAACTCCTATAATCCTATTGCTAGTTTTTATTATTGAAAAAGGCACACGTGTACATTTGTTGTGATAAAAAAACACTATTGGTCATTTTCTTTAAGATTTGAAGTGCTTTTCAAGACTCAAAACTTAGGTGCTAAATATGCCACTGAGGATCACAGGATTCACAGTCCTAGAGTAGGTTTTCATGGAGCTGTAAACCTTGTATAAAGGAGATGCCATGGAGTCATTTAAGAAGCTGCTTCTTATGCTAAACAATAGAAGGTGGATTTTGAATAACATACTTCGTGTATAAAAAAATAACATGATGAGCAATTGCCAAACCCAAAAGGATTCCTTTAAGACTTGTCATAAGTTGTGCATAAACAAACATCAATGACACAGGTTTCAAATCAACTCCACGAGCTCAGGTTATTGTAGAAAAAGTAGGCTGCAATGCAAAAATACGCCATGAAGCTAAAATATTTAACTTTTCTAGCATGGTTGCAGGCTTGTTGTCTTCTTTAACTATCATAGCATTTCCTCATTCTAGCAATAGGTTGGGAAATGAGGGGGAAAAGAGTCAGCCTTTTAATAAAATGAATAAACAAGAGTCAGCCTTTTATTTTAGGACTTGTGAAGAAATTACCTTCAAATCAGCACCAGCACAAAACACTTTCGGAACGGAGCTGCAGATCATTAAAACATTAGCCAAACGTTCTTTAGTTATTCTATCTAACACATGCTGTAATTCTCTTAGCATATCCTTCCCGATCGCATTCTTTCTGCCCGGTCTATCCAACTTAAGCTCCAAAATTCCTATCAATTAACAGCCCTAAATTACTAATTTAGACGTAAATCACAGTTCAGTGGTTCATCTCCATCAGTGAGATTACAATTTGCGTAATTCCATAGTTTTGATATGTATAGATAAACAAATAAAATACTCCGTGGGTATTAAATTCCAGGGTTCCTGCGTTTACCAGAATCAGATTCGGAGTGTTGTTCTAACTTTATGGATTCGGATGTTGATGTCTCTAAAATGAGAGTCCGCCTGCTCTGGAATCCCCATCTTTGAACTCGGGAATGGGAATTCAAAGACCTAAGGCGAGAGATTAGCTGAGAGGAAATGTAGGGTTTTGATTCCGTCGATAATGTTAGCTCGAGTGACTTGGCTATGGAGCGAAGAACGACGACCATAATTGAATTCTCCAGTTATCAACTCAGTAGTAGACATTCAAATTCAAGTTAACATCTTTATTGGTTTCTCCAAGTCTTCAGGATCTGTTTTAAAAATCAAGTTGTTATTGGCATGAGAGTTTTGTATATTACTATTTTTTATCTTCTTATTTGAATTATTTTATAGAGTTTTGGTAAGTTTTTTTTCACGATGTCAAAGAGACCGTCTAGATGTTGACATTGCATTTGACATTGCAGGGAAAAACATACTAAAATTGTATAAAATCATTCAAATAAGGAGAGAGATAATTTATTTATTAATGTTTATGTGACTATCTCTCGTGTCACATGTGCACCGTGCACATTCTAGCATTGGAGATGGTGTATTAAAATTATGATATAAATGTAATCATGATAAGAGGATCCATTGATACTCTACTCCAATGGGGAAGTGAAACATGTGCAATATAAAAATCATGATTAAAAAATCAACAGGCAAAGAGATGGAGATGAGACCCAGGGTCTCAAACTAGACCTTCTACTTGACACATAGGATGGACCTCATCCATTTCTTTTTGTATTGGAAAGTGCAATTGCTCACAAATGGTCCATTTGGTCATGGTTGAGCATCGGTCGGGTTCGGGTCGGGCGGGTTGGTAAACCCAAGACCCTGTCGGGTTTCGGATGGGTAAATTGGATATCCTACCCTATCTTTTTTTTCTTTTATAATTTCGGGTTTTCTTGAAATTCGGGTTGGGCGGGTTCGGATCGGGTTTCGGGTTTAGTCGGTTTAATATTTATAACAGTAATAAATAAATAAAAATGAAATTGCAGCACATTATTTGATTAACATACAAAATCCGAATACATACAAAAAAAGCAGATTAACATACCAATTTTTTTTTTGACAGAACATTTTAAAATGCAGATTCAGTTGCCACAGAATATGATAGAAGTGTGCACAAATTACATCCAAAGTTCCAAGTATGCAAAAATAATGCATCCAATTATCCTTACATCCAAAGTTCCAAGTATGCAAATTACACAAAGTTCCAACTTCCAAAGTTCCAAGTATGCAAAAATAATGCATCCAATTATCCAAATGTCCAATTTCCATTTCTCAGAATCTCAACCAACCCACTCAGTTGCTTTACTTGCTTGAACTCTTGAAGTTCCACACCTCCATAGCTATTTTCCACACTTAAGTTTCCACCTGCATACAAATATAAATTAATGAACACATTGAATTGATTGAAACTTAAAAGCAATACACAAGGAGGACTCAAGGATAAGTTAATGAAATAAATAAGGAGGATCAGTGGCTCAGAATGCTTGTTATCCTTCACAAGGAATACAGGGGCAACTGCTTCAATTTCAGTTACAACTTACATGTTATGAACTGAAAGAGCATTACCAACCCTAAACCATACATTCAGTAATGTGTGGAAGCTTCATCATAGCCAATGAAAATTAATATAAATGATAGAGTCAAGGATTAATAGGATAAAGAGACACTTACTCAAAACCTGGAAATCAGATCAAGTGACAAGGCCCAAGGGTCCAGGGACAGTTCACAGTTGGCAGCATGTGCATTGTTTCCATAATGACAGAATCATACTCATTCAAATGTAACAAGCACACAATACATTATACATGCATATAGGGGTTCACAAGTACAACAAAAAAAGACATGTCAGCTACATTAGTACACAGTTCATGCAATATATTTAACAATTTAAGTATTACACATGGATACTGGATATAACATATACAGATAACAAATATACTTAACAGCTTCCAAAGTCACCAACATTTGCAATTCAGTGGACAACTTACACTTACCATTTTATGAAGTGAAACTCTGAAAGAGCAAGGGAAATAGGGGGCATCTGCTAAGGCTGACATTTCATAAAGCTCAGAATGCTTATTATCATTCACAAGGGAAATAGGGGGCATCTGCTACAATTTCATATACAACTTACAATTTTATGTACTGAAAGAGCAATACCAACCCTAAACCCTATATGCAGTAATGAGTGGAAGCTTCATCATAGCCAATGCCAAATAATAGAGCCAAGTACTCATGTTCAAACACATTGACATGGGAAATAAAGCACATAATTACAAAAATGTACAATAAATAAAAGAAATATGTACACTTATTGGCACAATAGAGGCTCCAGTAGGAGCAGAAGCTCCACCACCAACATTTCCATCCATGATTTCTGTAAGAAAGAAACACATTGTTAGAATTTAGATGCTTCAGAAATCAGAATAAGTAAATAAAAATACATAAATCTAATACCTTTTTCCAGCCTTTCAACATCATCAATGTTTTCTTCAACTGAGACAGGCTGGTGAGCCTTTCTCAACCAATCTTGTGCACAAATAAGGGCTTCCACAATTTTACAACTTAATGAACTCCTAAAACAGTCCAAAACCCTCCCACTTGTACTGAAAGTGGACTCAGAAGCAACTGTTGAAATGGGAACACCAAGTACATCCCTAGCCATTCTAGAAAGTATAGGAAACCTTTCACTATTTAACTTCCACCATCTAAGAATATCAAAGTCCTGATCTTCCTCAATAATGGACTCAGCTAAATAAATTTCAAGTTCAGATTTCTTAACTCCTAACTGACCACTCTCAAGCTTCTTCTTTTTAAGATCAGCCTTAAACCAGGACACAGGCCTACTTTCAGAATTACCAGAATCCATAGATGCTCCAGAAATAAAAGTTGAATTCTGACTTCCACCAACACATTCAGAATAACTTGACACATAATCAACAAATAACTCAGTTAGACCAGACTTCACTTTCAGAAAGAATTCAGCACCTTTTTTTTTCACCATATAAAGCATTCAGCTGAAATGGCATATACTCAAACTTGTCCCTAGGATCTAAGACATTTGCATAAAAGATAAGAAAGTTCATCTTCTCAGGATCACCCCAGTACTTATTTAATTTTGATTTCATAGTAGTCCCCATTGCACTGACAGAAGCAGTTGGAGAGGCAACCATATCTTTTAGGACAAGGAACAAGTCAGAGATTTCAGAAAAAAAGGTATTGGAAGTTACATAGAGTGAGCCTGAAATTCTAAGTGTCATTTCATAAAAACTTTGGAGAATGGTCACAAAAGATTCAACAGCAATCCAGTCTAAAACATCAGGAGTGTCATTACCCAAATCAGTACTAAATGCAGTTTCATTCTCCTCATAGGCTTCAAATACTTTCTCATTAGAAATAGCAGATTTCAGCATCAGGTAAGTGGAATTCCACCTAGTTGGAACATCCAGGTGCAGACCACACTTGGCTTCCACTCCTATCAAATCAGATAAATCTTTGAACTTTTGAAGCCTAGCAGGTGAGTTCCTAACATACTTAACAGCTTCCCTTACTCTCATTATAGAAGTGTCTGCATCTTTAAGACCATCTTGTACTGCTAAGTTCAAGATGTGTGCAATGCAACGCATATGAACATACTTTACTTTGACAGAAGAAGCACCCCAGGATATTAATTTTTTCTTAAAAAAACCAACAGCTGTATCATTACTACTAGCATTATCAACAGTCACAGTAAAAATACTTTTCAGACCCCAATCAAGTAAGCAATTCTCTAGGGCTTTAGCAAGGTACTCCCCCTTGTGAGAGGTGACAGGGACAAATGAAATAATTTTTTTATGGAGCTTCCACTGATCATCTATGAAGTGAGCAGTAATGCACATGTAATTTATCCTCTGAATAGAGGTCCATGTATCAGTAGTTATACTAACTCTCTGAGTGTGTTCCCTAAAATTCCTTTTCAGAGTCATTTTTTCATCAAGGTATATTTGATAAATGTCTCTAGCAATTGTCCATCTAGAAGGAATTTGAAACCTAGGACAGGCTGCAGCCACAAAATTCCTGAAACCCTGTCTGTCTACAAAGCTAAAAGGAAGCTCATCAATGATTAGCATTACACCTAGAGCTCTCCTAATAGCTTCTTGATCAAACACCCAAGTTCCTAGGACCCCAATATTTGCAGAGGGTTCACCTATCTGTGCAGGGACAGGCTGAAAGGTTAATAGGGCCTGTCTAGTGTCTTTAGCATGAGGGTTTTTCAGGCAACTAAGCATGTGATTTCTGATGGAGGAAGTTCCATGTTTCTTAGAGTGGCACCAGTATATTTTTGCACAGTATATGCACCTGCCTTTAATAACCACACCCTTTTCATCTTTAATTTGGACAAAGTGCTCCCATATCTTAGATCTTGGTTCTACAACTTTTCTCTTTTGTCCAGAAACAGAAGGTGGTGCAGTCTGATCATTGCCATTGATAATGTTAGGCTCAGGAGTTTGACCTTCCACCAGTGTTTCTTGACTCAGAGGAGGTTGAGATCCAGATGTAGAGTCCATCTAATGAGCATGACCACACAGTAACACATGATAATTTAATACTTAGCTTCCACATAGACACATAGTTATTATCTCATAGATAATATGTAAGTCTGGAACAATCAGCAAGCTGATTTACAGAAGGATAAAAGCACTTTGCTTTTTCACTTCTCTACAGACTCTGAAGAAACCAGTTCACTCTTTGTACTCGTTTGAGTAGTAGAGTACAAAAAGGCTTCTTCACAAAAGTAAGAATGCAGTTAATCAGTTATGTACAACAGATAACATTACAAGTAAGCCACACATGATAGTTCATATGATCATATCTCACAGTTATGTACACTAAGCTTCCATAATTCCACATACCACAGTCATACTGAGCTTCCACTATTCCACATAGTTCATATGATCATATCTCACAGATAATAATCATAACATGTGTATGAAACAATCAGCAAGTGAATGTCAAAACTCATGTATATACAGGTCTTAACTCATCACTCATGTATAACAAGTCAGAAGTCAGAACCACATCTCCACGGAAGAAACATATGAATAGGCAACACATGAATATCAGACTGGAAACACATGAAACATATGAATAGGCAACACATGATGATTGATGACATGAATATCTGCCAACACATGAATATATACATTCCACAGTCAGAACCAGTGAACCACATCTCCACACCAAGCTTCCACATTTCAAAGTATACAGGTCTAAACTCAGAAATCAAGTATACAGCCATACAGGTCTAAACTCAAGTATACAAGTCCGAACCACATCTCCACAGTAGGCAACACATGAATATCACGCTACATATAATATTATAATATAGCTTCCACAGTTCGACATTCATATTTCAATTATCAAATAAACAGGGACATGCGACTCAGAAATCAGATCTGTACATGACTGAACTCAGAAATCAAGTGTGAAGATCTCAACATGCAACTTTGAGAAATATATTCGAACATGAGAAAATGTTTAAGTATTTTATACCTCACGGCTCAAACAACAAAGATCGGGAATCGGTCTCAAGTGTCAACTACTCACAGAATCACTGAGTCACACAAGTGACACAACCAACACGCTCGGCTAGAAGGAGATGATTAGATGAATGCTTCCACTAGGTTGAAGATGACAGCCCCACAGCGACAGTCCTTGGCGGCCGACGAAGAGAGAAGTCAGAGTGTAAGTTAGGGTTAGCCACTTAGAGAGAGTCAGAGAGAATTGAGAGATAGAGATTAGAGAGTGTAAGTTAGGGTTAACCGGAGTGGCGGAGAAGGGAAATAGGGGATAAGGGAAACAAGGCTGGGTTAATGGGTTATGGGTAATATGTTAATGGGTATGGGCTATTGGGCTTGTGGGTAGTGGGCTTAGGCTATATCGGGTTTTCGGGCGGGTCGGGTAGGCTTTAGGAGCACCCTACCCGTTATTAGTCGGCCCAAATTTAACGGGCCTGTAACACCCCACCCGGATCGATCCCGCCGACCCGAGCGGTTTGTTACCGGGCCAAAATCAAAACTGATTTAATTAAAGACTTATTATAATGGACTGTATTTAACCAAAAGCATAACTTTATTAAACATACATAATGCTAACATCGTAAGATTTTTTAACTGCAGCGGAAGTTTTTATCAAAATAACCATTCAGAGTTTATTTCAAAATACACATTCCATACTTTAAAGGACCCCAAAATACAGCATATGCATATGAGTCCTATGCCTCCCTCCATCCCAATGCTTCAGGTTGATCTTGGACTTGACCTACGGGTAGGAAAAACAAACAACTACCCGCTCAGCAATGTGCTGAGTGGTACGGTAATAACACATAACATATTGAAGCATATAACGGCATATTATAATTAGCATGTGATCATTCAAACGAATAACCATACCTGAGTGAACTGGATGAACTTTCATGTATTTCAGAATATTCATATACATAACAAAACAAGTTCAGATTTCCGATTATCAGATAATTCTTTTTTTTTTCTTTTAAAATGTATCATTAATCAGACAGATCATCATATAATTCATTTTTCTTTTAAAATGTATCATTAATCAGGCAGATTAATTTAGCCTTAAACTCAAGAAACTGGACCTAGCGGAATACTAACGGTAAGGAATACAGTCTCGAGTCTGTACCCACATTACCCAGAAAGGATATGGAAACGTAATCGCCGGAGCTACACGTACCAATCCCTGACAGAAGCTAGCTGATCAGAAAGGACGAGATCACCGAAGAGATCCGATCCTTAACAGAAGAGTAATAGTGTTCTAAAAAGATTTCAGGAGTGTACGAAGTACACTAAACAGGAGAACACTAATTCCTCTAAAACAGAATTTCAGGAGTGTACGTAGTACACTAAACAGAACAGAAGTATTCACGTCAGAGTGCCAGACCGAGAGCAAGGCTTTTCAGAAAATATAACTTTAATATTTAATTATTACTCACGTATAGTAAGTAAAATAAAATTAAAGTATTAATTCTACTGAAGTCATTTAGAAAATATATGTTCGTAAACTTACATAAGCAAGCAACTCATATACATACTTTACGCCTGTTTTCCAGAAATACATTTTAAGAATTCCTATACTTCATATACACACGTAACATGGAGAACATATACTACGTATCATATATATTAATTATATATATAATATCAGTTAATCAATTAATTTTTAATCGAAAGTATATATTTTATACTTACGTTAAGCCTTAGATTGTGCATGCATGTTAATAGTATATTATTGTTAAACACTTACATATATATTATAAGTTTATATATACACATGTGCACTAATATGCAGGTTGTACTATTCGTATATATATGCATGGATATGAGCTAATGCATACATGCAGGTTATAAAGCTAAGGTACTAACCTTATGTTTTACTTTTGTCATTTACGTAGATACCGCAGGTTTATTTATATTAAACATATCATCTAGGCTACGGTTTATTGGTTTTCATTCAGATAATTTTAACAAGCTATATTACGATTGATTGAGAATAATAATTCTATAGATTCAAAGAATAAAGTCTTAAAACAAATAAGATATCTCTAGTTCATACAATGTTCATTATCCCCATAACATAACAGGAAATGGGGACAGAAATTAACATAATAATATTCAAATTAATCTAAACGGGGGCGGGAACGTACTGACCTTTTATGTACTATATTGATTCGAAATTCTTTTCCCAGCTAGCTCGTTCCTTTCTTGCTCAATTGTGAGTAAAATCCTTCCTATCTTAAATTACTAAAGCGTTGGCCGAATTGTGTGTTTTGTGTGAACAAGGAACAATTCTGATCACATATATATAGTGTCTAAGTGTCACTGTCCTTGAAATTGCTAGGAGATGGACGTGGCTTTTATTCTACGTGTGTAATACAAGAAGCTCCACTTCATAGCTATTCTGAATTTATGTGGAATAAGCGAAGCTTTGGTCATTAGGAGTCTAAGCTTCAAGATAAATCCAAGTCTGCCACCTATGTTCATTCTCCTACACGTATATACATATAAACAAGTGTATTGTTTATTTAGTTCCAGCCAGGGGCGGAGCCAGAAAAATGACTCAGCGGGGTCGAAATCAAATTTACATAGAATCAAAACGGTAGATTATTTTTAGACAATACCCGAATTGAATGTAGCTTAGATAAATGATAGTTTAAATGAAACTAATAGAGTATATGTAGTTAATATACTTCGTATATGTCACATATATTATAAACTTGTTTTATACGGGTTGAGTTGAGTACCTCAAATGAGATCCATTGTCTTACCCTAGTACTCTATGGTTCTCTTCGATCTTACTCGGTTTAGAATAAAGATTTCATACTAGAAAAGAATCATTTATTGAGTAGGCACTCGTACTAGTAAGATATGTTGTCTTTGCTCTGTCCCTAAGTCATGTCACGTAAGTAACGAGTGAATTACATGCTATTTTGTGAATATAATTAATATTACGCATCACAATTCTACTAATTTCAAACTTAAATAGTGCCGATTTTGCAGAAGTCATAACTTTTTACTCGTAATGACTTACGAGAGTCATAATATATCAAATCGAAGATATTTCAGAGTTCTACGCTCTTAAATTTTCAGTGGGGTCGGCTGACCACCCTGACCCCCTAGTAGCTCCGCCCCTGGTTCCAGCACATCATATGACTCACCTAAAAACTTAACTTACTCATCATTTTTAGAAAGGTTTTTTTTCATTTTAATTTAAAGAGATAATATACACTACCTAAATACGACCTTAGAATTTATTTAAAAGTAAGAAGTAAATTTTAAGCTATTTTAAGAATTTAATTTCTAACTTCTCACGTTACTTTAATTTATTACTAATACGTGAAAATAGGTTGGATATTAATTTCAAAGTTAAACAAGATTAATGATTAATTAAAGATAATCTTTGAGATTATATTTTTATGTAACTTAACAACTAGACCGGATTTTGGGGCGTTACAGGGCCAGCGGGTCGGGTTTCGTTGGCGGGTCGGGTCAACCGACCCATTCACACAAAATCGGTTATACCCGATCGGGTTTTTCGGGTAGGGTCGGTTTTGCTCACCCCTACATTTGGTGAGGCGGATGGATTTTTTTTGGCAATCCACCTCCCCATTGGAGGTGCTCTTATCGTTTATGGTCTCCGGGTATGTCCCATCACCCATGGAAACGCTAATATTATGAGGAAATTCAAAATGGAAAAAGACTGGTTTTATTCAAAAAATTGTTGTTTGAAGAGTTTTCAAAAGATTTTGTGTAGAATTTTCGAAATGGAAACACATTCTTTCCAAAAAGTTCCTCTGCTAGATAGGTCTACAGAGCCATGAAGGTATTTTGCAATTGCAGGTTCCATTCCAGTTTCAAGAACTTTTTCATTAATGCGCAATAAGATTTGCAGGATCTATTGCATTATTTAATTTAATTTTAGATGTTTGCATATTTATGAGTGATTAATCCTTACTAATGTGTAAAAAAAGTTTATGAGTGATTTTAATGCAGAAGATATAAGATAATTGGGGATAAAAAGCGGATTCTTCCTAGCGTTTTGTTTATGGTTTTCTTGCTCCTGGTCGATAGTTTGCACCGTTTAGTATGATTAAACTACTATGGTATTAAGAACTTTTTCAAGTTGGGTCATGGTTCCATTGGGCCTGTACAAATGATCTGCCCACGGTCCGCCCACTGATTTATACAAAGTCGTGCTATCTTCGAAGATGAAACTTGTTACATTTCAAAGATTGTGAAAACATATTCCTTTTCTTCCTGACACACAAAGTTGTTAATCATAAAGACAAAAAATAAGGCATAAATTCCGGCTATTACTTTCTATACAAGACAACTTTATGAGCTAAAGAGGGTATTTTGTTAAATAAGATATAAAAAAGATTTTTTTAATTATCCTACGGGTCACAAACATACCTAAACCTCTGACTTTTATTAAGAGCTATTGCACATGATAGAGAGAGTTAGAGATTTGGTTGATTTTCATTATCTCAAAATGGATTTTCTACTAATGATAGCGACTATTCAATTTGTAGGAGAAACTTTGTGCCTAATTTCAAATGGTCGCTATTCAAATATTCTCTTATTCATTGAATGGTCGCTGTGATGAGTAGAAAATCTATTTTGGAATATTGAAAATCAATCAAATCTTGATCATTGAATAATCGTTATGATGAGTAGAAAATATTCTCTTTCATATGCAATAAGTCTTCAAAAACGGTAGGGGTGTTAAGTACGTTTGTCACCCGTAAACTAATAGCAAAAATCCTTCTTACATATCTTTCGAAAAATGCCCCTTTTAATTCATAAAGCCATCTTATAAGTAATATTAAAAATAACAGCCAGAATTTACGTCAGGAAGAAAAAGTATACGTTTTCCCAATCGTTGAAATGTAAAAAGTTTTATGTTTGAATATAGAACACCTTTGTGTATATCGATGGGCGGACCATCCATTTGTACAGGCCCTGTGGGACCATTTGCATGACTTTGTAGAGTCGTTGTGAAATTAAATATGTTTCTACTAAGAAAATTTTTTCAATTTCAAATTAATGCCACATGTTTATTCATTTAAACATTTTAAAGTTATAAAAATAGTCAACAATAGTTAAATTCAAATAATTTTCTCAACCAAAATGTCATTAACTCAATCATACTTCCAAAAAATGGCACATCACTAATAAATTTCCTCGTAATCTTTGAATGAGAATGCCCTATAAAGAGATTCGAGATTGGGCTAAATAGAAATAAAATTAATATTATTTCCTAATTGCAAATATATTTTCTCTCTAAATAAGACTAAATACAATCATCCCAAAATCACAGTATCGTAATGAGATTACACTACTAGTTTTTTAATGACTGATAATCACTTAATACGACATTGACATTTCAGAGTGACATACTTAACTTTTATTAATGCATAAAATAGTATTCTTATCAATGCATTTTCATCTTCATTTTCAGAATCAATAGTTAATTGATATTTTAACTTAATAACTCTCTCTCTCTCTCTCACACACACACATTGTAATTGGATATTACTCCATAGAGTAAAATAATAATTAGCTAAATTGGATAGTCTGAATAAATGTTTAAATTAATATATGAAATAGGGGTGTTGCTTATCCATACCTTCACAAGTTTGAGTTACATTTCTAAAACCTCAACAGTACAATTATGATTCTTGCTTTATCAATCTCCTCTTGCTTCTACACACAAATCGCCAATAATGGTCAATGAGTGAGGAACTCCTAACTTATTGTCTAAAAAAATTATCAAATCGCCATGATCAAGCCAACTAAAAATGAATATGAAAAATGGACAAAAGAATAAACTATATAATCAATTCGAGGTGATCTTGACTTATGTATGAGATGTTGCAATTGTATGGAGGCTGTGAGTGATTACACGGTTTAAAATGATTATCAAATGATAGACTAATGGTGTGTATAAAATACCATTTTAGGGGCAGCAACTTAAGTTTCAATCTAAAGTTGTGTTGAGGTTTATTCCTTTGGGTTTCGTAGGATTCGTAATGGGCTAAGAGTATTAAATGGTATAAGCAAATGGTAATAAAAGAGAAAGATAGTAAGTGAGCTGAGTTTTTATTAAATGACTAAAGAAAAATTACAGCACACCCTACTGGATCCTAGCCGATCGTCTACTATGAGCTGAGAATACAAAGGAATAATTGTTATGCTAGTGAGTACAAGTTGCCAACCCCTAACTATAAAATAAATATTGTTATTTATATTATCATGGGGTAGATGGTAGTGATGATGTGGAAGATCATGAGTGACTAGCTTCCCAACCACCAAATTTATTGTATTAAATGTGTTTCCCACCAAAATCTTGTTTTCCCACCAATTGCCTTGGACGATCATAACCCGATAACCTCAACTAGGATCTAAGCAAATACAAGACCATGGAGGCCGTTCGACCATGCCGAGTGTTTCCATTGAGCCCCTTACACGGGTGTCTATCCCTAACTAGACAAGGATGGAAACGACAAGTGTCGTGCCTGTTGGACGATCATCGGATGAGCCTTGTGGGTTATCAGACTTGATCCCTTCCTTATTGTGGCTTATTGGGCCGCTCCCATGCATGTTGGGCCAATTATCCTATTAGGTTGATTAATCACATAACTAAAATCTTATATTTCTTCTTAGTTGCCTTTGCATAATAATTCTATTACAAATTTTACTACTACTGTTATATTTATTTAATATGATCATTTTTTGCATTTATTTTGTACTATGTACTATATATCATATATAGTGGTGTAACATAAACAATACACCATTGTAATTTCATATTTATCTTTCCAAAATGACGTCCATATATTTATAAATAATATGTACGTTGAATATTGATAGAGATATTTCATAAAAATATATAAAGTTTTGAATCTTAAATTAAATGAGAAAATAAAAGAAAAAGAATTTATTGAACAATATCTATATTTTGCTCGTCAACTGGCTAATGTTCAAATTATTCGATAAGTATTTGAATGTTTAATAAAAGTATTGTTGAATAATGAAATCAAACACAATTATAAAGGAAATATCGAGTTGAGTTCAACAATGATTTGACATTGATTGATATGACTATTTTTCACGATTACGTGTTACTTGAAAACATGTCACGACATAATGGCTCCGAAAAGGGTTTTGTCAAGGATTTGACATTGATTAGCATGTCCTTGTCAAATCTGAGCCAAACTATATGCAAGAATGATTTTGCTACGAAAAATGTAGCACAAAGTCGTATAAAAATGTGTCAATTCGTGATAAATTACTCACAGACTCATTATTTTTCAATGCTATATAATAAAATTTGGATTTTTAAAATAAGATTATTGGAATGTTTTTAATTAGACTGAATATTTTTTTTGTCTAGTCTAGTCTGGTAGATGTCTAGTATATGTGTATTATATATATATGAAGTAGTCTAGTTTGATTTGATCAATTTAAGTTTAATATGGTCTGATCAGGTCTAGCATTGTACTCCGTATGAGATTGAAAAAGTCTAAGTAAAAACATCCTAACATGAAGTTTTGTTGAAGGAAGGAATGGTAAGCTTGAATTGTACTAAACCGAAATCAAATCATTGATAACGAGTTCAGGAATGATTTCACCTTTTGTTAGAAACCATGAAGGTGTGATCCAGTTCTGATTCAAATTATGTTTCTTTGTACAAAGCTTAAAATTATTGTCTACAATTATCTTATTGGGTTGAAAAGTAGACCTATAATCTATACATGTGAATCGCTTGAAATCAAAATTGATCAATCTATTTGCGGTATGTTAAAAAATAATTTCTTCGGGCTACAAAAAAACAGAATCGGCCAGTGCCAAACCCAGCCCAACCCGTTCCTCCCTTGCTATCGCGCGCCCCTTGAGAAAATTTCTGGATGCGCCACTGTATTTAATATTCCACAAACATCGCAGTAATTACTTCTAGTATTATAGATTTGCAATTTTAGTTCCGTAACTTTATGTTGTTTCCATTATTCACCTCATAGCTTTAGACACTTGCAAATTTGATCATGTAATTAATAAATCTTGGCAATTTAGGGGCTTTCCCTCTGAAAAGTATATTTTCCGACAAAAAATATAACGGAAAGTTAGAAAAGATGCCGCCGGTGTCAGGTTTTTGGCTGAAAGTTACAAGATTAAAATTGTAAATATCCCATTAAAATTGTATTTCAAAGTTTGTTATTATTTTTACTCTTGTTATCAAGGACAATTTCTAACAAAAGGAACAAACACAAAAAGAAAATAGAGTATATATATATATAGAGAGAGAGAGAGAATATATATATATATATACACAAAAATGATCCTGTCCGAACGTTCAGACAGGATCCTCCGTCCGAACATCCCCGTTTGGGGCCTTTCCCGGTGAAATTTTTTGAGCATGTTCCTCATCAAGTCTAGTTTGTCCATACCAAATTTCAGCTCAAAATTCGATCGGGAAGGCATTCAAATCATTTTTTGAAGTGTACTGCGTTTTTGTATGTATATTTTTGATGCAGTCAACTTCAAAAAATCATTTGAATGCCTTCCTTATCGAAATTTGAGCTGAAATTTGGTATGAACAAACTAGACTTGATGAGTAACATGCTCAAAAAATTTCATCAAAACATTCCACCGGGAAGGGCCCCAAATGGGGATGTTCGGACGGTGTTCGGATCAGGAATGTTCGGACCTGAACATTCCTCTCTATATATATTTAGGTTAATGTGAGAACTTAATCTTAGAAGAGGAAAAAAGAATGTATATCAACCATTGGATCATCTCATAATTATTACGCGTGACTAATCTTCCTAGAGGTTAGAAGGGTCATTGTTTTTCTTTCCATCTTAGATCCCATTCCGTCATGATAATTTCTTTCCTTCCTAAAATTAAGGATTTAGTTAATATTATTATTTTCTTTGTTTCTTTCTTGATATCTTAACCATTTGTGCGGTTGTACCACCCACCAATCAAGTGATTAATTTGCTCCCTTTTTCCATCTACAATTATTTTGCTCCGTTTAGCTTATTATTGCATAAAGGTGCTTTCGGTAAAATATTTGAGTGCATCGTGAAGCAAGAAATGTGCATATAAATTGTATGATAAAAATTCATTTAACATTTGCTGGAAAAGTGATCAATGGCTCACATGCAAATGAACGAGTTAGATTGTCATATTAAAAGTGCAAATCAATATAAATAAAAGTGCACGTAGAGAAGTTTAACACACTTCGACCAAAAGTATGGCTAGTTTTACCAAAAAGTGCAGAAATATATATCAAATAAAAGTATTCTATAAAAGTATTTGAATTTTATAGAACAATCGTAGATCAACTACAAAATGTGTACCTCAATGTTAGAAGTGCACAATAACTCAAATGAAGTGCATAATAGAATGATCACATAAAACATATTTTTAAACATTAAACATATGTAAATATATATTGCACGTTAAATACATTTTGGTGCATAATAAATTTTTCTATAATGTATATATATCTCATTTCTCCATGCACGTTTACCTTTTTTTGGTGCACTTTAAATTTATTTGGGTGCATACTAAATTTATCAAAAATGCATAATAATATCTGAATGCACTTTCATATTAAATTTTAGTGTACGAAGTCAATACTCATTGTGGGAAGTACTAATTTGAAGGGAAAAAACAAGGTAACGTAGTTATTAGAGGGAGTTACTCCTTATTAATTATTATCCTAATTTATAGGATTCCTTTCCTATTATAATGCTACGTGTGTTGAACCTATCTAAATGCAATTTACAATAGTGATCCTCATTTAGTATTGAGTTGAACACCTTCAATATCTACGAACTTAATGATCCGAAAAAATGCAAACCGGGCAACATTTTCAAAGAAATTTATAATAATGGGAAAGTTCCCGAAATAGGACTAAAACAGTTTGAAAATTCCAAAATAGGACTGTCATGTTTTTATTCCGAAAATATGAGTAATTACTGTCAAGTTTGGAAAATACTGCCATGTTTGAAGTCTGGTACTGCCAAAACATGACAGTAATTAGTCCTATTTTGGGAATAAAAATATGGCAGTCCTATTTTGAAATTTTCAAACCTTTTTAGTCCTATTTCGGGTAATATTCTCTTACAAAAACACATGTTTGAACTTCGAACAATTACACAAAGAACACCATGCACATATTAACCAATGATTAAATAATATAAGAGCTTATAATTAAAAGTGCCCATTTTAAGAGATTCTTATTTTATTTCTAAAAAAAGGAATTCTTATTCTAAGACGAATTCTCATTTTAATATCATTGATATTAATTTAATACTTGATTACTCCTTAATTAAATTGTAAGTTTACACTTTACCATTAATTGTAGTCATTAATGTTATAAAAGACGCAAGGCGTGCGAAAGCAGCATGACTAAGCGTCACACCTAGGCCGGGGCCGGGGCCGGGGCACAAGTGTGAAAATGCGTTTTGATTTTTATACTTTCTTTTAATTTTTGTAGACATATTTTTAAGTATTCAAGTCGATTATTAAATAATACCTTACAAAAACATCAAGTTTTTAATTTCCAAGAGAATAGATTTAGAGAGTCCCAAATATGACAAATATAAATTTAACTATTATACAACAACTAGAATTTGAAAAAATAGTTAAATGATAAGTTGATATTAATAATAAAAATAATGATGATCATGGTGACCATGATGATGGAATAATAATAATAATAGTAATAGTAATAGTAACAACAACAACAACAACAACAAGCTAAGGTTGTTTTTCAAAAATATTACTTATATAAAACAGGTGTATAATCATATGACTAAATTTGCCATAAGTATGATATCATGATCACTTGAGTCATAATATTTAATACTACATCTGTCCCAAAACATTCTTCCCACTTGCCTTTTTGTGATGTCCCAAAAAATTATTCTCATTTCCTTTTTCGGAAAGATTTGTGTGGCTACCATTCATTTACATTTTTCTTGCTCAACCACAATCATACATTTCCACTTTATTCTCACTTTCTTAAACTCCGCTCCAAGTCAAACCGAGAAGAATTTTTCAGGACAGAGGGAGTACAAGTTATTGTGACTAAAGATACGATTATAGTCACTACACATATTCTGCGTATATAATGTCACATTTTTATAAACACTATTTAAATTGATAATAAATTTATAATTATTTCTTATATAATACTTATTCAATATTGTGTAGCGCATTGGGAATAATTATATAATATGAAGCAAACATCAATTCGCCAACATGACTTGTTGATGACCTCGAAGGGCATAAAAATCCAAAGAAATATTCAGTAGCATTTATTATATAAGAAATTGTTCCAAGTAGGATTAAAACATGGATATAGTGTATAAATCGGAGCATTTTTATTTATTCCAAAGTAGAAAACATCCCTAATTACGAGTGCATGAATTATATTTTAAGGACAAACAATTGGGATCTTCTTTGTGTACTTTGACTATGCTTGAGTTGTATTTATGGAATGTTTTCTTTATTATAAGCATTGATTTTTGTGTCTTCATCTCCTATTTAGTCTTCATCTCCTATTCATTTATCATTTTATCTACACCAATTTGGGAGAAGAATTCATTAGCGCCATTGTTCTATAAATATAAGTCTCCACCCGTTTCAATGGTCATACAATTTCTATATGTAGGCTTTTACTCTTAAAAAAGAGGTAAGTAACTGATCAAAACAATAAGCCAGCTGGTATATTGAATCTCCTTTTTCCACTCAGAATAATTTTGCGAGGCTTTTATAGACGCTTCACTCATATATATTTGTATGAATAGGATTAATTGGTATGAATGATATCAAATTGAAGGTATTTCAATTATTAGCTTTTAATTGGTGAATCAACGTGAATGTTTCATTGTTAGGTTGTACTTATTTCGTCCTATGACAATGTTGTGGATGTGCTGCAGTTCAAGAAGTGGGGGGCAAACTCGCATTATTCGGCAAAAAGTTATCGGAAACACACGGCTTTCTTAACGGACCCTGGAGGTGTCAACGGCGGAAAGACCCTGAGCTAAAGACTAAGGCATGAATTTCATAATGCTGGAGTTCACCTTATCACCTATGCGACTAAGGTAAGACTAATTTAGCTTACAACGTTTCACGGATATAATTACAAAAATATGACCAAAATAAAGATGATTTACAATAATATGACTAGTTACTAGAGTAGTAATGAAATCATAGTAATTCATGTTCAAGTTTTGAACTTAAGTTACCACAACACTACGTTGTAGTAATGAATAGTCATATTTATGTAAATAAGTTTTAATTTAGTAATATTCTTGTAAAAAAACGTTTCACGATGTTCATTTCAAGTTCTAGCTTACAACTATGCAAAACACAGTCAAACCCATGCACCTAATTTCAAGTTCACTGATGTAGTTTATTATAACCTTTATTAATTAACAACAAAAGTCAAGATATTCCATATTCTACCCTTTTTCCCAATCATCTCCTGATAGAGTGAGAAATACAATAATAAAAATGGAAAATAAATAAGAACGAAAGGATAGGAAGGAATACAAAATTGTCTAGGGATGAAAATAAAGAAATAAAAAAATTAGGGGGAAAAAGAAAAAATGAAACATGAGATCATTTTGAGCAAATTTGTGAAAGGTAGGATTATTTATGTAAGATTTTCAAAGAAAGAATAAAAAAACATGGTATAACAGATCATCAACCTGTCAAAAAAATAAAACCGCTTAATTACGATCTCCACCACCGTCACACACATGAGAAGATTAGAATAAAAAGAAGTTTAATTTCTCAAAAAGTGAGAATAAGGTGACCGATCACTTAAAAATATATCTATTTTTCAATTTCTTAGATCAATTGTCCACAGTAGTTCTTAAATTTCACATAAGCAGTACTTTTTATTTGAGTCAAATAAAAGGTACTCCTTAAGTGAAAATTGAGAATTACTCTGGACAATTGATTTGAGAAAATTGAGGACTATATAAGTTTTAAATGAAATATGCTCTAATATGAAAAATAAAGAATACATCATGCACATTATTCATATTGGAAATCTTAAGGCTCATATGTATTAGCAACACACAATAAGGTGGACTTTATGATATTCAATGTTTAAAAGTGTCTCCCGCACAATAGTCGAAAGACTAAAAATAAGAAAAATTAAAAGTCGAGTACAAAAAATGTCACACACATAATAGTCGGGTGACTTGAAGTGGAAAAACACTTAATTTCACACAAAATAGTCTCTATAATAGATTTTGACTTTATTTTGAATTTTTTGGCACATATAAATTTCCTATGAATTTAGGTGACTAATACAAAATGTCAGCTGAAAGGTACTCTTTTTACATTATACCGAGAAGAAATGTCTAGCACTCTCTTGACCTTTTATCCCAGTGCTAGATATTTTCAAACAATATGATTTGAAAGTGTGTATAAATATTACACTGTTTTTTGACACTACTTATTTTTGTGTGTGCAGTGTGTGCATAAATTTATTGTACACAAAATTGTTTTTTTCGCTTGACGCTTTTTATGTTTCATCTAAAAGTATATAGTCAAAAACTATTAGTGCCCACAAAGCATTTTTAAAATGAATACAAAAGGTAAAAAAATATTAACTTGTTTGAAAACATTTTTATACTCCCTCCATCCCTAATTACTTTGCCAAGTTTGACCGACACGGGGATTAACAAAGTAAAAACTGTGTGATTGAGGTTTGTGCAGAGGAGAAATAATTAAGTGAAACCACAAATTCTTTACTTAAATGGGAAAGTGGCAAAGTTAACGAGACATCCAAAAAGGGAAAACTGACAAAGTTATAAGGGACAGAGGGAGTATGTGATAGGTACTTATATTCTGCAAATTTGGGTTTTCCCGATTGAAATATATTGCTTGTGTCCTACTTATTCCAAAAAAAACTGCGGTCGAAAGGATTTTGACAATGTACAAAAACAATACAATTTTTTTGACCATTTCGAAAAAAGAGGGAAGTAACTGATCAAAACAATAAGCTAGCTGGTATATTGGATCTCCTTTTTCCACTCAGAATAATTTTGCGAGGCTTTTATAGACACTTCACTCATATATATTTGTATGAATAGGATTAATTGGTATGAATGATATCAAATTGAAGGTATTTCAATTATTAGCTTTTAATTGGTGAATCAACGTGAATGTTTCATTGTTAGGTTGTACTTATTTCTTCCTATGACAATGTTGTGGATGTGTCGCAGTTCAAGAAGTGGGGGGCAAACTCGCATTATTCGGCAAAAAGTTGTCGGAAACACACGGCTTTCTTAACGGACTCTGGAGGTGTCAATGGCGGAAAGACCGTGAGCTAAAGACTAAGGCATGAATTTCATAATGCTTTAGCTCACCTTATCACCTATGCGACTACGGTAAGACTAATTTAGCTTACAACGTTTCACGGAAATAATTACACAAATATGACCAAAATAAAGATTATTTACAAAAATATGACTAGTTACTAGAATAGTAATGAAATCATAATAATTCATGTTCAAGTTTTGAACTTAAATTACCACAACACTACGTTGTAGTAATGAATAGTCATATTTATGTAAATAAGTTTTATTTTAGTATTATTCTTGTAAAAAACGTTTCACGATGTTCATTTCAAGTTCTAGCTTACAACTATGCAAAACACAGTCAAACCCATGCACCTAATTTCAAGTTCACCGATCTAGTTTATTATAACCTTTATTAATTTACAACAAAAGTCAAGATATTCCATATTCTACCCTTTTTTCCCAATCATCTCCTAATAGAGTGAGAAATACAATAATAAAAATGGAAAATAAATAAGAACGAAAGGATAGGAAGGAATACAAAATTGTCTATGGATGAAAATAAAGAATGAAAGAAATTAGGTGGGAAAAAGAAAAAATGAAACATGAGATCATTTTGAGCAAATTTGTGAAAGGTAGGATTATTTATGTAAGATTTTCAAAGAAAGGATAAAAACATGGTATAACAGATTATCAACCGGTCAAAAAAATAAAACCACTTAATTACCATCTCCACCACTGTCACACACATGAGAAGATTAGAATAAAAAGAAGTTTAATTTCTCAAAAAGTGAGAATAAGGTGTCCGATCACTTAAAAATATATCTAATTTTCAATTTCTCAAATCAATTGTCCACAGTAGTTCTTAAATTTCACATAAGCAGTACTTTTTATTTGAGTCAAATAAAAGGTACTCCTTAAGTGAAAATTGAGAATTACTCTGGACAATTGATTTGGGAAAATTGAGGACTATATAAGTTTTAAATGAAATATGCTCTAATATGAAAAATAAAGAATACATCATGCACATTATTCATATTGGAAATCTTAAGGCTCATATGTATTAGCAACACACAATAAGGTGGACTTTATGATATTCAATGTTTAAAAGTGTCTCCCGCACAATAGTCGAAAGACTAAAAATAAGAAAAATTAAAAGTCGGGTACAAAAAATGTCACACACATAATAGTCGGGTGACTTGAAGTGGAAAAACACTTAATTTCACACAAAATAGTCTCTATAATAGATTTTGATTTTTCTTTTTGAATTTTATGCATAGATAATTTTCCTATGAATTTAGGTGACTAATACAAAATGTCAGCTGAAAGGTACTATTTTTACATTATACTGAGAAGAAATGTCTAGCACTGTATAAATGTTACACTATTTTTTGGCACTAATTTTTGTGTGTGCAGTGTGTGCATAAATTTATTGTACACAAAATTGTTTTTTTCGCTTGACGCTTTTTATGTTTCATCTAACAGTATATAGTAAAAAACTGTTAGTGCCCACAAAGCATTTTTAAAATGTATACAAAAGGTATAAAAATATTAACTTCGTTGAAAACATTTTTATACTCCCTCCATCCCTAATTACTTTGCCAATTTTGACTGACACATGGATTAACAAAGTAAAAACTGTGTGGTTGAGGTTTGTGCAGAAGAGAGATAATTAAGTGGAACCACAAATTCTTTACTTAAATGGGAAAGTGACAAAGTTAACAGGACATCCAAAAAGGGAAATCTGACAAAGTTATATGGGTCGGAGGGAGTATGTGATAGGTACTTATTATGAAAAATTGGGTTTTCCCGATTGAAATTTATTGCTTGTGTCCTACTTATTCCAAAAAAAAAAAAAACTACGGTCGAAAGGATTTTGACAATATACAAAAACAATACAAATTTTTTGACCATTTCGAAAACATGCTAGTTTTCAGCAATAGAACATTAAGTCAGTATGGAGTGAGTGAGGATTTGTGAGAATAGACACCGACATAGGTATACGAAGAATATGGATAAGTAGGGGTGATCACCGGTCCAAACCGGACCCAAATTGGATTGGACCGAACATAATCACAAAGTCATTGTATCGAAGACCAACCGGAATAATTCCGGTTCAAGACTGAACCAAACCAAAATATTCCGGTTTTGAACGGACGGTATGGACCGGATTTTAAAATAACCCTATTAGCTTGAAATCCTATTATAATTTTATGTTGATTTATGTATGATCATTATATTTCTCATTTAATCTTTTATATTGGAACGAAAAAAACTTCTAATGTGATCATATATATTAACTCATCCTTATATTTCTTATTTGAACGATTAGTTAACAAATAGTTTAACTCATTAGCTTTACAAATTCAATAAAAAATGACTACATTGATCATGTATGTATTATCACTACAAGAATATAACAATAGTAAATAAAAAACATGCACCTAGCTTTCAAATGTTTTAGGCTATACAATTTATTAATCTAAGTATATAAATAGTGTTCAAATTGAGTTAATCTGGATGTTTTTTTATCACTTATTATATGTCGATAAGTATAAATGTATATACAATATTATTGCATATGTAAATACCTGTATATCTGTATTCCGTATATAATTTCAAATTTCCGTCTAATCGATTCGTATCGGAATATTTCGGGTTTTGGTACAACTCCAAAAAAAAAAAGTTTTTAAAATATTATTCACATATTCCGCATATTTATGGTATTGCATTTATTCTTGATCCTCGTTATAGACTTGCTGCTTTATCACGATGTCTAGACTTCTATTATGCTTCTGTTTTTTGGTGAATTTCCTATGTATGAAGATAACCCCATAGATCCTAAACAAGAATACGAGTTTTTTTTTGGGGACATTCTTCTACACCTATTATAGTATCTGCTCTAGTTAATGCCAACATCCTTGATCGGGATGAGACTCGAACATGCGACCTCCTCTTTGGGAGATCAGCAGTGATGCCATCAGACCACAAGGTACTTGGCAGAATACAACGAGGTTAGTAATTTATTTTATCAATTATTTAATGAGTTTCATGTACAATATGGCAACACACCCCCTCCCCCGACACGAATATCTTCACCTAAAGGAAAATCATTTTTAAATCTACATTTGGGAATCTTATTAAAAAAAAGTAAATCAACTCCCGCTCTTGAACAAAGCTCATTTAATGAGCTTACTTTATATCTAGCATATCTTGTTGATTATGAAGAAGATGAGGACTTTGACGTTCTAAAATGGTGGAAGGAAAAAGAAAGAATGTTTCCAATTTTATCAAAGATGACTAAGCAAGTGCTATCAATGTCGATTTCAACAGTTGCTGTGGACCAAGAATTTAGTGCGGTCTGCAACGTTCTAACGGATTATAGAATGAGATTGAGCGCAAACTCTCTTGAGACGCTTGTTTGCTACCACGATTGGTTGAATGCCCAACGTAGAACTCAAGAACTTAGCATCATCCCCACCGAACACTTTATGGAGGAAACAACAACCGACGAGCGCGGAGATTCCGATTGATTATAAATTTATAATTTATTAGAAATTAGAAATGTATTTCAGGTTTTAATTTATTCTCAATTGTACCTCATATTTCAAATAAGTATATTTGATTTTTTTTATATGCAGCACTTCTACAATTAATTAGGAAACAAGAAACCAAAAAAATGAACCGGAACTGGCCCGGGTCGGTACCCGGGCAGGTGACCCGGACCGAACCGGAACCGTTCAACACCCGGGACGGGCCCGGGCTTTAAGATCCAAAAAAAGGCCCGGCCGGGCCCGAACCAGAACCGGACCGGGCCCGGTCCATGACTAAACCGATCCGGTTTGGTCTGATTTTGTGGTATAGACCAGATTATACTCAGCCCTATGGATAAGGGCCCATCTCGAATCCCAAGCCCGCGAAATGTAATGGGCACAAGCAAACATGAAACAGTAACAATCCGATCCATATCAACCTAGGGCACAATAAATACGTCAAGAGCTTGAGCATTCAAGCATCTCATTAGTTTAAGTGTGAGGCTGGAAACGCGCAGAGATGGATAGATAGCGATTTCGTCTGGGGTTGCCTCCTCTCTGCCGTTTCTCAGCCAATGATCATCTCAACTCATCATCATCATCATCATCATCGTTTCCTGTCCGTGGGGCAATGATGATTGAAAATTTCAAGTCTATGTTGTGAAACCAAGCTGATTTTGGCGTGGCAACTCAGTAGCTCGGAGGGATCATTTTCTGAATTCCGTTTCCGAATGTTACCGTGTAGCAGCCATCAGCGGGGATTCGCACCTTAGTCTCTGAAAGAATGTCGAGTCTGAGCCTATGTAGCGAAGACTGACTGGTTTCAGTTCTTAGCTGGTGTGCCCTAATTTCCAGAATGAGGCTCTTTGCAACTTCCAGAAAGGTAGGGACTTTCTTAGGGTGGTTGATCTCTCTTTCTGTCTAGTTCAATTGCCTATGATTTCCTTGCTTAAGAAACACTACGTACATTGTTTATATCAACAACCCTAGCAAGGCGATTGTTTGATGCTGGTCTATGATCATCTAAACCTCAGTCAAACATCCTTGAATTGTTGATATATACTTCCTCCGTTCCATTCTTACTTTATCTTGAACTCCTAATCCTCATAGTTACCAAGGCTGTGATGAATCTAATATTCTTACCAGTTGGAAACCCTAGTTCTTAAGCCTGCCCGTACCTTGGCATGGTAGCTTGTCCTGTTGCAGCCATGACGGGCATGTGAACTATTTGCTCCAGTGAGAATAGTGTGATTTTGAGCCTCATCTGTGCTTGACGCTTTTCTGCTACTCCCTCCGTCCCTAAAACTTACAGTCCATATTGAAAGATGCCAGAGTGCATAACTCTAGGAACTAGTGTATTTGGAGGCTGTGATGATAGTTTGATGATAAATTGAAATCAAGAGCGTTGATCGTAGTACCCTGTCATGGCGTGGCACACATTTTCTTGCAGCCATGGCAGGTCCGGTCTCCTCATCTGATTGAGAAAAGGCGAATCTGAGCCTCATTAGATTGCCTTTTGTGGAAGATAGTTACCCATCTTTCTGTGCCCCTAACCAAAATGGAGTGGCAGTGGCGGAGTTTGTTTCCCAGTTTATATTTTCAATATATTTATATTTTCTCCGTTTTTTGTGTGGAAACGAATTTGTTCATTTGAACTAGAATATTAGAATATTAGACTAGAAAGAACCCTAATTTCTACCTCTTTAAATTCTCCCACTGCTGCCTGCATTCTGCATCTTAGATTCTTAGTCTAACCTCTAATCTCTGCTCTCTCCAATTTGTTGTTCATTGTTAACTAATTAGCTTGTATTAAAGATATTATAGTTCAAACAAAAGCGCACACTATGAATGTCTCTGCTCTCTGCTCTGTTATGTAGCAGAGGGGCCATGCGATATGATGCGCAAAAAAAAATCTTTAATGGCACTTATGGACACGCGGATTCAATTATCTTTGGGATCCTTTGTTTTCTCGTAAGTTTCACATTTGTTTTTGCTGAAAATATAGTGTGCGGGGATGGTGTTCGATGATGATTCATTTGCTTTAACCACACCGAAAGAGGGTTGGTGGGAGGGGAAGGGTGGTTCTTGATTTGAGTTGAAGATTTGTTCTTTCTTCCATTTTTCTCTTGGGAGCGTAGCTTTATGAATCTCTGTTTCCTCCACGGATCCACAGATGAATGCTTTGCTCTCTTAGTTTATTGGAAGAGGGGATGTGGTTCTTTTTACCTTCGACCTTAATCATAGGACTATCAGATACCTGCCTGCCGGTTCCTTGAAAGTGGAAAATTAATGGCCTTTTGCTGAGAACAGTTCCCCACCATCGATTTTTTGGGATTATTTTACACCGAGTGTTTTCTTTTTTATAATTCCTGATATTATTTATTGTTGAAAACTATTCCTGTTCTTATTTGCCACTAATCACATGTTTTTAATTCCTGCTCTTATTTGCCACTATTTGCATGTTTTTACTTCCTGCATTCCTCATTATTTTATATTTATATTCAAAATTTGTTCTTTTGTTATATTTAAAAAATGAAGTTTCAAAAAGGAAAAGTTTTGTTAGGCAGATGTCATTGGAGCTGTCTAGGTTTCTGTTCATCTTGGCTGATGTCATTCTCAATTGTGGCTGGGTGATTTGTAATCATCACTGAATAAAAATTGTTGATGAATATAATATCTGAATATAATTCCTCCAATGGGAAGCATTAATCTAAGGTTCTCTTGGGTTATTTACTCTTATTGTTTTGGAAGGTTGTGTTGAGGTACGGGTTTATGGATATCTTCAAAGAGGATTATTGTAATCTCTTGTGGGCTTTTATTTTACTACGTATGAATGTGGTAGTGTTTACATGTTACATGTGTTTTGCGCTGGACTTCTAGAAAGCTTGCAGAAGCAATCCATACATTTAGGATGCCGTAAACTTTAAGCTGGTTGAAGGGTAAAGGGCTGCGAACAAATGATGGAGAATGATAGCATAATGCCTCCCACCAAAGAAGAAGAATTTTGCCTTTCTGTCTACTTTGTATTGTTGTGATCTTGTTCTATAACAAGTATGATTGAAGTCTTTTTCTTTGAGTTTTTTGGTATCTTGTAATCATGATAAAATGTATAACAGTTCCATAGCATTGAAACGGTTTAAACTTTGTGTCGTATGATACAGTGAATGATTTATTCTACATCTGAATTAAGTAGTGTCATCTAGTCATCTACTAGATACTATCAAGAATCTAGATGTGTCATGTATTGTGTTGACAATTTGGCTGGTGTTTTTATTGTTTAATGAAACTCAGAAACTGGGGGTGGGCTGGGATTGGTCGGCCTGACCCGGGACTTGGCCCGGCCCGGTACTGTGCAGGCTGACCTGGCCTGTGGCCCGACCCAGGCCTGATGTTTTTTGGCCCGGAGCTTGCCCAGTCCTAGCCCGAAGCTCGGCCCAATCCACCCTTAAATGAAACTCGATCTTCATTGTACAACTTTAATGTGTAATGTGACTAATGTCTGTTTCGGAATGCACAAGTTTCATAGTTATCTTTGTAATTTCTATTTTTTTTTAAAAAAGATTCGTTGTAAATCTTGACTGATTAATATCATTACTGGAGGAACTGAGGATTTATGAGCATCACATTATTATTCACATTAAATGATAAAAACAAGGGATTAAAAAGGGTCGTATATATAAACTTCATGGATCAAATCTGTTATATTATCAAGTTCTTGTTATTCTCCCTCCTACCCCTCCCTCTTCACTGTACAATAAATATTGGAGGTTTTCCTTGATGAGCTCATTCTGCAAGGATCAGTGTTCGTACAAGCAATTAAGGAGCTGTCTTTGGCCATATCATTCCCACTAAACTATCCTAAATTACAAAGGATGTTTCACACTGCTAGACAATTGATGTTCCTTGGGATCCCATATTTTTTGAAACGTGAGTTAGATTGTTAGAAGCATTCAATTTATATTATTTCCTAGAAAGATGGAGCAAGTAGTATTGCAGCCAAGGTGACAAGAAAGAGAGCAGTGCTGGTTGGTGCAAAACTTGTGCTGCTTGACTCTTTAGGTGGAGGAGCAGTGGTGGTGGTGGTGGAGGAGTCCGGGGAGGCAGTTGTGTTGGGTTGAGCTACTGGAGGTAGAGCTTCAGAGATGATGTCCTTGGAAGAAAGGGCAGGATAGGTGGTCATGTTTATAAGCTTTGGATCAAAATCTGGTATGAGTGGAGCCACACTGTTGTTGAACATGTCACCTGGTGCAACTGCTGAGATGGTATATGGAAGGTTTGCCTTTGGATCAGAACATGGTGACCCTGCATTCAGCCCCATGCAGTATTAAAATCAAAACACAATAGTAATTACATATGAATTGAACTCTTAAAAAATTAAAATGCTTTATCATGCCCTACAGTCTACAGCTACAGAAGCAGAAGGCCTTAGGTGTGAACTGCTCGAGTTATGTCTATAGGTAGATCTTTTAGACATAACTGCTGGATTGGCCTAGTATGAACTGATTTGGTTAGGTATGATATCATATTGAAACAAGATGCTGAGATCAGAGAAGTTCTTACTCATGTATGCCACAGCAGTTGCAGGAAAATCTGTGATGAGTCCATCCACACCAATGCTAACAAGAGTAGCAATCTCTTGGTAAGGATCACTGTTGTAATCGAAAAGGAAGCTTTGGAATTCATTTTTGAGATTGGAAGCATAGACAGACACATTTGCTGCATGCATGGCGTGAACCACGTTGGTAAAGTTTCTGGTCATGTAATACGGGTCACCATACTCCAACACCAGGGAGTTTCTGCGCATGGAGATGGCGTCAGCGTACTTCTTAACCTCTTCTGCCAAACTCTGATCAGGCACTGAGCTGAAATCCCTTTTGAACACTAACACTCTCTCGTAGCTCGGAGTATCATTCTTGAACTTTAGCAACACAGAGCTGTCATCCGACTTAATCATCACCTTTTGCTTCGTTTGCTTGTCAAATGAAGCATTTTTTAGTGCAGATGTGACTGTACCAATTAGGTCATGACCCTTTGTTGCAAGGTAGGCAGCATTCTAGGACACCAAAGTATTTTTTTACAAGATCAGAATTCAACAATTTGTAATTAGTTATAGTAACTATCAGAATGTAGAAGAAATATGCATGGGTAACAGTTAATAACTTACTTCTAAGCCAACCATAATTCCAGGGACTGCTTTTGCCTTGGCTAATTCCAGAAACTCTGGAAGAGTCATAAACTTCCCAGCAAACTGGTATGCATGATTCCTGTCCAATGGTGCTTCGTACGGAGAACTTATTTTCGCTGCAAGTAAAAACAGAAAAATAAAAAGGTGCCAATTTAGAAACAAAACTTAAGCAAAGTGTGATATGGGACATGTTAGAGATATTTTTCTTTCATATTTTGAAATCTCAAACTGATAAGAGAAGAAGTCTAAAGTTTTAAATGTAAGTCGTATCTTCATATATGACTGGATAGTTTGACACTTACGTTTTAGGGATTGAATTTCATCCCAGGTAAGACCAAAGGAGAAAATTCCAGGTTGCCCATCATTAACTTCTTTAATTTCTTCCACCTTATCCATGAAAGTTGTTCCTGCTGTAGTGGTGAACTTAAGGTCAGCTGAATCCTGACAGAATGCAACTCCATCTTTGGAAAGCTGGACATTACAATCAATTATGTCAGTTCCATCATCTATAGCCTTCTGATAAGCAAGATCTGACCCTCCTGGGTAGTCACCGCTTGCTCCGTTGTGAGAAATGACCAATGCTACATTCACAAAAACAACCAGGAATTAATGGATTATAAATGGATAAATGTTGTGATCATCATATCCTTATGTATAAGCATTCTTTCTATAATAATATTTCTACACAAAACTTATGAACAAGACTATGATTACATGGCCACTATAAAAATACCTCCACTGTCATTACATAGCAAAATACATAAGTATACATATACACAGGCAAAAACAACATGGCATGGGTGGATGGAAGGATAAAATGTTGTGATCATCAAATGTAGTTGCTTACTTTTTAGCACCCTCGAAGCATTGTTGTTGTGTGCCAAGCAAGCAATGACATTGGACGCAGTTGAGCAGAAATCAGTGACGACACCGTCAACAGAGAAGTGGGAGTTGTCAATAAACTGGAGGTACTCATTTGCTGGGTCAAGGCTATAGTTGTAAGGGATGTAATTATCATTTGCAAAGCCATAAGCAAACACCTCAAGCCCTTGTTTGTGGGCATCAGTCACAAGGGTTGTAGACGCCTCCAGATAGCGATCTTTATTAACTGGCCATATGAAATCTTTCGGAACCAGGATTCCTGCTGCAAAGCCCTTTATCATTTTGAGCTGCTTAATCAGTGATCCATACTTTTGGCTTGTTGAGGGTTCAACAGCTTCCAAGTCAGATGGGAACTTGAAGAAGAGCTTTACTGTTGGTGCAACTTTTGGGCCAATACTCTTCAAGAAACCAATTTCTGGAGATGAAATGTAAGCGACATTGATTTTCACTGCTGGAAGCATATCTTCCAGATATGATTCAATGCTCAGCTTGTGCTGCTGGTAGAAATTGTCATACTGCAACACACACCACTCAATTAAACATATGTGCAACTCTAAATCTTATACCATGTATATGAGTTTATACGTTTATATACGACCATTCTGTATGACTGAACATATCTAATCTAAATGATTAGTTGAATCATATACATACACACCTCCACATTTATCCACACTATGGGCATGTCCTGTCCTGTCCCCAATTGTTCAAGTGACTCTGGTGAACTTATTGTATAGCTGTTATCAAAACTTGAAGGTCGAGTGAACAAGCCTTGTATCACTGCAGGTTGGCGGAATATCAGGAAGATTTAGTCAGTATTGTTATGATTGTAAACGTATTACTCATCAGCTATATATATGGCTTGGAATGATTAATGAGACTTAAGTTTTCCCCTTTAATCGACTCTTTATATGAGCTTTTATTTAAAGCAGTACGCGATTGATGATTTACAGCAGCCAACCAACAATCAATAGTTACGTGTTGCGCTAAAAGTATGCTTACATGTTATATTTTCAAACAAGGTTTGAGCATTGAAATCAAGTCCAAACCACCCTGTAAGCTTTTCGCCATTAACATCGTATGTCTTGCGTGCATTGGGGAAAGTGTCAGAAACTGTGGTTGCATTCTGAAGGAGCATTTTTGACATACAATAACCAAACCCATCCTTGCTGAGTTTTAGATCACAGAGCATGGGAGATCCCATTAAACTCTGTGGTATGCCATAAGTATAAGCCCCCCAACTGCTTTCAGGAAAGACACCAGACAACCCCCCGTTAGCCACCACCACAGGATCGCCTCCTGTCCAAGGAAACACAAATGGAGGAGGACATCAATCCTTAGCATTTTCTATCAACACAAACTCTTAGGCTATGTTTGGATCCTTGAAAGTGCTAATGAAAGGAATGGAATATTAAATAGAGTTACTTCCTTGCGTTCGGCTTTACCTAAAAAACGCATCGGACAATGCATATGATTCATGTTTTTAATTCACTTATTTCTGAGTATATGTTTGATGGAAAAAAGTATACTTAAATTCATTGAGTTTGACCCAATGCTGTAATTACCTTAACTTTTTTTTCTTTTCAAATAGCTTCTGTGTTTTACTCTCTATTTATTCCCTTAGATTATCTAAGTTCCAACTTCCAAACCCTTACTGTCACACCCATTGCTTTCAATTTTAATTCACAAAGTGACTGGATTTTATTACCATGCAGAGTCAGCCATTTCTTTTCAACTGGCCTAGCTGGAGGTTTTCCTGCTCCATTAGCGATATGGACCAGCAAGCAAATGAGCAAGAGATGCTTCATCATCATTATTATCATGTTCTCCCAATCCTGTCTCCACAATTTCAATGAATAAATATAAGAATGCACACTATAAGCACATTTACACATATAGGAATGATTATGGTGCATTGTATAAAAATTCTAAATATATAAAGTGGACAACAATGTAGAGAAAATGATAGAAATGGCATCCATTCGTAAATAAACCGAACATTTTTACCACTATGAAAAAAGCGTTTCTTAATCAACCAAACTCCACACATTCTCACGAACAAAATGTAATTCTGACCTAAACTGGACTATATATAGATACTAGACTTAGAAATTCATAACAGTCATTTTGCATTTTAGTACCCATTCATACACACAATTGTAACGACGAATCACCCATAATTAATTTCCCATTTCATGCATTGCATCAACAAGATTTATCAAGATGATCATAAATCATGCAGTCCATTTTTCATGCACATGAAAACACATTAGATAACAAGGGGGCGGGAAAATGGAGTAAGCATGAAAATTCAATAATGGCCGCCTTGCCTTTAGAAGGAAGAGAGAGGCATTCCCTCAAGAAATTCACAAGAGAAAGGGGAAATGAAAAGGGGGGAAAGTCTCAAGGGAATGGAGAAGGTGGAGAGAGATGGGAGGAGCAAATAAGAAGAGGAATTAGTTTTGATTGTGAGAAATTAGAGGAGGAGAAATCCTTAACCAAAATTCAATGCCTCCCACATATTTCTCGGAATAATAGCTACCCAGCCAGCTGCTATATTTTTTCTTTCTTCATGCATGCTCTCTTTTGTACACATTTGACTGGTGCTGATCATCTTATTTTTCTACTTAACTTGTTTTGTACCTTTTTGGACCTTTTTACGTTTCAAAAATGGTGTAAATTAACATTAATTCCTTCTAATTAATGCAACACATGTTCGCAACTCATTTAATTGATGATGGTGTGTTTAGTTAATTAATTGCTACTAATTAATTTTACTCCCTGTCTACGGAGTACATCTTTATCATCATAACCCAATCTCAAAAGCGGTAAACCAGGGCTTTCATAATTCCCAAATACTTCAGTTTGTACTTCTCTATGAATGACGTTGCACTTGACATTAAGATATTAGAAAATATCTTGAATAGGAATAAAAACCTTTGGGATTATAAAATATGAATACTACGAGGCCGTTTGACAGCACTGTTTTTCGGCTTATCAGGCTTATTAGCCGACTTTTTCACCAAACACGTAACTTTTACTTTCGCGCGCTGAGTTGTGTAATAAACAGAAAAAGTAAGGTTGAAGTTATTTTTCTGATTGTTTTGGCTGAAGTTACTATAGATGACTATTTTAGCTATTTTTACATATAATTTTTTCTTTATTTTATTAATAAAATATATTTTACAAATAATTGTTTCTTAAATCAGCAGAATCAGTCAATGCAGTCACTTCAGCCAGAACTTTAGAAATTTCAACAGAATCAGCCAAAACAACCGATTTTCGTGCTACAAAACGGACTCTACGTTAATCTATTCTCCATATATGAGTAAATATATTACTCTCATATTTTATCGGTGTTGGGGGTTCTTCAGGGATGGAGTGTCATCTTTTTTTTTTTTTTTAAAACAAATTCAATGTTATATTAGATAGATTAGGTAGGAGTTTCACTTAAGGGTAGGGGCGACCCTGTATGTTCGAAGGCCTAGGTGCGGAAAATGAAAATGGGCCTAATGTTTTAAAAATTTGTAGAACATTTTTCTATCTACACTGATATGCATAATAATAGTAATAATAATATAATAATATTTCAAGACATTTGTAAAAAGCTGTCAAACCCTATTCTGTCTAAATCAATCATATTTTAGTATTGGAGATCCTTATTTAAGAAGGGAACAATGATGATCCTATTTGTACACTTTATCAATGTTTAAGTCATATTTAAGGAATTAACTTTATATTACCTCCTAAATACCCCTCCAATGATGTAACCATTCTGAATCACTTCATTTTCAGCAGCTAAATTATTGTTTTTCTATGAGTTATCATCTTGAAGAGGACATTCAGAATTTGACTTATTTAAACAAACAAACTTTTTCATTGAACTTTTTTTTACTTAGCGTCGCTTTCTCAGTTTCTCTAATCATCTCCTTTTTTATTTATCCTATTCAGATTCAATCCTTTTTATTACACATTATTAGAAATCAATCAACAATTAAGAAATCAAACAATCAACTATGAATGAAATCAATTAATAAACTAATCAAATAATCATATCAGACTAATATGGTTTCAAGTGATTTTTTTTTTTGTAAAATTTTAAGAGAATGTTTTTAATCAATGTCCATAAAATTTTAGTTTAAAATTCAATCGGGAGTCGGTAAAATAAATTATTAAAAAATATGCGCCAAAATATGTATAAAAGGTATTGTTTTTCAATAATTTATTTGACTGACTTCTAAATTGAACTTTAAACTATTTTTTTTACATAATCTATACTTCAAAGAGAAACATGATCATAATTTTCACCAACAAAATCATTCCGAAGAACTTCAATAAATTCCACCCGAAAAATTGTTAGTTTAAGGGCTGAAAAAGCAGCCTACTCACACTTATTACAAAGAACTAAACTTGGGTCTATTTGCTTAAGGATGCTTCCATGGTATTTTAAAAGATCTAACTATAGTCGCTTGTTATATGATCTCACCTTGATTGACATTACAATATGGTCCTTTATTTTATTAATCACGACTAAGGATAAGATTGTGGATGCGGTTATGATAATGTACCAAAATTTCCTGCGAAAATGTGTAAGGATGTTGTTCATAGCCTTTTCAGCATTTTGTTTTACATAATACTCCCTCTTTTGGTAAATTTTTAGTCCGTTTTCATTGAATTCTTATTGCGTTTTCCGTTTGTGGTTAAATACAACATACGAAGTATATAAAAATTAAAAAACACGAATATATGTTTTTTTAATAATAATATGTATATTTAATTTGTAAATTATATTGGAAATCAAATGATATTCGATCGGTTGTACGAAGTATATATGTTGCCCTCCAAACCACAAAACCATACTAATTTAATCACACCAGAAGAAAAAAAAAGGAAACGAAGATTTGGAGGAGCAGAAGCATAATAAATAAATAAATAAACTAAAAACGAAAAAAAAAAACAGAAATTTGAGAGAGTATATTTAGGATAGTATATTTTTCATACTTCATTTTGTATCTACTACTAGTAGGGTTGTAAACGAATCGAATCGAACCGAATACTTGATAATATTATTCGTATTCATATAATTATCAAATATTCGTATTCGTATTCATTTTAAAATTCGAATTTTATTTTGTATTCGTATTCGATTCGTTTGATATATTCGAATCTTTTTCGAATCGAATTCGAATTCGAAAAACATTAAAGTCAATTTGTGAAAATAATTAAAACTATGATGTATAGTTTGCCCCTTTTAACTCATTTTCATATTACATACTACTATTTCATAGGAAACAAAATACATTTATACAAGTCACTTCAAATTTAATATCAATATAAATAAATTAACGGCGAATTCTAATTGTAAATTAAGCTATTTTGACCTGGTAAAGTAAGAATGTTTAAATTAAAATATGCAAAATGTTTACTTGAATATTATGTTATTAATATTTTTACATTGAATTACATTTATTCATAAGAAGTAATATACGTAGTATATTGTTTGAATGTGTGTGTCTATACACACACACATAGGTAAGAGATCAAATACAAACCATGCTTAAAATACTAACCTACAAACTCAATAATATGCAACACTTTGAACTTCAATATGCAGTACAAATAATGTAAAGATGCACACTGTGAATTTTAATATGCACTAAAAATAATATGCAGTATTTTGAACTTTAATATGCAGTACAAATAATATGAAGCACTTTGAACTTTAATATGCAGTATAAATAATGTAAAGATGCACAGTTTGTGACAGTTTGTAGGTTAGCATGGGAAGACTAGTTTGTATGTGATCTCATGATCTCACCCCTATATATATATATGATCAGGTCCTTCCGGAGGGACGGGAGGTGCCGTCCGAACTTTACTGTTTGGGGTGGTTCCCGGTGGAATTTTTTGATGAATTTTTTTGAGCATGTTCTTCATCAAGTCTAGTTTATCCATACCAAATTTCAGCTCAAAATTCGATCAGGAAGGCATTCAAATAAATTCTTGAAACATACTGCACATTGTGTGTGTGTGTGTGTGTGTGTGTGTGTGTATGACTGCTCAGGTCCAGCCGGAGGGACGGGAGCAGTCGTCCGAACTTCACTGTTTGGGGCGGTTCCCGATGGAATTTTTCGATGAAATGTTTTGAGCATGTTCCTCATCAAGTCTAGTTTGTCCATACCAAATTTAAGCTCAAAATTCGACCGGGAAGACAATCAAATAAATTCTTGAAATTTACTGCACTTTATATAATTCGAATATATTCGAATATTATTCGGATCGAATATCATAGTATTTCTATTCGTAAAATATTCGAATAAAAAATAGATTTGTATTCGTATTCGTATTCTACTTACTCGAATTCGAATCGGCATTTTCGAATTCGAATCACGAATCAAATCAAAATTATTCGATTCGTTTACAACCCTAACTACTAGGCATGGACCGGTTCCGGACCGGGTTGATACAAACCGGGCTTTTTGTTTGTGGGTATAGGCCCGGAACCGGCCCGGGATTCCACCGGAACCGGACCGGGCTCGGACCGGGTTTATTTTTTTTATAGCTTTTCTAATTAATTCCAACCCCCCACCCCCCAAAGCACACAGCCCAACCCACCTACCACCAAAAATATTTGAAAAAACAAAAAAAATGGGCCAGGACCGGTTCCAAAGGAGGGGCAGCCCGGAACCGTCCCAAACAATCACCGGGCAGGGGCAGAGTCAGGACACTGGGCCGGTACAAAGAATATTTTTATAAAAAAATTAACACAAATTTTTTTTACCTTAAAAATTAAGCCATTAAAATTTGGGGTGGGCCTAGGTTGGCCCACCCTTAGCTCCGCCCATGCCCCCAGGCGGTCCTAGGCTTGGAACCGGTCCCGGTTAACTAGGCCGGACCGGTCAGACCAGAACCGGGCCACGCATATATATCTAGTACTGCCAGTCTGCCATTGTTTTTCTACATCATTTACTAATTATAGATTTATAGGAGTATAATTTTTTTTTTAAATGTCGTAAGAAATTCAAATGTGCGTAGTTTACTAAATCGGACCATGTAATCAATGATTCAATAATATTTTGGGTTAAATGATTGATTTTTTTAAATAGCTTCTAAAAGATACTAGTATTGTTTAAAACAGACAAGGGTGAGAATATTATGATCAAATTTTGCTTGTTTTGGACTAGATTCCGAAAACATGATTCAATTGAAGCACATGATTGTTGCCAATCCAGAAAAATTCCAAAATACTGGACATCTTTTCAAATGAAACTTTAAATCTGCACAATACAAACTGTAGAAATTGTAAAAAAAAAACAGTTTTTTATTAGTATATATAACAGCCAGAACCGACAGAATAAGACTCAAGATGACTTACACACAAGAGATTAAACAAACGTATACGCTACACACACTAATCTTTTCAGCATCAGATAACCAATACCATCCAGACACACTAATAACAACATCAGAAAGACACCCTCCAAACTGTGCACAAATCTGAGACACTCATATCTGTAGTAGGCAGCTATGAAGCTCTCTTTATTTTTGTTAAATACACGATGAACCCTTCATTGCTGTTATTGACACTCTTTACCTTCCAAAGAGGGATTTTATCCACCAAATTCCCTTGTCATTCGATGCACCCTCGACTTCTGGAGGAGTATCAGATTGGGTCGTCTTGTGAAGTTTGTTTACATCATATCCTTCACCTTTTGCCCTCTCAACCAGCTCGTCGTAGATTGCTTCATCAAGATGAGGACTGCGGCACAAAATCTTGATAATTTCATGCAACAAAAGGACGGTTCATTGATGTTAGAATACACAAGAATGAACAACTCTAAAAATATCTGTACTTAGAATTTATGAAAGAATCCGTGGTTATGCTTGGAGTTCCTTCTGTCGGTATATGTCAGCCCCAACTAGAGCAGTCTAAGGCTTTTAAATGAACTTGTATCTATATTTGGCCCGTGCATAATGACTTAACATTGATAATAAGTGAATTTTGGGGAAAACGAAATGTGTTTTATAATTCCAGACTCACCCTGCTTAATCCTGACTAAATCCGCCAGCCCCAAAATAGAACCAAACAGCCACACAGACACACCTAGCACCCTTACTTTTTCTTTTCTTGAAAAATCTATTCTTCGGGAAAATCTCATACCACCTCATACTCCAATCAACTAATGGCTATGGTCTGTCTGTTGCCAGATCAACCTATGTTCTTATAAATTGAGTTCCAAGTTCACCTCGTTTATTTGGTAGTTTATGAAAAAAAATTCTAGAGAACCTCCGAAAACTTGTACTTCGTATTACAGATGTTTTCAAAGGTTGAATTGTATTCTACAGAGTATTTTTTAACAAACTCAATACACATAAGTTCACCAGTTTAACTTAAATTAACTCTATCCAAAGAGACCGTAAGATGTATGAGAACATCAAGGTAGGTCTAAGATCTCAATCCCTTAAAGATGCATCATACATAAGCAAAGATTACAAGTCCCCATCAACAAAAAAATAATATAAACAAAAAAAGAGCAACAACATAAACTCAACATCAACTTTAAACAGAACTTTCTTGGAGGACCTTGTAACAAAATTGAATCTCTTTTCTTTACTACCTTTTCCTCAATGATCATTCTCTTTAGGTATGTTTGGTTCAGGGTTTGTGGGTGTGAGAGAAAATGCCCTCCTTCCCTTCACTTTCTATCCCTCCAATTTGGCGAGTTTAGTATAAACATAAATTAATTTTTGTATGAAATAAATGAATAAAGCGTGATTGTAATGCTATGTGGTGAACAAATGTATATCAAGACAGAGACTTGGCAATCCAAAATCCTCTATTCCAACAACTAAGAATTTAGAGAGGAACATTTTGGAGAGCTATGTTTCAGATTCTGTGAATATTTGAAGCAAACAACTCCATGATAGCCTTGATAGGTAACCATTAACAACACCTAGAAATTGCTCAAAATAGGAGTAAAATATGGAAACAATTCAAATAGAACTAAATAAGTTTTATTCCCAAATTAGGAATTATTTTTATCATATCAAGAGAAAACAGCAATCAAAACTTCCCAAAAAAGGAGGGAATGAGTCCTATTTAGGTGAGAATATAAACTTACACCTATTTGAAAAATTAGACTACGTTTTACTCCAATTTAGAGGATTTTCTCAAAAACATCACTGGCCCTTTAAAAAGACAGTTCACGTTCATCAACACTAGAAATAAGCCCCACATCTTGCTTAGACCCAAACTGACCTACTTATGCTGTTAGATTCTTAAAGTCAGAATTCCATTTACCAGAAAGTGCTAAAATGATCTAATTAAATAGGAAACGAGATTGTGACAGAACTGTAAATAAGTATGAAGAGAATTGAGAAACATACCCAAAGATAGCTTCTGTGAGGTTGACCAATCAGAGCATACTGATAATCGTTGTCTATGTACAAAACCCAGTAGTCTCCTGTCACAGGGATGATGGGCAAGAAAGGAGGAACATAAAACTTGACCTTAAGCTTAGCCTCATCACTCTTGGGATCGGCTTTGTAAGCACTTCCCTCGATGAAGGCTCTCTTCCCGTTATTCCAAGTCTCATTCAACACATGGATTGTACCATCTTCGTTAAGCGTGTACGTCGCCCTGGTGTCCACCCCATTCTTAGGCTGAAACGTTGACGGGAATGAAGCGATCTCATACCATCTCCCCATGTACCTCTCCACATCCAAACCCTTCACCACGCTCATCTCTTTCTTGCTCGCCATTTCTTCTTCTTTTGCACAATCAAACTGGATTGCAGGCTTAGCAGAGGAAAACTTTCGAATTCCAGAACCTTTCTAGGCTTTTCTAGGGCGGTTTCAAAGCTTTCTCGACTTGGATAAGGTATCTTGCTTGGGGGTGAAGATTATATATAGTGACTAGAGACTTCGAGAGGTGGAGAGCAGGCGTGGTATACGGATATTTTAAACATTTTCTCATGGGATACTGTGAATTATGGATACCCAATTTCATAGTTAAAGACTTGTTTGTTTCATGTTTTCTTGTTTCATTTTTTACTTTTGTTAGGTTTTGGGCCCTTTGGCCCCGTTTGGGTAATGGCGTTTTCAACAAAATGGGGATATTTTTGAACTACAAACTGCATTTTGCAGCGTATAGGTATCAACTCGTTGGAAAACAAACGACCTCAAAAGATTTTAATTTATATATTGAAACAATGACAAAAATAATACTACGTACTACAGAGTACAGACGTTTAACTTCTAAGTGAATACAAGTAAGATCATTTTTTAAATTTGGACAAAAAAGAGAAAAAAAAAGTAATAGTCTAAAATATCTTTGTTTGCCTTATTCCTTCTATAGATCAATTTTCCCTTGCGATCTTCTCACATCCGCCTACGCACCATCGATGTTCTTTCTGCAATCTTCTCCCATCGCACCACCATCTTGATCATGCGTTGTCGCCGCACCACACCCCAATCACTCGTCATCATCGTCGATCTCCTCGATGCAGATAGATGTGACCCGTGTCATCAAATAAGTTGCACTAATAGATGCTTATTTCACGAGTGTTGTAGTGTTGCGTACCCGACAACACTTCTCATCGGAATTAAGGCGGTGTAGTGGCAACGTCTAGGGTTAACAGTGATTGCGGGGCAACGATTAGGGTTGCTAGCATTTTTGGACAATGACAAAGATTGTTGGGACCATGGATGAGGCTAGTGGTAGGTGCTAGGGGTGGGCTAATACAGAGTATTCAATTTCTTACTTTTAACCCTTTCACAAGGGTTTTATTCTTTAAAAAGCTACATCTTTGGAACTGTTTGATCAAACAATATCATATATGGAGTACTTCGTATAACATTATAATTGTAAATTACTTTTGAACATTTAACTTTTGGGGTGTGTGCTTGGGGTTGGGTGGTTCGGAATGATAAAGGGCAATTTGTGACAGCCAGAAGTGAGGCGGTATAGGCTGTTTTGACTCCTAAGGAAGTTGAGGTGGTCGGGGTAAAAGAAGTAGTCAGTTTGGCTAAAGATGAAGAGTGGATTAGAGTAGTCATAGAGTCAGATGCAACTCTAGTTACTGTTGGAAAAATGTGTGAAAAATTGCATTAAATGGTAATTTTGGGGCAATTTTTTGAGTGGGGTCCACTTCCGATTTGGGTCGGGTCAAAGTGGTTTCGGATTGTCCTTGTTAAGGGCTACAATTCGATATATGGTACGCTCAAAACGGATAACGGGTGAATGAGAAATCTCTTTTCGAAGTTTACCCGTTAGAATGGAAAAACTGGGAAAAAGGATGAGTTTCTAGTGTGTTAATTTCCCACATCGGGAAACCCAAGAGATTTGCAACCCTTTATAAAGGGACTCCCCCCTTATGGAGTTAAGATTCCTAAGGGTAAATGCTCTCTCCACGCGCGCGGGGGTGGGGGGTGGGGGTGGGGGGTGGGGGTGCAAATCAAATCCTGAAATCGGAGAAGAAAAACTGCGACTTGCGTGCGCGGGCGACCTGCGGACACGAATGCCGTCCAAAAATCTATCTCTCAAGAGATACGGTTAATTTTTGTTTTCTTCCCGAAACGGACGCTCCGGACAGAAGGGCTCGACCAGAACACCTCGGTATGGTGTTCTGGTGGCTCCGGACAGAAACCCTCGACTAGAACACCTCGGTATGGTGTTCTGGTGGCTCCGGAAAGAAACCCTCGACCAGTACACCTCGGTGTATGGTGTTCTGTTGGGAGGTCTTCTGGTCGCGTTCTAAACCGTTACAGCAATAAATACCCAACGTTCTTATCTTTTAATGCAGCGTTAAATGGACAGTTCATGGACGATTCAATGCCCAACGGACTGGTCATTTATGTCCAACGTTCAGGTCCATTAATTCACCATTGACACACAATAAATCCTCCTATATAAAGGCTGGCAGGTGGTTTGCAACAACACATGTTTTTACACGTTGATACACACGAGCTCACGCATTTCTTCAGCTAAAAACACCTCCAGTCTCTCTGAAAAATTCCTGAGTGTTCAGACTTGTTCTCGTTCGCTGGAACGTTTGTTTGTGTGCTCAAACATTAGTTCGTAATCATCGTATCCTGGGAAACGATTGTTGCAACGCTCCTAGCACCGTGGGAGGCAACAAATACGTTTTAAGGACATCGTGCGTAGCACGAACTTTGACTAATTCTACTTCATCTCCTTTCTTGTTTTTCTCTAGTCATTTTAATTAATTTATTTTGATTAATTTTCTTTATTTTCCGAAACACACCCTACAACGGTTAAATTAGATGATATTAGACATATGATTAAAGATGAAGATCTTTAATCGATCCATGAAGTTACTTTGTTAAATTGTAAGCGATCCATGAATCTAATCGAACTTCTCATACACTTTCAAGGGAGGCCATTTCATCTACGGGTTGTAGGGATAGGTTTGATGTCCAACCTTCCTATATTTTTAGCCTTTTTCTTCCAAAAAGAACTTTTGATTCTAAAATCGTCACCGATAATGTAGTCATTATTGTGTCTATATATATATACTTTGTTTTGAGTATTATAATTACATGTTAAAAGTTGGGGAGGGAATGTTAAAGTTATTTTAATAATATTATTACTTATTATTTTACTCCTTTCTGTCCTCCGAACATCTGTATCTTAATATTTTAAATTTTGGGTACATCTAAAGGGCTAATTTTAAATAGGAGTATTATGCATTTTTCGTAATAGAAGTAATAAAATGTGATCGGGAGTCATATTGTCGTATTTTGGTTTTATCATACAACAATATCACTGTTATATTGATTTTTCCATATTTTCAAAGGAACAAAGACTAACTATTTTTTTGGCTTGGAAATATGATGAAATAAAACAAAATGACTCACTAAAGTTTCTGCGCTTCTTTGTTTTGCAATCATTTGAAATTCTAGCTATTATTAATAATGTAACAGCAGTTAATGCAATCGTTTGAAATTTGCGAAAGTTCATATGATTTGGGTCAAACGAATCATTTTCTGGGTCGGGTCGGATTTGCCTCTCTATCTTTGTCCTACACTTTTTAGTTCCCTTGCAATTTCTAATCATATTTGAGTGATTATAATTCATTTTAACTTTAGTCATAATTTGCAAATTCAATATCAAACACAAAGTTCAAATTTTTATTATAATTATATCACTTGCTAAAGTCTCAATTTCAAAAGAAATGGCTGCTATACTTTTGTACTTCTTGAAATAGATGAAGATGTGGGAATTTAAAAGTTTGAAATGTGAAAAAAGATACTAAATTAATTAGACCTTGAAGATAATTAATTTAAGCAGCTTGAAAATCCATTAGACCATGGGAAGGGATGTTTGAAGATAATTTAAGATCCTTATGGCCATGGTTTTAAGCAGCTTGAAAATCCATTAGACCATCACTTACATTATAGTGGTTAACACTTCACTAATTAATCTCTGCCATCAAAATATGAATAATAAAGTTTGAAGAATCATATTAGTGTGAATAGGTTTTTATTAAACTGAAAAGAAAAAACATTTGGTCAAGAAAACATCTATACCGAATTAATATGAAAAGCATTTCATTCCATAAGTTTAAATGAAAAGTGTCTATACTATGCACAAATCGGAGACACTCATATTGTAGTAGGCAACTATGAAGCTCTCTTTATGAAGATCACTTTTTGAATTTGGACAAAAAAGAGACAAAAAAAACAGTAATAGTCTAAAATATCTTTGTTTGCCTTATTCCTTTTATAGATCAATTTTCCCTTGCGATTTTCTCACATCCGCCTACGCATCGTCGATGTTCTTTCTGCAATCTTCTCCCATCGCACCAATAGTTTCGTCGTGTGCCGCCACCTCACCACCATCTTGATCATGCGTCGTCGCTGCACCATACCCCAATCACTCGTCGTCATCGTCGATCTCCTCGATGCAGATAGATGTGGCCGGTGTCATCAAATAAGTGGCGGTAATAGATGCTTATTTCACGACTATTGTGGTGTTGTGTACCGACAACACTTAGTCAGAACTAGGGCGGTGTAGTGACAACGTCTAGGGTTAATGGTGATTGCGGTGCGACGATTACGCTTGCTAGCATTTTTGGACAGTGACAAAGATTGTTGGGACCGTGGAGGAGGCTAGTGGAGTAGTGGTAAGTGCTAGGGATGGTCTAATACAATTATACAAAGTATTCAGTTTCTTACTTTTAACCCTTTCACAAGGGTTTTATTCTTTAAAAAGCTACATCTTTGGAATTGTTTGATCAAACAATATCATATACGGAGTATTTCGTACAACATTATAATTGTAAATTACTTGTGAACATTTAACTTTTGGGGTGTGTGCTTGGGGTTGGGTGGTTCGGGATGATAAAGGGCAGTTTGTGGCAGCCAGAAGTGAGGCAATACACGCTGTTTTGACTCCTAAGGAAGTTGAGGTGGTCGGGGTAAAAGCAGTGGTCAGTTTGGCTAAAGATGAAAAGTGGACTAGAGTAGTCATAGAGTCAGATGCAACTCTAGTTACTACTGGAGAACCAAGGATCACGTGTTTAGATGTTATATTAGATGATATTAGACATATGATTAAAGATGAAGATCACAATAAAGTCACTTTGTAAGCAATCCATGAATCAAACTTCTCATACACTTGCAAGGGAGGCCATTTCATCTACGGGTCGTCGGCATAGGTTTGATTCTAAAATCCGTCACCATAATGTAGTCATTAATGTGTCTATATATACTTTGTTTTGAGTATTATTATTACATGTTAAAAGTTGGGGAGGGAATGTTAAAGTTATATTATGCCTTTTTCGTAATAGAAGTAAAAAAATGTGATCGGGAGTCATACTGGGGTATTTTGGTTTTGTCATACATTTATTTATATGACAGTATTACTGTTATATTGATTTTTCCATTATTTTCAAAGGAGCAAAGACTCACTATTTTTTTTGACTAGAAAATATGATGAAATAAAACAAAATGACTCACTAAACTTCCTGCTCTACATTGTTATGCAATCATTTGAAATTCTCGCTATTATTCATAATGAAGCAGTCCGTTAATACAATCATTTGAAATTTGCTAAAGTTCATATTATTCGGGTCAAACGAATCATTTTCTGGATCAGGTCGGGTTTAGCTCTCTATCTTTGTCCTACACTTTTTAGTTCCCTTGCAATTTCGAATAATATTTGAGTGATTATAATTCATTTTAACTTTAGTCATAACTTTAGTCATAATTATATCACTTGCTAAAGTATCAATTTAAAAAAACGGCTGCTATACTTTTGTACGTCTTGAAATAGATGAAGATGTGGGAATTTAAAAGTTTGAATATGTGAAAAAAGATACTACTAGTTGATAACCTTGGGATGGGATGTTTGAAGATAATTTAAGCTCCTTGTGGCCATGGTTTTAAGCAGCTTGAAAATCCATTAGACCATCACTTGCATTATAGAGTGGTTAACACTTCACTATTAATCTCTGCCAACAAAATATGAATTATAAAGTTTGAAGAAACTTATTAGTGTGAATAGGTTTTTATTGAACTGAAAAGAAGATACAGATTTGGTCAAGAAAACATCTATACCAAATTAATATGAAACAACATTTGATTCGATAAGTTTAAATGAAAAGTGTCTATACTATGCACAATTCGGAGATGCTCATATCTGTCTGTAGTAGGCAACTATGAATCTCTCTTTATTATTGTTCTGTACACAATGAACCTTTTGCTGTTGTTATTGCTGTTTTTATTGGCACTCTTTACCTTCTGAAGAGGGATTTTATCCACTGAATTCCCCTGTCATTCGATGCACTCTGGACTTCTGGCGGAGTAGCAGATTGGGGCGTCTTGTGAAGCTTATTTACATCATACCCTTCATTTTTTGCCATCTCAACCAGCTGGTTGTAGGTCGCATCGTCAAGCTGAGGACTCCGGCACAGGATCTTGAAAGTTTTGTGAATTAAAAGGACAATTTAACGTTAGAAACACCAATAACTAAAATAAATCCGCACTTCAAATTTATGGAAAGATCAACGGATATGCTTGGAGTTCCTTCTATTGGTAAAGGTCAACCACTATAAGAGTAGTCTAAGGCTCTTTATAAATGAAGTTGTATCTATATTTGTCCCATATATGATAATATGATGACTTTACATTGATATCAGGTGATTATTGGGGGAAACAAATTGCATTTTGTAATTCCAGACTCACCCACTTAACCCTGCCTGAATCTGCCAGACCCACAAGGCGATAATAGATCCCAAATCGTTTCTGAAAAGCTAGGAAGCACGGAAACTCTCCATGACTCACGTTTCCACGTTTCGGAAACTCGGAAGCGTTTCGGAAACTCGGAAACTTCAAATTCCCGTTTCGGGGCCGTTTCCGTAATTAAGAAAAATTTGGAAACCTGTTTCACTACGTTTCGGAAACCTCGGATTCCATTTTTTTTCTTTTTCAAAAGATTCTGTGGTGGAAAACAATTTTTTATAGTGAATTTTTGTGGTATTTCTCAGCGGCAACACTTGTTACATTTCGTAACACAATGTATTGCTAGAAATGTATTACTCCGTACATTTTATGTTTAATTATGTACTAATCTGAAATAATATCTAAATTCGAACATGTAGAGTGATTTTATTATTTGGTTACTAAACAAATTGTATTAAAAAAACATGTGCATATGGAAAAACTTGTGCACATATATTAAAAAATATTTATAAATATATCCTTATATTTTATAAAATTTACGCGTTTCCCCCACGTTTCGTGTCCTATATTTTTTAGAAATTACGTTTCTCGCGTTTCCCGTTTCCCGTTTCCCGTTTCCCGTTTCACGTTTCACGTTTCACGTTTCACGTTTCACGTTTCACGTTTCCGTGACTTAGCTGAAAAGTGTTTCTATTGAAAGGACAGTTTATGTTCATCAACATTTAGATTAAAGCCCATATCTTGGTTAGATCCAAACTGGCCTACCTTATGTTGTTAGGTTTAATTAAGTCAGAACTCGATTAATGAGAAAATGATCTGTAAAAAGGAAACAAGAATGTGACAGAACTGTAAATAAGAAAGTACAGAACATACCCAAAGATAGCTTCTGAGAGGATGACCAATGAGAGCATACTGATAATCCTTGTCTATGAACAAAACCCAGTAGTCTCCTGTGACAGGGATGAGGGGCAAGAAAGAAGGAACATAAAACTTAACCTTAAGCTTAGCCTCATCACTCTTGGGATCGGCTTTGTAAGCAGTTCCCTCGATGAAATCTCTCTTCCCGTTATTCCAAGTCTCATTCAACACATGGATTGTACCGTCTGGGTTGAGCTTGTACGTCGCCCGGGTGTCCACCCCATTCTTGGGCTGGAATAATGACGGGAACGAAGCAATCTCATACCACCTCCCCATGTACCTCTCCACATCCAAACCCTTCACCACGCTCCCCATTTCTTCAATTTCAGAACTTTTCTAGGGGTTTTAGTGCTTTCTCGACTTGGATATGGTATCGTGTTTGGGAGGGAGCATATATATAGTTTTTCGAGAGCATTCAATGAGGCGTGGTATGTGTATATTCCAAACATTTTCTCATGGGATACTATGATACAGAGTAATAAATTGTGGATATTCAATTTTATACGCATGTAGTATACTTTTTAATTATTTGTTCTAGACTTCTAGATAAATGCTAACATTATTCGTTGGGATGAATTCCGATTATACGCATGCAGCTACTTTTTAATTATTTGTTCTAGATAAATGCTTACGTTATTTGTTGGAATGAATTCCGATCGCATATTCGTATGACTCAATGTCTCAATCATACCAAATCACTCTTAAATAGACCTGATCAGATTTAAAAAAATCAAAGCAGATCAGAGTCTGACTGTTCGTAAAATACTCATAGACCTGACATCTAATAGTCGGATTCAGAGCATATCAGACTTAAATAAACTAGATCAAATTTTGACAATTGTAAAATACACATAAACCAGACATCTATCAAACCAATACACTCCAGACTTGATAGGACTAGAAATGCTGACACACACAAAACCAGACATCTATCAGATCTATCAAAAGTATGATGATAAGTACGAGTATCGTATCCACAGAGATGTAAAAAGAAAATTAAGAATTAACTAATTTCTACGATTCAACTAAAATAAAATGAGAGATTTCCCTAAACAGGACTAAATAATTCATAGTACCAAAATTGAAATAATAGGAGTTTCAAGTTTAACTCTTCCTATTCTACCCCTCCCTTATCATTCTTAGAATGATTTTATAATAATAATAACAAAACATTAAAAAATTAAAAATAAAAAAATAAAAAACGCAAAAAATAAATAGAAAATATACCGGCCTCAATTACTAGCGCCGCCACCTTCGATTGCCGGGAAAGAACGCCAATTTGAAAAAAATGTCACCGTGATGACAATTTTGAGAAGAAAGCTGAATATTTCTAAAAATTAAAAATGTCATCTTCATGACATTTTCAGAGGATGTGGCAATTTTACACAAGAAGGCATTTTTTTCAGGCGACCGGAGCTTGTGGTGTTGGGGGGTGGAGGACGAGGTGGCATTGGCCTACATATTTTTTTTAGGTATTTTAATTTATTTTTTAGAATAATTTAATTTTATCTAATATCATAGAATGATTTAGATTTCTCTTAAATTATTTTGTGTGCAATTATAATTTTAGCGGCCGTTCCAGATTACAACATATATCAATTAAATTATGCAAAGACAAATCAAATAAATAATAATCATGCATTTAAACCTTCAAGAACGAACCCTAGATCATGATTAATAACCCCTTCATCAATCCCGAATCTCTAATTAAAACTATTCATAATTCATAATTGACAGATCAACAGAATTGATAAGAAAAAAATTAACTGTCATTAATTAAAATGATAAAACTTTCTACAAAACATTAGCTATTATATTTGTCGCATTAACTTTTGTATTCTAAGGAAGTTTATCAATGTCTTTCATATAAGCACCGACTTGGTCCGCTCCCGAATCAAGACTGGTCAGTCTTTGACAAAGAAAAGGGAGACATGTGACCGGCCCGCTAGAGAATGGTCCCAGACCAGGTCAGGTATACCGACCACGTTTTGGTCAATTTTTTCAAAGTTGTCCAGCCAGCCGTTGGGGACTGTACCGTGCCTGGGACCGCCCGGTCCTGGTCACAAAAAATAACACCTGAGACCAGGTAATGAATTCTGAGGTGAGGGCGGCGGTCCTGGACCCGAAAAGCAGTCTCAGGCCGGCTCCAAACAGTATCGTGCCCGATTCCGGTTCAATCGTGACCGACTGCTGAGTTGATTCCTCCTTTCACAGAAATGTATACAGATTTATTGAAATCAATAGAAGTCATTCATTCAAAAGTAATTCATTTCAAAAGTCTACGGATTAAAAGTCTATGGATTTAAATTAAAAGTGTTTGTTTTTTTTAAATCTACGGTTAAGAAAATAGATTTTAATTTTACCAAACAGTGAACACAAAAGTTTTGTTTGAGTTGGCTAAATTTGATGTAAAAGACTATTTTAACTATTTTTCATATTATTTTTCTTTTTATTAGTAAAATACACACTGATAAGGTAAAATTGGAGGATATATTAGGCTTTTAAAATAAAAAATAAATTAATGTTGTGAAAAAACTAGGAAAAATTGACAAGAATAATCCCACCTTTCTCTGGTCTTCTCATAATAATCCCACCTTTACGTAATCCAAGAATAATCCCACCTTTGCACTCTATCTTCTTTCATTGGACCTGGCCTATTGATGACCTACAAAGGTGTGATTATTTATATAAGATTTTAAAAAAAGGGGTCCAATGAAAGAAGATGTGGTGCAAACATGAGATTATTCTGGGATTATATAAAAGTGAGATTATTGTGAGAAGACCAGTGAAATGTGTGATTATTCTTATCAATTTTTCCAAAAAAATATTCAAAGCATCTTTTCATTTTTGTTTTTACCTATGAAGCATGGATACTTCATTAGGGTACCGTATCGACGTATCGGAAACGTTTCCGTATCTGATATTCTAGGATACCCGTACCATACGTTTTCGGGCTGTATCTGCAATTTTTAAAAGTTTCCATTTGTTTGAGTTATTATTTTAAAATTTCGAAACTCGTATCCTGACGGATGCACATATCAACTTAAAAAAAAACTTCCCAAAAAACTTTAAAAAAAGAAACACCCAAAATTTACATAATAAAATTCTCAAAAAAAGGAAAAGCTAAAAATAATTTTTACCTTTATTTTATGTGCTACAAAACTAACGAGTCTATCCTAATTCACTCATCCTCCTATCCCTAACTCTAATTATCCCTGGAAATAAATAGCTCAAATGGAAATATATATTAGAACTTTTAAAATACTCCGTATTGTTTTCTATCTTCATTATTCTAGAACTTCGAGTACTTGCACTTTTAACTTGAAAATTGTAGTTGCGTGACTTATTTCTCATTTTAATATAATGACTTATTGATCATATTTATAATTCGAGATGCACTGGTGTATATGAGATAAAATATGAATTTATTTTTAAGTATCTTGAAAATGTAAAATGTTTCAATGTCATGAATGGGTAAACATCAGAGGATAATATATGTATTTTTTTTTTCAAAAAATATGTTTTTTTAATATTTATAAATACACCCCTATAACTTTTAATATTTATAAATACACCCCCATTAATTTTAATATTTATAAATATGGCCCCGTATCCTACTTTTTTGGTTTTGTCGTATTCCCGTACCCGTTTCCGCGTACCCGTATCGGTGCTATGTTTTTACCGCATTAAACAACCAAATAAAAAATGTTTACTAAACACCAAATATAGCTGTCAAAATTTAAAGTCAATTAAGAAAAATGGTTGATGGGCTATTTACGAAACACCTCCATAAAATTTAATAAAGAAAGTCTATCATGTTCTTATGAAATGTCCTTTAACCTTGCCTAGTTGCCTCTAGAGGTAGCTCAATATTTGTAAAAGAGTTCTATCTGTCTATAAACTAAAAAATATGGAACAATTATAACCTCCTCTCTTATAACTTAGTAAAGTTTAATAGACATTTGAAACAATAAAATAAAAGTTGTGTAATTTAGATTTAACCAAAAGAGAGAAAATTGATGAAAATACAAAATAATTAATTAAAAAAAGTTGACAATGTTTTAATGTTTCAAGGGAGGCAGTGGCCTGTGGCCATCTAAGAGCCATGATGTGAGGTTTGAAATTGATGATGCATACTTTGAATATCATTCTGAAATCAATTAGTATTTTTTTTTACAACCATTCCAAATCACTATTAAAAAAAAATTGTCCTCAAAAGTAATGATTGAGCTGGAGAACACAAGATGACAAGCTCCTGATATAACCTGCACTTTCAGAACTACACACTCAAAAACAACTCATTCAGGAAATGAACACATTATCATCTTTATCTCTTCTCTCTATCTTATTCATCTTTGCTATTTTCTCAGCACTGGGAGAATCAAGGGCAAGCTATTTCCCAGGAAGCTACAAAGCTTCAGTAGTGAAGAAACAAGCCCAGCCTACTGACCCAAAGTTTCCATATGAAGTCAAGTACTTCCCCCAAACTCTTGACCACTTCACTTTTCTACCCAGAGGCTACAAAATCTTCTACCAGAAGTACCTCATCAACAAGGACTATTGGCATAAGGGAGCCCCAATCTTTGTGTACACTGGAAATGAAGGAGATATTGATTGGTTTGCTGCAAATACTGGTTTCCTGCTTGATATTGCTCCAAAGTTTCATGCTCTTCTAGTCTTTATTGAAGTATGGTATCTTCCCTCAACTCAAAAGTAACTTCTCATAGATTTTTTTGATAAAAAAAGATCTTTTATGTATTCTGTAGGAACTTTATTATTATTAGTAGTTCCTAGGCTAAATTTTCTCTTTTGCTAGTACTATAAATACTCCCTCAACCTTAGTCACAGTTCAAAGTTAAAGCACCCACCAAACAAGCACTTGTACAGATCAGACATGTGCTTACATATTACATACTGTCTAATTTAGAAAAATTGTTTTGGAATCACAGTATATAAGTTGTCCTGGTCCAGCTTTTCTGTACCCAAAAGAATGAAAAAAGAAAAAGTGCCCCAATTACTCCGATTAGTATACACATGCAGCAGATGTATTTCAAACTCCTCACTTACATAAGTACATTAAGTATCTAGTTTGACTTAGGTATTGATTTTCCATAAATGCCTCTCAATTAAAGATTTAGAAAATGTCAAAAAGATAGTAAGCACTTTCATCTATGTAGGGGAAAGAAAGCTTTTGTAAACTTCAGGAGTCGTTTGAGGTTTCAATCCTGCAACGAAAGTTCTCTGAAATCACTGATTCGAATTCTCGGAAAGCTATTACAGATTTACCCAGCCATTAATTTTTCTACCAGTGGAACTATTCTGTCCAAAGGTTCTGTGCACCTACTTACATGTTAAAAGGTTGTTTTTTACCCAAAATATTACTACGTACTAGAAAAGGAAATGTTACTTAATCTAAAGACATACCGAAAAAAGAAAGGGAGTATTTATATTGGGTTGGTAAGAAATAATAGTTTAAGCATTTTCTAATTAGTTTCTCATTGAAGTGATAAATACTCCAAGGACTAGTAAGAGTAATGCTTGTATATTGTACTATGCAGCATAGATATTATGGAGAATCAATGCCATTTGGGAAAAAATCATACAAGTCAGCAGAGACACTAGGGTACTTAAACTCACAGCAGGCCTTAGCTGATTATGCAATTCTTATAAGGAGTTTGAAACAAAATCTGTCTTCAGAAGCTTCTCCTGTTGTGGTGTTTGGTGGCTCCTATGGCGGAAGTAAGCGCGGTGAACCATATCCAATTAGTCTCCATCCCTTTAGCATAAAAAATTAGCTATATGGAAAATAATCCACTTTTGTTGTATAGATATTATAACAATATCACACTAGCTCTATTTCTTTGACTGTTTACATTCGGTATATCACTATTGTTTCTTGCCCATCTGTAGCCTTCTGGGAAAAAATCTGACACTTATCAACTATTTCTTCTATTAGATTAACCTTTTAGGAACAGATCAGATTTTTAATTTGCTCCAATGTTAGGCTTATCCTGTAAAGGTGAAATACAACTCACATCAATGGCACTTAGTATTGATGATGCATTGCAAGTATACCCTTATGTGTTAAATGAAGTTTATATTCACCACAGTGTTGGCTGCTTGGTTCAGACTCAAATACCCACATGTAGCAATAGGTGCATTGGCATCTTCAGCGCCAATATTGCAGTTTGACAACATCACTCCATGGTCAAGCTTCTATGATGCAGTTTCTCAGGACTTCAAGGTTTGCCTAGAAACATAACTTAATGATCATGACTCTATCCCCCTCTTTTTTATAAATAAAAATATTTTGGAAAGGCATAGTTCTACTAGGGCCTCATTTTTTTCAATCCAATCCACTTGAAAACAGCTCAGAAAAATCTTTTCTTTAAACAAAATACTCCCTCAGTTTCAAAGTAATAGTTACGTATTTCCCTTTTGGTTGTCCCAAAATAAATGTTATGATTCCTTATGCTTACTTTTTCACTTACAATTTTATTAATCTACTAGCCCAAACAAAGTGTCACCATTAATTTTAGACAGAGGGAGTATTAACTATTAAAACATACCTTACTAGTTATATATAATGATCTAAACTTAAAGATGTTTAACTACTCATGTTCTATAAGGTTTTAAGATGGAAACCCATGTGCATATACCAGAATGTAGTCACTTCCCTTTTAAAACTACACAACCCTTCATAAAACAGAGTAAAGTTCCCATATGGGAATATTTACTTATCTATTTGTGTTTGTTTGGATGATTTAATTTTTGAATAGGATGCGAGCTTGAATTGTTATGAAGTGATAAAAGGAAGTTGGCCAGAGTTAGCTAGTCTTTCGGCAGCTGAGGTCACAAATATTTTCAAACCTTGCAAGTAAGTTTTATGAATGAGAAAAGATATATGCTTTATGTAGTCAAAAGAGCTTTATAAATTCTTAAACTCCATGAATAAGAATTAAAGAATTTGTTGAAAACCAGGACTTTGAAACATTTGACTTCAGCTGGGGATTGGCTTTCAACAGCATTTGTTTATACAGCTATGGTGAACTACCCAACTGAGGCCAATTTTATGAAGCCATTACCTGCATACCCAGTGGAAAAGGTTCAGATATCCTTCTTAAATAAATGCTCATTTGAGTAGGCAAAACATACTTCATCAAAAGCATTTATTGACTAGTTTTTTTTAAAATTTTATTTTTTAGATGTGCAAGATAATTGATAGCTTTTCAACCAAAGTCTCAAAGGTTGTTAAGGCATTTGCTGCTGCAAGTTTATACTACAATTACACTGGAACAGAAGAATGTTTCCACATAGAAGATGAATCTGATGATCATGGTCTTAGTGGTTGGGGCTGGCAGGTATTTATTTACACCAGTCAAAGCTTGTCCATATAATATAGGCCCAAAAAAGAATGTGATATAATGAGAGAATAATTAAGAATCTAGTGTGTTAGGTTTGAGAACTGTGCACTAAACACAAATTTGCATCGCCATGACTAGAAAAGATGGCGGGTTTTTTCAAATAAAAGAAACTTTTTCACCACGAATTGAACGTTTCTCAAACAGAAATGTGAACCACAAAACCAAAATATTCACGATATTGCATCATCCTCACTTCTTACTGTAACAATCATTCTAAAGAACCGAACCCTATCTATATATATATATATATATATATATATATATATATATATATATATATATATATATAGAATAAAGATCAAATGAGAACAATGCTTAACGTGAGAACGTGAGAACACCACATTTACCTCAACGTGATGCACAATAAGGCTCGCCCAATGCACTATTTTATGTTAAGCATAATATTTACCAAAATGCCACCGTGATTATGTATATAAGCTTGATTCCAGAAAAGTCAAAATGTGCACCGGACGAGCTCTATTGTGCATTACATTGGCTTAAATGTGAGTGTTCTCACGTTCTCACATTAAGCACCGTTCTCATTGGAACCGCACCCTATATATATATATATATATATATATATATATATATATATATATATATATATATATATATATATATATATATATATATATATATATATATATACATCAATAGTTGTGAGATTGATAATTGAACTTGCTTTTTATTTGGTATAATATGTGTACTTCAGGCCTAGTTTGATTATTATTTTAAAGAATTTTAGAATGTGTCTAGAAGATAGGATATATATCTTTGGTGCTTTGAATCCTGAAGGATGAACAAAAGCATTTGATTGTACACTAATCTAAGTCACATGAACTACTACAATTAGAAGTTCTAGCTTATCACCATTTTGTAAAGCAAAATTTTTAGAAGTATAAGCAAAAACTTTCTTTCCCTTCATTAATAATCTCTATTCTATATTGTTCAAAGTTTAGTCTCCTAGTTTACACACACTTCCTCCAAATATGTGAAGACTACATGTAATGTGCCATGTACATTGATGTATGTTATGGTTCAGGCATGTACAGAAATGGTTATGCCAATGATAACATCAAACGAGAGCATGTTTCCTCCATCCTCTTATAGTTATAAGGATACCGAGCGCTACTGCGAGATGCACTATGGTGTGAAGCCCCGACCACATTGGGCCGTCACTGAATTTGGGGGCAATGTGAGCTCTCTTTTCCTTGTTTGTATATGATTGTGCATTTTGAAATCTTGAAGTTTGGTGTTCTTGTTCCCTTTTCAAGTCTTATTGGGGTCAAGTTTGTTTTAGAGGCTCTAATATTATATTAAGACTGAGTTTCATCTTAAAATGTCAATCCGATAAGAAAAGGTTTGTCAAGCCTTGTATATGAGTGTGTATCTTTTCTATTTCACCATTGTGGGATAACATAATAATATTAATTTTTATCCATGGTAGGGGATTGAGAATGTGTTAAAGAAATTTGGGAGCAATATCATTTTCTCTAACGGAATGCAAGATCCGTGGAGTAGAGGGAGGTCAGTCGAATTTCTTGACATTACCATTCTCTAATATTCTCCATTAATGATCGACGTCATGTGAAAAGAATTAGATGTTTTAAATTGGATTGAATTTTTTAAAATCATCTGTTATTATATACTCATAATATTTTTTAAAGGGAAAACTGTCAAATAGGTCCTCGAACTTTCATAAAAAAGTCAATTAAGTCCTTCTATAGGAGACTCTGTCCGGTCGTCGCGATTTGGGGCGGTTCCCGATGGAATTTTTTGATGAAATTTTTTGAGCATCTTACTCATCAAGTCTAGTTTACTCATACCAAATTTCAGCTAAAAATTTAATCGGGAGCACATTCAAATTAATTTGAGAACACAAAAATGCGCAGTTATCTTCAAGAATTAATTTGAATGTGTTCCCGATTGAATTTTTAGCTGAAATTTTGTATGAGTAAACTAGACTTGGTGAATAAGATGTTCAAAAAATTTCATCAAAAAATTCCACCGGGAACTTCCCTAAATCGCGACGGCCGGACAGAACCCCTTATAGAAGGACTTAATTGACCTTTTTATGAAAGTTCGAGGACCTATTTGACAGTTTCCCCTTTTTTAAATGCAACTAATGATACAATCCAATAAATTTATACATATTCTTCTAAAATTATCATCTGAACACATTAAAGACCACATTAGACAAAAGCACAAACAAGTGATTTAGAGTATTAGGGAGTTCTTTGGTATATTTGAACTTTTATTTCAATTTATTGCTTCGACATGATTAGAGCACGTTTAGTAACCACTATTTTCGGTTTATCAAAAGATTTTTCTTACATGTAACTTTTAATTTCGCACGTTGAATTTTGCAATAAAAAAAATGAGGTTAGCATTATTTTTGTGGCTAAAATGAATAAACTTTTTGAAAAAACTTTTAACCTACTTTTCATTTAATTCTTCTCTATTTTAGTAATAAAATCCAGCACATTCAGCTGTTGTAGCCAATTCAACATTTCACAAATTTCGACGGATTTAATCGATTTAGCCAATTTGAGTATTCCAAAATTGGCACTTAATATATCGTTGTGGTGTTTGACAAACAACATATTGACAAGAGGTTTTTCCTAAAATGTGAAGTTATTAATAGTGTAACATCACGATCACTATAGTTTTATACTTTTATATCTAATATATTTATAGTAACTAAAATTTACTCAGTAATAAAGTAGTCACTACAAAGAAGGTCACAAACTTATCCATCCTTTTAATTTTAGTAATATATGTCACTATTTCATACAACGGCTAAATAGATCATGAATAATAATAAACTCAAGAAAAGATTTATTTTGTAGACTCTAGTGTAAGGGTAGACACAACTAAACAAATCGTTCCTCGATCAGCCCGTTCCAGAACTGTTTTGGTTTCAATTGTTCCAGAACTGTTTTGGTTTCAATTGTTCCAATATGAGTTGTGCCATCTTTGTACTTTTTTTTATTTATAAATTTACACGTTTGGTGACTTGGTCCTGTTTTAGAGGAACCGGTTATATTTTCGCCTTTTCGGCTCCTAAACTATATAGTCCGATTCCGGTCCAGTACTCGACTACTCGTATCCTATTAATTTGCCCAGTGTCCAAACCCCCCAAGTCCCAACCAAGCATAGGGAATACTGTATATTTTAATATAGTATATCTTATATTGAGATCGAGAAGAGATTGATTATCTTTTTAATTGAATGGACTTTACGTCTATTTATACTATAACATTTTTTGGGTTTTATGTGATAGTGTTCTGAAAAACATATCGGATAGCATTGTGGCTCTGGTGACTGAGAAAGGTATGCCACCAGTTTTGCTTGATTAAATAAGTGATTACTACTGTTTTAATCATAAATGGTTTTTGTAAACTAGTAATTTGTGATAGTATAGGAGCACATCATGCTGATTTTAGGCAAGCTACTAAGGATGACCCGGACTGGCTCATCAACCAAAGAGAGAAAGAGATTGAAATTCTTCACAAATGGATTGCGGAGTATTACATGGATATCAAGGCCAACATTTAGAGAAAAAAAATACCATTTTCATAGCGCTTTTTTAATAATTACATTACATTATAATTACTCTTGTTTGGTCAAAGCAATTCGATTGACAATATTTATCAATATGGGAAAATTTGTATTTCATGCAACCAGGGTATTTTGCCGAATGAGTCCGGAAAAAGTTTCCGTAGAACTAAAAGGTAAGGATTGTTTGAGGAATCGCTGAAAACGATTGTTAGTGACCTCCTAAAAATGAACTGCTTAATTGTTTCAATTGCAGTAATACTGCCATCCTCATAATCTGGTCAATCAATAACCTGTAATGAGGAACCAAATCAGAGTAGAAAGTTAAAAATAGATGAAATGTTTGGCAAATGTTGTACTTCTCTGAGAATCAAGGCTTTGTTTGGTAGCCTTCGCTTGACTCTTGCTTATTTTGTGCATGAATTTTTTCTACTATAAAAATCTTCAGCAAAAATGAAAAGCTTTGAAACGAGCAACTAAGAGCATATTCAATGCTAAAACGTTAACGGTGCATACGTGGCATGAGAAATAACCAATTAAAAAACAATAAATAGAAACGATGCATACATGGCATGAAAAGCTTTGAAACGAGCAACTAAGAATATCATTTTGGTAAGTTTTTCTTCACAATGTCAAGAACAATGTCTAGATGTAGACATTGTGGTTGACATTGCAGACAAAAACTTACCAAAAACACATAAGACCGTGGAAAGAAGGAGAGAGAAATGTCATAAAATCAATATTTTGTGTCTATATCTCTCATGCCACATGTGCACCGTGCACATTGTAGCATTGGAGATGCTCTAAGAGACTATAATAGTCGGATGCACATTTCCCACTCAGGTCCATCCTAAATCCATTTACATCACTCCTCTGGTGCTTTATACAACATTGCGGATATGATGAAATATATAATCATCATCATTACCTTTATTACTGCAAAGGCTTCCACAGTTCCACCTACGATGAGGTAAAGGGGGTCGATATACGCAACCTTACTAAAGCACAGAGAGATTGTTTTCACCCATGGTGAAAATTCAAAATTGCGGCGAAGATTGCATGGACTAACGGTTGCTTCACAACAAAGAAACATAAACAGTTTAATGGGCCACTTTTTTTATTTCATCATATTCCCAAACCCAAAAATAGTGAGTTTTTTGCTCCATTGCAAATGATGGAAGAAAATATGTCAATATCATGTAATGTCAGTACCATTAGAGAAACCACAGAGATATCCATTGATTTGCGTGAGATGAGCTCTTGGCGCACCTAAATGAAAGTCATTGTTAGAACTCCAACAATATGTAAGACATAGCCATGAGCCAAATGACCAAAATGGCTGACAACAGTTTCTTAATTAGTTTCTTTTCCGTGCAAATCTAATATTGACTACTTTTTCCTACTTGTAAAAACCAAAAACTACACTATCTATAATTATACATTGAATGATAGCACTCATGCTTGCAATGCCATCAAATGTTCAAATCAACTTCATTCATGGATTTCGGTGAAAATATAATTAAATGCAACACATATCTAGAAAGGTTAAACCACAATTCTATAACCCCATGTTTGAACAAATTCTATACCGTAAAAAAAACTCTCTCAGATTATAGGCAACCCAGCAATGACGAGTCACATACAATTTTCTTGTATATTCTTGTATATTATAGGCAACCCAGCAATGACGAGTCACATACAATTTTCTTACCATTGACTCCACTAAAGTTTTTTTTCTGTGACTCCACCAAAGTTAGATGGACCATTTTTAGATAACGCCTCTCTCAGATAACTACTCTCTATTCTAAATAATAAATAGGTGAAAATCAACGAGATCACCTTCTTGGCAATTTATTTGCATGTAAATCAATAGTATATCACTATATCCAGCCATCTCTTTAAAATTGTTTAGAGTAAATGTATCTTAAGCCCCACTCATTAGAAAATCTACCTTCTAAAATTTGAATTGAGTCCTGAAATTTTGTGTAGCAATAAATACTTTGTATATCTCATATGAGTGTATACAAAAATATACTACCCTATTCTTTATTAATTAACTGTCTCAAACAGTTTAAGATATTTGACTATGTGTAGTGTAAAGTTCATTTTGTCATATTAACAAGTAAACTACGGAGTATTGTTTATATAACTAAAGCTTATATATTTAGAAAATAAAATAAAAGTTTATCAGATGAAAAAATTTAAATTCAAATTTAACACTTATTGGGAACATTGCACTAGAAATTAAAAAGAAGTACGAGTAATTGACTTCTGAATTTTCACATGATTATAATTAAATTTTAAAAACGGTATATTCATACTCTAAAAAGTCATGCCTCAGACTTTATGTTTCCCGTAAACTCATACTCTAATTTGCCATATTTTCGGTATACATACGTGAAAGTCCCACTTATCTGTTTTTTTTACCCGGGGTCGAGGGATGGAGGAGACTGGGTAAATAGGATTTCTACTGTAACACCGTCCCCAAATGTATTTACTTTTAAAGTGAATATTGTATTTTGACCTTATGGAATGGTTGACGGATTTACGAGGTTATGAATTTTTATTAATTTTTGCGCGAATAGTAAGTTCGCGCGTGGGGCCCGCACCGGGAGCGGGGGCCGCCCGATATTCCCGGGACCACATAAATTATTCATCTTGGTCTAGATAATATTTATATGGGGGTGGATAATTCTTTTGAACCATGGAAAGGTCTTGAGTTGACCGATTGGTCAAAAGAGGCCCAAATACCGGTATTGGCAATCTAACCGATAAAAGCCCGAAATTGGATTTCGGAGACCTATAAATTTAAGTTGGGAAATGTATATTCATTTTAAGGGTCATAATGATTGGGAACATGTAATATATCTTATTTGACCCGATAAAATAAAATATATTTAAAACTGTCCGAAAAATACAACTTTCGGGACAAAATGTACACTTCGGGACAAAAAGGGTTGACCTCCCACATGGGTGGGGGACAACCCACGAATTTAGCCACATTTTTCAAGGCATGGGTCGGCTGATATGAGAGGGAGGTGGGAGAGAGAGCTGATTTGAGATGTTTGGCATCAAAACAAATCATGGTGGCCCTCCTTTCCTTCACTCATTACTCAATTGAGACAAATGAGCATTCCTACTCCTCCCCCTCCTCACTCATTCGGCCAACACTAAGGAAAAGGAGGAAAGAAGCTCTGCAACTTCATCTTTCATAGCCAAACTCAAGCCAAGCTCAAACAAGAAAGTTGATAGGAAGTTAAAGGAGGAAAAAACTAGCTAAAGGTGTGAAAGTTAAGGTAATGACCCTATCATAACTTCTCCTTTTTTTTTCCTTCTATCATATGAGATACATATCATATGGAGCACCCTTGAGGTTGTTCTACATGCTAAGGGTGTAGAATAATGGGTTGGAGAGTGGTTCTATGCCCAAAAAACGGACATAGAGACCAAACCGACAAGTTCACCGGAAAATAACCTTTTAAGGGTTATGTGTATTGATTAAGGTTTTATGATGTTAAAACCTTGTTAGGAACTTGATTTAGAGTATCTTTGAGCTTCGCCGGAGTTTCGCCGGAGTTGGTCAAAGTTGGCCGGAGTTGGTCAAAGTTCACCGGAAATAGTCAAAGTTCAACCGCGGAGCGTAGAACACGCTTAAGCTCACTTAAGGTGAGGATGACCGACTATATTGCTTATAATTATTGGGTTAATTTCATAAGATTACCTAAATGAATTATATGTGTTTGGCATGATTTATTTATAATATAACAAAATGCCTAAATGAGATTATTATTGTTTATGAGTAAAAGTGCATAATATACAAATTTATGAATAAATTGTGTATGATTATGTATTATGAATACAATGGTATAATAGCGTGCAAACTATAAATGAATTGTGATAAATATACTTTTACCTCATGTAAGGAAGTCATGGAAGGATAAAAGTGATATTTTGATATTAGAACCAAGTTATACTTGAATGTGGAATTAAATTGAAATAGCCAAATTACTATGAAATTGCATTGGCTTATTAAGGTTAAATGACTAGTATAGAAATACTAGCCGGGGATGTTAGCATGAAAAGTGATAGAACAAATCCTAGGGGTTTGGATTGTGAATGATGTACCTTAAGTAGTCATATGAAATGTCTTAAGGTAGAAATGAGTAAACGCTAAGTTACCGTAGGAGTGGATCATGAAGGTTACCCATAGTAGAGGAACTCTAGGCATAGAGATTGCTTAGTGAATTAGTATCGTGACTAGAGGAAGCCTCGAGCACGATGAAGAATGACTGGAGGAAGCCTCCAGCATTCGTGTAGGACGACTAGAGGAAGCCTCTAGCGTAACGTAATGTGACTGGAGGAAGCCTCCAGCACAACGTATGTAAGGTGATTAGAGGAAGCCTCTAACACCAAGTGGAGTGACTAGAGTCAGCCTCTAGCACGACAAAACATGACTAGAGGAAGCCTCTAGCATGGTAAACTAATATAGATGGGTGTGGCTTGAAGTCACGGGGAAGGGGTTAAATGTTTCCAAAGTAAACATGGGCCTTCGGGCGATTACTTGACTATATATATAAAGTAAGTATACTTTCAAAAGAGGGTAACCACGGGTTATGACCTATAATATAATAACATCCTAGATTGAGGGTCTTGGAAATTGAAACTTTGATTATACTTAGTATAGTTGTCATTGTACTTGTCAAATGCTTCCAAGTACTGACCTCCCCTTCACGGGGGAGGCCACCTCACAGTTTCAGGTAGAACTTGAAGGGTGCTACCATCACCGTTGCTTCGGGCGGATTATCAAGGAGAGGAGACGTGGTTCGTGCTTCCTCCGTTTCTGTTTTAAAACATTCAAATTAATGCTCATGGATACTATTTTCCGAATAATTATTTAGGGCTTGCACGCCCGTGTTTGCCACGTGTGGCTCGAATGCTTGTATTAATATTTCCGCTGCTTAATTTTTTTTTTTTTTTTTTTTTTTTTTTTTTTTTTTTTAAAGAAAAAATGCATTTTATTGATAAGAGAAAAACAGTACAATGCGAGAATAAAAAGAAAAGCAGTACAGAGAAAAAGTAAAATAAAGGAAAACATAAAACTAGTCCCAAGGAAAATCTCTGGATTGTGATCTAGTCGTCATGCTGTGACGCCTTTTGTTCTTTTGCGTTTTTCTGTAAATTTTGAGTTGTGTGTTTAAGTTGTCTGTTGGCAGACAATTTTCCGATGTGACGAATTTTGCTTTGCGGCAAATAGCCCTGTTGAGTTTGGAATTTCTAATTTCTTCCGGGTAGGAGATCGGAAGACGACGATCGCTTTCAGTTGCGTGTCCAAGAAAGTCATCTCTAAAGAAAGAGTCATCAGAATGGTCAAAACCATCTGAGGCATCTGAGTAAGCCTCGATCCGTGGTAGTTGTTTCATGGGAGTGAAAACCAGTTGATTCTCGATACTAGCCGCTTGGATTTGATAATTTAGAATCAGTTTAGAGATCGATGTGTTGTCCTCGATTTCATAGGTGCTCCTGTATTGCAAAGAGATTGAGTCGTCCTGCACAGACTCTGGTGGCCCTGCAAAATTAGAAAAAATATTGATGAATTTAAACAAGCTCGATTTTTTCGGTCCCACCGGAATTTGAGCGGAGCTCCCATGATTTTTAGCTAATTTCACATAGTCGCCTGATCTGTTAGTTTCCAAAGAAACTGTAATATCTCCAAATCGTTTACTCCGTGCCAATTTTGATGCAGAACTTGTGAGTTGAGACATAAAGCGAATGATTTGAGGAACAAGGTCAATTTTGAATTGAATCTTGTGTAGCTGAGATTTTTTGACTTCAAAAATAACCACTTCACCATTTTTGACCGCAAATTTAAAAACTTTTGACTCAATTTTGATTGAGTCAAATCCTTCTTGTCCAAAGAACATGAAATTTTCACAGCCCGGTTCGCCCAAAGCTGACTCAACCCGAATATCTTCTGTTCTGTTAAATTTCGTGACGGAGCAAGTAGCTGGCATGTCATTGTTGAGCGGATTTGAATTTATGGCTGAGGAGGACTCTGCCGAGTTGGTACCAGGAGTGACAGAGGGTTTTATTTTTTTGTTGGATTTTAAAACATCAGCCCACGTGAAACTGAGCTCCTTGGGTATATTTCCACAGCTGTTACCATGTCCTGGTCGAATCGTCGGTGACCCCACTACAGCCGAGACAGCGATTTCCGCTGCTTAATTAAATGATTTACATTGTGATTGTTTATGGATGTACTAATGTGAATGGTATTCAAGACGCCTTGTATAGTATGGATGAGTTGGACTGCGGTTGACTATTCGTACTGTACGGCGGGTTGTTGACGTGTCCGGGAAGGTCCGGGGCGTGACAATTTAATTGGTATCAGAGCCTTAGTCCGTAAACTTCATAATGAAGCTTCAAAATCCCTTTTGAAAATGATTTTGAAAACCATGAGCATAAAAGTTTTGCACTTATAGAACTTTTGGTACTTGAGTTGCAAAGTCTCTAATTGTTAAGATGGTACCCTTAACAATTGGTATGACGGTGATTTGAGCCAAAAGATGTCTTTAAGTGCCTATCCGTCACTTGACATTTGATACGGGTCTAATGACTCCTTCTCTATCTCTTTCAGAAATGGAACGCACCGGTAAAGTCACCCGACGAAACCCGACTGGCCAGGCGCCGGGAAGGTCCCAACATGGCAGTCGAGGGGCATCAAGGGTGTCTCGGGGGCAGGGCCGTGCAGGCCACTCGCTGACCGTTAGTGACGGTCATGTTGAAACAATTGACGAGCATTATGAGTCCGAGGAGGATTCAACGTACCGACCGGGAACGGAGCCGGTTGAAACCCCATATGATGGGGAAGATGATGACATTAGCGAGGGGAGCGACGATAACGACGCTCTAGAAAGGATTGAGGAATTGCTCCGGCAATATCATCAAGATCGCCAAAGGCGCCGGGCAAGGCGTGCTTCGAGGGGGGCTTCGAGGAGAGGGAGCCGTGTGAGTCCTAGGGGAAGCATAGAACCCCAAGGAGGGCGAGGTGCCGAGGTTCCTATCATAAGAATCTCGAAGTACCTAAAGGAGGCGAGAGACTTGGGATGTAAACCGTTTGATGGAACGGGAGACATCTCCGTGGCGGCCGAGTGGATCAAGAGATTCAATGAAGCGGCCCTGGATATGCAGCTGCCACCGAACATGAAGTTGAGAGTGGCCACAAGACTACTAGAAGGCATGGCGTCCACATGGTGGGACGGAGCTAAAGGGAAGTACGGCGAGGCCGTCACCTGGGAGAATTTCCGACAAGAATTCTTTAGCCAATACTACTCCGACTTTGAAGTGAATTTAAAGAGGAGGGAGTACACAACCTTAACCCAAGGAGGTGAGTGCACAGTGAAGGAGCTTGAGCACAAGTTCAGAAAACTTGCTGAGTTCATACCGGAATACATTTGTGATGAGAACCGGATGGTGAACCACTTCTGGAACGCCTTGGACCTTGATATACGTGAGAGGGCAACACAATTGCCTAATATGACGTTTAGCCAAGTGGTCGAACAAGGCTTGAAGGGGGAGAAGGAATGGGAGGAAAGGAAGCGAAGAAATGCCGAGGAGGCAAAGAAAAGAAAATGGGAGAACCATGGCCCCCAGGGTTCAAACAAGAAGGGGAATCACGGGGGAGGAGGATCCTTCAGGGCACCCGCACCACCATCAAGGGGGAATCCCAACATGAGTGGGCAGAACTCGGGATCACAAGCCCCGACGAAGCCTAAGTGCAGGAATTGCAAGAGAAATCACGAGGGCAAATGTCGTGATCCCCCACGGTGCTACCAATGCGGAGATACGGGGCACATAAAGCCCAATTGCCCTCAACTTGGTGGGAACCGGTCATCAGGGCCAAGCAGTGCAACCATGGTGAGTAGAAACCGGGGTGGGGCACCCAATGCAGGCACAAACCACGGCGGGGCAAGTACAAGCAACGCACCCTCCGTGAACCAAGGAAGGGCTCAAGCGAGAGTCTACGCGATGACCGAGGCGGATGCGCGAGCAAACCCGGACTCCGTTGCAGGTAATACACGTATTCCCATGTATTTCTAGGCTTAGTTCGATCATATACACCGTTGGGGGTTGAGTTCGGGCCACCCCGGGACCAAACGGAGCGAAATTGGGCGAAATTGGGCGAAATCGGGCTGATTTCTGCCAACGCACTACAGGCTGGGCTGCACGCACGGCCGTGCGTTGTCCGTGCGTACCTCCGTGCGTTGGTGGCAGTAGCACCCCGGAGGTAATTCGCTGCACGCCCGGCCGTGCGTTGCCCGTGCGTCCCTCCGTGCGTTGGGGGCAGTAGCCTCCATTGGTAAAACAAGGTACGCACGACCGTGCGTACCCCCTACGCACGCCGTGCGTGGACCCCTGGCACCTGAAACTTTATTTTTTCGCCCCGTTCTTCTACGTTTGGACCCCCGTTTGATCCCAAACATTAGTATGAACATAATAACATCTTAATGATGTGTAAAAACATTAGAAAATGTATCTTACATGGTGTATGGATGTAGGAACATTAAAGATTAATGGGAGATGTGCGAGAATCCTCATCGATACTGGGGCGCAACGATCATTTGTGAGTGAGGCATTCGCCGGGGGGTTCAACGTACCCCTGATACCGATGGCTCAAGCCCTATTGGTAAAAACACACCTAGGGGAAGACATCGAGAGAGATAGCCACTATCCATCGTGTGAGGTGGAAGTGGAGGGCCAAAACTTGTCGTGTGATTTCGTGCCGCTGAGTATGATTGAGTTCGATGCAATCCTGGGTATGGATTGGCTTGAGAAGCATCATGCTAGGGTCGATTGTTACACGAAGGTACTTGAACTCGAAGGCAATGAAGGGGTAACCTTACGCTTCGAGGGGGATAGGGCAAAATCCAATAGTTGTATCATATCCGCTGTGAGGGCTAAGAATATGATGAGGAAGGGGTGTCATGCATATCTAGCATATGTGGTGGACAAAACCAAAGAAGAGACGAGCATTGATGAAGTTAGGGTAGTATGCAAGTATCCGGACGTCTTTCCTAAAGACTTACCGGGACTTCCACCCGATAGGGAGATTGAGTTCGTGATCGAGGTCGAGCCCGGCACCAAACCAATCTCCATACCGCCATACCGTATGGCACCCGCTGAACTTAACGAGTTAAAAACCCAATTGCAAGAGCTTTTGGATAACGGTTTCATCAGACCAAGCCACTCCCCATGGGGAGCACCGGTCCTTTTTGTGAAAAAGAAGGATGGAACACTTCGAATGTGCATTGACTATCGTCAACTGAACAAGGTCACAATCAAGAATAGGTATCCCTTGCCTAGGATTGATGACTTGTTTGATCAACTACGAGGAGCAACCGTGTTTTCAAAGATTGACTTGAGGTCGGGGTACCATCAACTGAAGATTAAGGAGGATGACATACCGAAGAGTGCTTTCCGCACGAGGTATGGGCATTTTGAGTTCCTTGTTATGTCGTTTGGGTTAACAAACGCCCCGGCGGCATTCATGGACTTGATGAACCGAGTATTTCACAAATACTTGGACCGATTCGTGATTGTGTTCATTGATGACATCTTGATCTACTCAAAGAGTGAGGAAGAGCATGAGGAGCACTTGATACTCGTTCTTGAGACACTACGGGAGAAGCAACTCTATGCCAAATTTTCTAAATGTGAATTTTGGCTTAAGGAGATTGGCTTTCTCGGGCACGTGGTTTCGGGATCGGGAATTGCTGTCGACAACAAGAAGATAGAAGCCATCACCGAATGGGAGAGGCCAAGGAACGTCAAGGAAATTCGTAGTTTCCTTGGATTGGCAGGATACTATAGAAAGTTCGTGGAAAAGTTCTCTGTTTTGGCATCACCGTTGACAAAGCTCACTCGAAAAGGAGCTAAGTTTGTATGGGATGACAAGTGTGAGAAAGGATTCACTGAACTGAAGAAGAGATTAACCGAGGCACCGGTACTTGCATTACCCAAACAGGGTATGGGGTACGATGTCTATAGTGACGCGAGCATCCAAGGGCTTGGATGTGTGTTAATGCAGGAGGGGAGGGTAATTGCCTATGCTTCACGACAGTTGAAGAAGCATGAGGTAAATTACCCCACCCATGATCTAGAGTTGGGAGCAGTGGTGTTCGCACTGAAGATTTGGAGACATTATCTCTACGGAGAGACATGTCACATATACACTGACCATAAGAGCTTGAAGTACGTGTTTACTCAGAAAGAGTTAAACATGAGGCAGAGACGGTGGATGGAGTTGATAAAGGACTACCACCTAGTGATTGAGTACCATCCAGGCAAGGCAAATGTAGTGGCAGATGCTTTGAGCCGGAAGAGCTCAACTGGGGCATTGATAGCTAATTTGAGGGCATTAAGAGCCCAACTGGAGGTGTCCAGTAATGGTGCCTTATTGGCACGGTTTGAGGTGAGACCTACTTTGCTTGATGAGATCAAGAAGGGTCAGGAAACTGACGATGAAATTGTGAAGATCAGGGAACGCTTGCAAGCGGGACCGGTGGAGGACTTCAGAGAAAGAGACGACGGTCTTTTACTATTTCGTGACCGAGTGTGTGTGCCGGCGGATGATGAGCTCCGAAAGTCCATCTTAGAGGAAGCTCATTCATCGGCTTATGCCATGCACCCGGGGGGCACGAAGATGTATCGCGATTTGAAAGAAAGTTACTGGTGGTCCGGTATGAAGAGAGAGATAGCCGAGTACATCAGTCGGTGCCTTACTTGTCAGCAAGTCAAGGCAGAGCATCAGCATCCAGCTGGGTTATTACAGCCACTTTCCATTCCAGAATGGAAGTGGGAGCATGTGACTATGGATTTCGTGGTGGGGTTGCCACGGACCGTGAACAACTATGATGCGGTATGGGTAGTAGTTGATAGGCTCACCAAGAGTGCTCACTTTTTGCCTATTAACATCACTTACCCTCTTGAAAGGTTGGCGAAGCTATACACGGAGGAGATTGTGAGATTACATGGAGTCCCAATATCCATTGTCTCGGATAGGGATCCACGATTCACATCCCGATTTTGGCCAAAGTTTCAAGCATCTCTGGGGACTAAACTGAAGTTTAGCACAACTTTTCACCCACAGACGGATGGACAGTCCGAGCGGGTGATACAGATTCTGGAAGACATGCTTAGGGCATGTGCTTTGGAGTTCCAAGGAAGTTGGGACAAACATTTGGCCCTAGTGGAGTTTGCCTATAACAACAGTTATCAGGCAAGTATTGGCATGCCTCCATACGAGGCATTGTATGGGAGGAAGTGCAGAACACCGTTGTGTTGGGACGAGGTTGGCGAGGCCAAGCTCGAGGGGATTGAACTTGTTGAAATCACCAAGACTAAAGTGAAAGTCATTCAGGATAGACTCAAGACTGCCCAAGATCGGCAGAAGAGCTATGCCGACAAACGACGCAGGCCATTGGAGTTCGAGGTCGGTGATAAGGTCTTCCTAAGAATTTCTCCTTGGAAGGGTATCATCCGATTTTTATCGAGGGGAAAACTCAACCCCCGATACATTGGTCCGTTTGAAATCCTTGAAAGGATTGGGGCGGTGGCTTACCGTCTCAAGCTGACGCCGGAACTTGAGAAGATACACGACGTGTTTCATGTATCGATGCTCAAGAAATACGTGAGAGATCCATCTCATATTCTTGAGAAGCCACCGGTGGAGATACGTGAAGATCTACAATATGCAGTGGAACCGGTAAAGGTTGTGGGTCAACAGGTGAAGAAATTGAGGAACAAGGATATTCCTATGGTAAAAGTCCTTTGGAGGAGTGATCGGGTCGAGGAAGAAACATGGGAGACTGAGGTCTCAATGAGAGAGCAATACCCTTTTCTCTTCGATTAGACACGTGGATTTCGGGGACGAAATCCCAAATAAGGGGGGGTGAACTTGTAACACCGTCCCCAAATGTATTTACTTTTAAAGTGAATATTGTATTTTGACCTTATGGAATGGTTGACGGATTTACGAGGTTATGAATTTTTATTAATTTTTGCGCGAATAGTAAGTTCGCGCGTGGGGCCCGCACCGGGAGCGGGGGCCGCCCGATATTCCCGGGACCACATAAATTATTCATCTTGGTCTAGATAATATTTATATGGGGGTGGATAATTCTTTTGAACCATGGAAAGGTCTTGAGTTGACCGATTGGTCAAAAGAGGCCCAAATACCGGTATTGGCAATCTAACCGATAAAAGCCCGAAATTGGATTTCGGAGACCTATAAATTTAAGTTGGGAAATGTATATTCATTTTAAGGGTCATAATGATTGGGAACATGTAATATATCTTATTTGACCCGATAAAATAAAATATATTTAAAACTGTCCGAAAAATACAACTTTCGGGACAAAATGTACACTTCGGGACAAAAAGGGTTGACCTCCCACATGGGTGGGGGCCAACCCACGAATTTAGCCACATTTTTCAAGGCATGGGTCGGCTGATATGAGAGGGAGGTGGGAGAGAGAGCTGATTTGAGATGTTTGGCATCAAAACAAATCATGGTGGCCCTCCTTTCCTTCACTCATTACTCAATTGAGACAAATGAGCATTCCTACTCCTCCCCCTCCTCACTCATTCGGCCAACACTAAGGAAAAGGAGGAAAGAAGCTCTGCAACTTCATCTTTCATAGCCAAACTCAAGCCAAGCTCAAACAAGAAAGTTGATAGGAAGTTAAAGGAGGAAAAAACTAGCTAAAGGTGTGAAAGTTAAGGTAATGACCCTATCATAACTTCTCCTTTTTTTTTCCTTCTATCATATGAGATACATATCATATGGAGCACCCTTGAGGTTGTTCTACATGCTAAGGGTGTAGAATAATGGGTTGGAGAGTGGTTCTATGCCCAAAAAACGGACATAGAGACCAAACCGACAAGTTCACCGGAAAATAACCTTTTAAGGGTTATGTGTATTGATTAAGGTTTTATGATGTTAAAACCTTGTTAGGAACTTGATTTAGAGTATCTTTGAGCTTCGCCGGAGTTTCGCCGGAGTTGGTCAAAGTTGGCCGGAGTTGGTCAAAGTTCACCGGAAATAGTCAAAGTTCAACCGCGGAGCGTAGAACACGCTTAAGCTCACTTAAGGTGAGGATGACCGACTATATTGCTTATAATTATTGGGTTAATTTCATAAGATTACCTAAATGAATTATATGTGTTTGGCATGATTTATTTATAATATAACAAAATGCCTAAATGAGATTATTATTGTTTATGAGTAAAAGTGCATAATATACAAATTTATGAATAAATTGTGTATGATTATGTATTATGAATACAATGGTATAATAGCGTGCAAACTATAAATGAATTGTGATAAATATACTTTTACCTCATGTAAGGAAGTCATGGAAGGATAAAAGTGATATTTTGATATTAGAACCAAGTTATACTTGAATGTGGAATTAAATTGAAATAGCCAAATTACTATGAAATTGCATTGGCTTATTAAGGTTAAATGACTAGTATAGAAATACTAGCCGGGGATGTTAGCATGAAAAGTGATAGAACAAATCCTAGGGGTTTGGATTGTGAATGATGTACCTTAAGTAGTCATATGAAATGTCTTAAGGTAGAAATGAGTAAACGCTAAGTTACCGTAGGAGTGGATCATGAAGGTTACCCATAGTAGAGGAACTCTAGGCATAGAGATTGCTTAGTGAATTAGTATCGTGACTAGAGGAAGCCTCGAGCACGATGAAGAATGACTGGAGGAAGCCTCCAGCATTCGTGTAGGACGACTAGAGGAAGCCTCTAGCGTAACGTAATGTGACTGGAGGAAGCCTCCAGCACAACGTATGTAAGGTGATTAGAGGAAGCCTCTAACACCAAGTGGAGTGACTAGAGTCAGCCTCTAGCACGACAAAACATGACTAGAGGAAGCCTCTAGCATGGTAAACTAATATAGATGGGTGTGGCTTGAAGTCACGGGGAAGGGGTTAAATGTTTCCAAAGTAAACATGGGCCTTCGGGCGATTACTTGACTATATATATAAAGTAAGTATACTTTCAAAAGAGGGTAACCACGGGTTATGACCTATAATATAATAACATCCTAGATTGAGGGTCTTGGAAATTGAAACTTTGATTATACTTAGTATAGTTGTCATTGTACTTGTCAAATGCTTCCAAGTACTGACCTCCCCTTCACGGGGGAGGCCACCTCACAGTTTCAGGTAGAACTTGAAGGGTGCTACCATCACCGTTGCTTCGGGCGGATTATCAAGGAGAGGAGACGTGGTTCGTGCTTCCTCCGTTTCTGTTTTAAAACATTCAAATTAATGCTCATGGATACTATTTTCCGAATAATTATTTAGGGCTTGCACGCCCGTGTTTGCCACGTGTGGCTCGAATGCTTGTATTAATATTTCCGCTGCTTAATTAAATGATTTACATTGTGATTGTTTATGGATGTACTAATGTGAATGGTATTCAAGACGCCTTGTATAGTATGGATGAGTTGGACTGCGGTTGACTATTCGTACTGTACGGCGGGTTGTTGACGTGTCCGGGAAGGTCCGGGGCGTGACATCTACCCCTCTCCTCCATGAAGTTTCGAACCCGAGACTTCAATTCTATAGGTGAGTAAGTCGACAAACAGTTGAACTGAACTGCTTCCCACTTATCTGCCATTTCCTTCTCAATATATATAATCTGCACTTCCAAAACTACACACAGAAACAAGTAATATAGGGAATAATGGACTCTTTCATTTCTTTCTGTTCTCTCTATCTTATTTAACTTTGCTATTTTCTCAGCACTGGGAGAACCAAAGGCAGCCTATTTCCCAGGAAGCTACCAAGCTTTAGTAGTGAAGAACCAAGCCCAGCCTTCTGACCCAAAGTTTCAATATGAAGTCAAGTACTTCCCCCAAACTCTTGACCACTTCACTTTTGTACCCAGAGGCTACAAAATCTTCTACCAGAAGTACCTAATCAACAAGGACTATTGGCATAAGGGAGAACCAATCTTTGTGTACACTGGCAATGAAGGAGATATTGATTGGTTTGCTGCAAATACCGGCTTCTTGCTTGATATTGCTCCAAAATGTCATGCTCTTTTAGTCTTTATTGAAGTATGATATGTTTCTAAAACTCAATATCATATGAGTCAGAGTAACTGTATAGATTTCTTTATTTGGAAAAATGTTTTCTTTTGAATCTTTGAGAATATTTAAGTTCATAAATACAATAAAACATGACACATAAAAAAGTCCTCTATTAGTTGTTGCACAATATTTTTTTTAAAAGGTCAGAACTTAACCTTTGGAATGAAAGGGGTTATAGTTTGTGGGTGTTCTAATCAGTCTCTTATTAAAGTGATAAGTACTGCAAAAGTACCTTCTGATGAAACTGTGAAAGTAATGCTTCTTATAATATGCAGCATATATGTTATGGAGAATCACTGCCATTTGGGAAAAACTCATACAAGTCAGCAAAGACATTATGGTACTTGAACTCACAGCAGGCCTTGGCTGATTATGCAATTCTTATAAGGAGTTTGAAGCAAAATCTGTCTTCAGAAGCTTCTCCTGTTGTGGTGTTTGGTGGCAGTAAGCGCAATAATCCATTCCTAATTAGAAAAATGTTTGGTTTACACTTTTTTTGTGTACACCTTTGGCAGAAAGAGTTTTCTGTATACAGAAAACTCTGTAGGGCACTACGAGTATGATACACCTAATTAATGTCCCTCTTCCCACACGCCTACTTAAAAGAAACAATTGTTTTTAGGAAAATATTTCACTTTTGGCCTTACGAGTATCACATCAATCTTATTTAGGTTAGGTTCCATACATGTCTTTGACTTTGCTCACTTTTGGCACATCGCTATTGTTTCTTGCCCATTATGGTCATTCCGATCAAATTTCTGGCATCTCTCAAGTGATTTTAAAGATGCAAATTATTGTACAAGACCTGAATCCATTATTCAGTTTGATTAGACTTTTAGGAATAGAGAGATTTTTTATTTTCTCTAGTGTGATTCCGTTTTGCGGAGATATGTTAGGCCTTTCCTGTATGGGCGATATACAAGTAACATAAAAATAAAGACATTTTAATTTACTATTGAACATGGAGTATGTAGTGCAAGTATATTCTAACAATCTAATGTGTTAAATGAGATATGTATTCATCTCAGTGTTAGCAGCTTGGTTAAGACTCAAATATCCCCATTAGCCATAGGTGCATTAGCGTCTTCAGCGCCAATATTGCAATTTGATAACATCACTCCATGGTCAAGCTTCTATGATGCAATTTCTCAGGACTTCAAGGTTTGCCTAGAAACATAAATTTATAAAATAATGACTCTATATGTATCCCACTTTTATTTATACATAAAATCTAATAGAGGGAAAGGCATAGTTCAACTGTGACAGTCATTATCTTGTTCATCGTCATTAGTATGGTGCTTTCATTTCAATTGAATTCATGGGAAAACAACTCCAAGAAAAGATGTTAACTCACATATAGATCTTACTGTATATATATAGATCTTAACTCACATATAAGATGTTGCGACTGCTCATCCTATTACATGATCTTTTAAGATGAAACCCGAAATGCTTATAATACAATGTAGTCACACCGAGCTAGTGTGACCAAGCTTTCGTAGCTCAAAGGTATCACCGAATATGGGAATCGCTCACCTTTCTAGACTACATAACACTTAATACAACAAAGTATAGTTTTCATACATGAACATTTAATTATCTATTTGTGTGTTGTTTGGATGATATAATTTTTTAATAGGATGCAAGCTTGAATTGTTACAAAGTGATAAAGGGATGTTGGTCAGAGTTAGCCGGTCTTTCAACAGCTCAGTCCACAAAGATTTTCAAACCTTGCAAGTAACTTTCATGAATGAGAAAGGATATCATATGCTTAAACACTTGACTACTAGAACTACACATAGATATGATAAAATCAAACACTTGGCTTTTACACAATAAAAAAGTTTACTTTTCAAATTTCGGTCGAATGAGTACTCATCCTTCGAGAATTTCATAAATAAACTAAAACACTTGTTGAAAAACAGGAGTCTCGAATATGTGACTTCAGCTGAGGATTGGCTTACAACAACATTTGTGTATACAGCTATGGTGAACTACCCAACTGAGGCCGATTTTATCATGCCATTGCCTGCATACCCAGTGGAAAAGGTTCATATATTATTCTTAAATATATGATAATATACTCATATGTGTTGGCAAAAAAACTTCATCAGAAGCTGCTTTTAAGTTTGATTTTTTTTGTAGATGTGCAAGATTATAGATGGATTTCCAACCGGGGGTTCAAAGCTTGCTAAGGCATTTGCTGCTGCTAGTTTATACTTGATCGGGCTAAACTTGCAAGTATACAAGTGCCGATGTAGTAATAAAATACCGGTAAATACCGGGTCGATCCACAGGGAAATGGTTGATATTATAAAGTTGAGTATTGAATGCAAAGAATGTAAATGATATATTTTTTTCAGGAACTTTGCTCTTTGAGATTAGTTTAAACAAGAATGAGAATTACTAAGGCAATCGGGATTCACCTAAATGCTTTAATAGTTATTTAATAATAGTTCTTTCCCAATAATTATGAATACGATGTCGCTAATATATTCTCAACTCCGGTTAAGGCAGCGAGAGCGTGGTTTTCGTTACGTGTAAGTCCCGTTACGGCTTACATTCATCTACCGAAAACCCCGTTGAATATCAAGACATCACACCCGTATCATATAAGACCGGATATATTTCTATTCTCGGTACTATATATGTTTATCCTTTAATGTTCATAGTTTAGACTTCAACGTTAATTGCGAGCATAAACTAAATTTATCATACTTCTATGTTGTACACCATAGTCATAAACAATCAAAATATAAAGGATAAATCACAATTTATTGGTTTAGAACTTTTATCAAACACCTAGTGTGCATAGAGGTTCATCCCTAGGCTTAGCTAAGAAATTAGCCTCTAATGCTCATATTAATCACAATACAATATTGAAATGTAATGGAACATGAAATTACAAAGGAAATAATACCTAAACACCAATGATTTCGGAGGTTGAAGTTTCCTCCTCAAGAACTTGAAGAAAATACCAAGAACAAAAATATAAAAGCTATGATTTAATCTATGGAATGGAATGTGTTTGCTTGATGAATTGAGGGCTTTATATAGGCTAAAGAAAGGCATCTTTTAGTCTATTCAAGCCCAACAATCGGGTGTGGAAGCAATATTTGATCAGATATGGAGGAAGATGAAGTTTTCCCATCAAGAATTACTTGCACGTTGCTGTGTTTTAGCAGAAAATCGTCCCAACCGGCGCCGGTTATGTTCCGACCGGCCCCGGTTCAAAACAGCCTCATTTTTGCGTGAAAAAACCTTCCGACCGGCGCCGGTTCTTGACTAACCGGCGCCGGTTGCTGCGCCCAACAATACACTTCATTTTTCTTCTTCTGAAATGGATCAAAAAGTGTCGGGTTTTGTCCCGACATTTTGGAGATGTTCCTCTACGAATTTGGACATGATTCCTTCACCAAAGTTGTAGCTAATGAAGTCTTATATCCACCAAAACCTGAATGACATGATTTTATTCATCCAATCAAACGTTATGGCTAAAACACTGAGAGGTATGCATCCTGAAATCCCACCAGCAACATCTGACTTTGTTGGTTGATTGAGTCTTGTTCCTTTCATATTTTGGCCATGACGTCTTCATAACATTTGTTCCTTATTGAGTTAGCATTCACATGAAACTCGAATCGAGTGATTTCGAGTTCTATAGAATACGCTATACTCAAATTATGGGCAGAACGTCATTCTCTTGGTCTAAAAAGTCGTTCATCGCAATGTTTTATGCTCTAGCTCTCATTCTGAAGGTATTTGCCCGATTTCTCTTCCTTTCTTCAACAAATACTTATAAATACTTATGTTAAACACAAGTAAATATAACGGCTATCAAATCCCCCCACACTTGAGCATTGCTCGTCCTCGAGCAATTTCTTCACCTTCGGATGCCTTGGTTAGTTTCAACAAAAATATATGAACAAAAATAATTTTAATTTTAAGAGAGGTAAAAACTCATGTAAACTCTTTTATCTTTTTCGGTCCAAAACCAAATTTCTATTAGACACACAAAACTATCATTAGATTTAGAAAAATTACTTATACCCTTGAGAGTAGATGAGTGGATTGTGACTGGGACTTTTTGGGTGTGTAGGATGGCTTTTTTTGTGTATTTGACTTTTGAGTATATAAATGGATCGGTTGAAATTCTTGGAAGAGACCATGAGTTTTTTTTTATTTCATCCGAATGGATTCTCAACAAGTATTTACTCAAAGTCATTTTGATGATCCCAATTTATTTGATGAGATATGGGGTGGCTTGTTTTCCAAAATGGTTCTTGAATATTTGAGATGTTCTTAAACCATTTTTTGGAAATGAAAGAAGGTGGTGTTCCTAGTCACAAGTTTTTTTTTTTTTTGGGTTGTTTTCAAGAGTAAAGAGTAGTGTAATAAATCTAAAAAAAATGATAGTTTATGTGAATAATCAAAACTTTCTCAACCAAATACCCATTAAAAAGAGAATTATCACAAGTTTTACCTTCCTAAAAAAAAATTATTTTGCACACAAAATTTGTTTAACTAACCATGAGATGCACCCCCCACACTTGAGATACATTGTCCTCAATGTACATTTTTGGATACAATGGAGGACGAAAACTTCAATAGCGGAATGGACCGTCTTGTGAGAGTAGGAGTTGCATGACACATGAGTTTAGATGATTTTTTTTTTGTGCTTTTTTTTTTTGTTTTTTTTTGTTTTTTTTTTGTTGGGTTGCCTCCCAATTAGCGCTTAGTTTAACGTCATAGGCCGGACGAACGTACCTCTTTTGTGCAGCTGAATTCCCGGAGGTGTTTAGCTAGTAGGACCTCTCTTTTAAAATCTTGCGGGGGAGGGGAGGATGCGAAGCTATTATTTTCAATATTGAGAAGAGTATCACCCGGGTAAAAAATGTACCTTTTTGGCGTGTCCCGATTATGTCCTCCTTTCTTGTTGACGTTTACTTCTTGAATGGAAAAGAGGTCTCCTCTACCATTTGGAGGCGTGAGAACATTAGCTTCCGACTTCAAGAAATTCTCTAAAGTGGGTTGTACTCTCCACACATGAAATATGTCGTTTTTATCTCCCACAAATAGATTTCTAGTCCCATCGTGTACATCTGAGGTCTTCTTGCTCTCCGGAACTTTGGGAACCTCCTTTCCTCTTTTGCTTTCCGTTGTGATGACCATGGTACTTCCTGCTATAGTAACTTGTTGAGCAAGTTGGTCAATCTGCAATTGTAGAGTGTGGAAGGAGCTTTTGGTATCTCGCTCGAGGTTGTCCATCCTTTGATTAAGAATTGTGTTTTGATTTTCAATTCGGATGTCAAGTTTGGTAAATTGAGAATGGAGATTCTCAACGGATGCCTCCATTCTACTATAATGTTTTTCATTTTCAGCTTGAATACTTGTGGTAAGAAACGTCATCATCTCTTCCATGGTGGACTGAAAGTTTGAAGAACTCCCTTGCGGTTTCCAATTGTTGTCTTGGTTCCCCTTTTGTTGATTAGAAGAGTTGTAGTAGTTATTACTTTCATGATTCTCCCACTCGTCATAGGAGTTCATGTAATTGATATCCTCGGGTTGAATAGCATACTCTCGTGTAGGAAGAATGTTTCCTAAGGCGGTTTGTAGGCTTTCTTTCAGTGTTCGTTCAAACTCCAAGAATCTTCTATCAAGCACATCACCGATAGATATTTCCTTCACTCTAGAGAACTTTATGTCTCTAGCTTGAAAATGTGGATTATAGGCAACAACGGGCATCTTGATCTCATTTAGTGAAAGATTTTTTTTTCTTTTTTTTGTTTGTGTTTGCACACTCTTTCAACTTCGGGACCAAAGTTTTACCAAGATCCTTGAACTTTTATGAGTATGATCACACATTTTTTTTTAAATACACTAACACTACTACATTAAAAAGTGAGAAAAAAAATTGAGGTTTGTGAACTTTATAAAACAAGACCATTTCCCCGGCAACGGCGCCAAAAACTTGATCGGGCTAAACTTGCAAGTATACAAGTGCCGATGTAGTAATAAAATACCGGTAAATACCGGGTCGATCCACAGGGAAATGGTTGATATTATAAAGTTGAGTATTGAATGCAAAGAATGTAAATGATATATTTTTTTCAGGAACTTTGCTCTTTGAGATTAGTTTAAACAAGAATGAGAATTACTAAGGCAATCGGGATTCACCTAAATGCTTTAATAGTTATTTAATAATAGTTCTTTCCCAATAATTATGAATACGATGTCGCTAATATATTCTCAACTCCGGTTAAGGCAGCGAGAGCGTGGTTTTCGTTACGTGTAAGTCCCGTTACGGCTTACATTCATCTACCGAAAACCCCGTTGAATATCAAGACATCACACCCGTATCATATAAGACCGGATATATTTCTATTCTCGGTACTATATATGTTTATCCTTTAATGTTCATAGTTTAGACTTCAACGTTAATTGCGAGCATAAACTAAATTTATCATACTTCTATGTTGTACACCATAGTCATAAACAATCAAAATATAAAGGATAAATCACAATTTATTGGTTTAGAACTTTTATCAAACACCTAGTGTGCATAGAGGTTCATCCCTAGCCTTAGCTAAGAAATTAGCCTCTAATGCTCATATTAATCACAATACAATATTGAAATGTAATGGAACATGAAATTACAAAGGAAATAATACCTAAACACCAATGATTTCGGAGGTTGAAGTTTCCTCCTCAAGAACTTGAAGAAAATACCAAGAACAAAAATATAAAAGCTATGATTTAATCTATGGAATGGAATGTGTTTGCTTGATGAATTGAGGGCTTTATATAGGCTAAAGAAAGGCATCTTTTAGTCTATTCAAGCCCAACAATCGGGTGTGGAAGCAATATTTGATCAGATATGGAGGAAGATGAAGTTTTCCCATCAAGAATTACTTGCACGTTGCTGTGTTTTAGCAGAAAATCGTCCCAACTGGCGCCGGTTATGTTCCGACCGGCCCCGGTTCAAAACAGCCTCATTTTTGCGTGAAAAAACCTTCCGACCGGCGCCGGTTCTTGACTAACCGGCGCCGGTTGCTGCGCCCAACAATACACTTCATTTTTCTTCTTCTGAAATGGATCAAAAAGTGTCGGGTTTTGTCCCGACATTTTGGAGATGTTCCTCTACGAATTTGGACATGATTCCTTCACCAAAGTTGTAGCTAATGAAGTCTTATATCCACCAAAACCTGAATGACATGATTTTATTCATCCAATCAAACGTTATGGCTAAAACACTGAGAGGTATGCATCCTGAAATCCCACCAGCAACATCTGACTTTGTTGGTTGATTGAGTCTTGTTCCTTTCATATTTTGGCCATGACGTCTTCATAACATTTGTTCCTTATTGAGTTAGCATTCACATGAAACTCGAATCGAGTGATTTCGAGTTCTATAGAATACGCTATACTCAAATTATGGGCAGAACGTCATTCTCTTGGTTTAAAAAGTCGTTCATCGCAATGTTTTATGCTCTAGCTCTCATTCTGAAGGTATTTGCCCGATTTCTCTTCCTTTCTTCAACAAATACTTATAAATACTTATGTTAAACACAAGTAAATATAACGGCTATCAATACTACAATTACACTGGAACAAAAGAATGTTTCCAAATAGAAGATGAATCTGATGTCCATGGTCTCAGCAGTTGGGGCTGGCAGGTTCTTATTTACATTAGTCAATTTTTTTACACATAATATTTGACCAAATTAGAATGTGATCCAACGAGAAAATGAGAGTTAATCTAGTGTATTAGGATTGAGTACTTTGAATTGATCACCGAAACATAAATATGCACCATCATGACCTAGAATATCAGTGGTATTTTTGTAAATAAAATAAACTTTTACTTTACCACGAGCTGAGTATTATCCAAAGTGGAAATGTGTACCATAGTGAATAAGAATGTGCATGATTTTTCATAATCACTTCCAACGATAACAATCATTCTCACTTGAATCGGACCCTATAAATACGTTAAAGTTTGTCAATTAACAATTCAAATTGGTTTTTAGTTTGTTTGATATGTGTTTTTAGGCCTAGTTTAATAACTATTTTAAAGAATCTCGTAGTTTACACACACTTCCTTCCAACTAGGGGCAGAGGTAGAGGGGCCGATCAGGCCCCGGCTCACCCCGAATTTGAAAATTCTTTGTATTTTAGTGTAAAAATTTATATGTAAAACTTTATCTAAAAAATTCTTTGTACCGACTCATTCAAATATTCGATCCTGGCTATGTCGATGCTTCGAATGATGTGTCGTGTACAATGATATATGTTATGGTTCAGGCCTGTACAGAAATGGTTATGCCAATGATGACGTCAAATGAGAGCATGTTTCCTCCGTCCTCTTATAACTATACAGACACTGGACAATACTGTGAGATGGAGTATGGTGTGAAGCCCCGACCACATTGGATCGTCACTGAATTTGGGGGCGATGTGAGCTATCTTTTCCTTGTCTATTGTATCTGTGTTCCCTTTTTTATTCATGTGTACTTAATTATTAGTTCGACCAAAGTTGCCTATTTTAATGTCTTTGTGGCTATGATGTCATATCTAGATAGCTAATTTCAGTCCTAGACCATACCAAACTAGGTTTAAACATATCATGTCAAACTTCGATAGTTGTAAAATATACATAGAACAAAAATCTACCAAATAAGATGAATCAGATTTAAACAGATCAGACCAGATCAAACCAAAAAAATAGAGTCCAATTAAGGAACATCCTAAAAGGCCAGGGTCTTGTATGCGTGTTTGTATTTTCATTCTTGACCGGTATTGGATAGCTTAACCATGGCTTGTTTTTTGGTTTGTTTGTTGCAGAGGATTGAGGATGTGCTAAAGAGATTTGGGAGCAATATCATTTTCTCCAATGGAATGCAAGATCCATGGAATAGAGGAAGGTGAGTCAAATTGATTGGTATTATCAATCTCTAATAATGTGTGAAGTTAATTTATGATCAAGGAGCTTTTATGTCTACTAATGTTAATAGGTCAAGTAGTTGGTACATTATTGTAATTCTCTCATTTATGCCAATCTACTTCAAAATGAGTGTGTCTAGGACATTTTTTTTTGAAAACCAAACAACATATCATTAACAATCAAACTGCAACAAGTTTACAATACAATCCGGTGGGGTTCCCACCCATAAGCAATCAGATTCCAAAACGGCCCGCCGTGCTAGGACATTAAAAATGAACATTATAGACAAATACAACGTTTTTTTTTTTTTTTTTTTTTTTTTTTTAGACAAATACAACGTAACACCTACATACATGTTCATTATGTGATGATCATATGCCTAATTGTTAATTGCTAATTTTCATTTAATAAGTGGCATATAAGAATGTCTAATGATAATGCATCTTGTAAATGTCTTATTCCCTAGAGTTACTCCTGTTGAATATATGACTTCCACATGTTTTGTTTGCAGACTTACAAACATATACTCCGTATAAATTGTCAATCACGTACATGTTACCATTTAGGACAAATATGTAACACACCATTATGTCTTCAAATCTCTAAGATGTTGTTATTATCACACACCTTTAGTCTAACTTGTTTGAATTTACATATTCATTTTTTACTTGAATATTTGTTTGATGTTTTTGGAGACAAAATACCAAAAGTACTTTGTATAAATAATAATCCCATGGCAATTTTTTCAGTTTTATATATAGTCCAGAGGAGACAAAATAAAGAAATACTCGTATTAATAATCTAGGAACTTATTTAAGATTTTAAGTACGAATTCTTTCTAAGGGAATAAAAAAGGTGGTTTTTATAATAATACAAAATTAATTGTTTATATGATGAATACAATGTTGGGTAAATCCATCACGAATAATGATAGCTAAAAGGAAAGATAGTTTAATTTGGATACAATCTAGTGTAAGGGTAGAGTGGTAGACAAACTGCTTTTGGAGTGGCCAATTTCAGTTCCTCCAATGTATGAAATTGAATCGCTAATAGAATACGACTCCAGACCGGGTACAATCAAGTGATTCAACGATTCTGGTCGGGTACTTTTCCTATCCAAGCTACATTGTTTTTGAAAAATCAACAAGTTTGGTCTTATTTTATAGGAATAGGAGTCATATATCTGGTAAAAAATGGAGTCATATTAGAAATAACTGATTTTGGTTCATAGTAGTTGGGCGGTTAAGTCCCGGCTAAAAACCGCCGCCTCGAACCATAACTAGGAGTCTGAGATTTTGTGCCGGCTCTCCATACCCCAAGCATAAGAATTGTATTTTAATATTATCTTCTTTTTATTGGATTTTGTCAACTTCCCTTTCTTGTTTGTCCAAATAACTCTATCACTTTCGTTTTTAAAGTCATTAACGTGTGGTTCTACTCAATTCTTTCTTCTGTGCACTATATATTATTATATTAACAGCCTTTGAAAAAATAAAATTAAATATTTTTAATAACATGGCGAAATCTATTAGTAGGTTTAGTTTCATATCAAACGGATGTTGATATCATCGGTGATGGACTAAAAAGAAAACTAACATAAATTGCAGGGACGAAAAACAAAAAAATAATTTTGCAGGGATGTAAAACAAAATGTACTATATTTGTAGGGACTAAAAATATACCGTGGAATCAGTGATGGACTGATGGTCTTCATGCTATTAATGTTGACCCTCGCTTTAAGTCTTCGCAAATTATACCGTGGGATCGACACACCCTAAGCACGGTGTGCCGATCCCATTACAACCTATTTTCCTCAAGCACCGACGTTCACACGCAGCTTCCTCCAGATTTTTTATTCTTCTGCACCATGTCCATGCTTCCACTAACTTTTCCTTCCCTGCTTCCACTTTCTTTTCTCTTGCCTGATTTCTCATCTAATTCTCTTTCTTCTTCTTTTTACTTCTTTTCTTTTTCAATTTTGTTCATCTCCTTTATTAAAATATTAAAAATACGATTACAATTACTTTTTTATATAATATATTTGTGAAAAAAATCTTTATCTCTTTTGTAGGGTTTTAGTGTTTTTTAAGACATAGAGTTTGTTAATTTCTATTTATATATGATAAAACTGGTGATTAAATTTTCATGTATGTGATTTACATTTTCATATATGTGAGTTACATATATACATGATTCCTGAAGTTATATTTGAGTTACACCTTCTCATGCGCGAGTTACATATTTTTATGCTTGAGTTACATTATTTTATAAGCGAGTTACATCTTTTGAACCGCAAGTTACATGTCATCAACGCGAGTTACATTTGTAATAACATAAGTTATATAAAAAATAACCCACTGCTATTGAAACAAAAAAAATGATTTTTTAAAATTCTTGTGATGGTCATGATATTAAAAACAAAACATAATCACCATTTACGTAAAGTAATTGTGTGATTAGACTTTTTTTCATTGTTTGCATTGAAATCAATGTTTTATTTCTTATAGTATGTATTTGATAAGTTACATTTTGAATGGACTTGAGTTACATTGATCAATAACGTGAGTTACATATCTTTACACTCGAGTTACATCATTCATACTACTGGGACAAAAAACAGTTACCTTACACGCGAGTACTGTTCACGCGTTACTATTCACGCGATTTTTTTAAAAAAAATTGTGCAAAACTACGTCGTTTTGGGTGTGGGAGCACAGTGCTCACCGTGGGGGTGATACCACGGTATACGAACTCTTAAGTCTTAAGACACGTTTACGCATCAAACAAAGAAAGAAATTGAGATAAGTGTAATGAGTAATTTTTTTTGTCCTAAATATGTGACACCGCACCCGGATGTAATTGAATTTGAAATTGATATGGATTTGAATTTCCTATGAATAAAATCGTGTAACATATTGATATATTTAATTAATACGTGATTAATTAAATTATTTACCGGGCCCATAATAATGAGAATGAGCTACCGAATATTTAGTTGGGTCATCGTGATAATTATAGTAGCCCAATAAAGTGCCAATTAAAATTGATAAAAATGTTTGGACAACCCGAGTGTCATTTTGACCCAACCTTCCAAAAGTAGCAGGAATAATTGGGAAGGACTTTCTACACCCACTTGGCGGTATCCTACCAATCAATTAACTCTCAAATAATGGGAAGGGGGACAAAACTAAGGGGAAGGGGCGTGCTATAGGAGAGGAAGTCTCATAGAGACAAATACCCATACTCCCATGCCCCACTTATTGGCATTACTCCTAATTGATTGAGAAAGAGCATCCCCCTACCATCCTTGCCTTTTTCGGACAACTAAGAGGAGAGGAGAGCTCTAGGAAACACTCTCATAGAGTCCAAGGTTGAAGGAAGAATCAACAAAAAGAAAATCCAAGAGGAAAAGGGTTGTGTTTGAGGTAAGAACTCAACAAACAATCTTTTAACTAGTTTTTATGTGTATGATTTTTAAGAAATCATATGGTGGATTAAACTTGAAGTTCTACACGTTTAAAAGTGTAGAACATTGATATAAAGTGGTGGTAATTAACTTAGAAGGGTTGGTGAATCGATAGGAGTCGAAAGGGTCGGAAACCACCACTTAAAAGGAGTTGTTCGTAGTTGTAGACCACGAAAGCCGCCCACCTTTTGCAAAAGCCGGATGGCTTTCGTCTGCTGTCCAGATTTTTCCACTTCTAATCGGTTTAGAACGGGGATTGATTGAAGGGCTTAAAAAAATGCAACTATTGCAGCACTTCATAAGGTGAGAATGGCTGACTATATTGTTTATAATTGTTGGGTTAATTTCATAAGATTACCTAAGATTATTAAATGAGTTTTTCATGGATTATTAAATGATTAATAATGCCTATATGAAAAGAATGATGTAAAAATAAGTGAAGCATGATATACAAATTTATGAAATAAATTGTGTATGATTATGTCATATGAATATGAATGCATGACAGTTGAATTAACTATGAATGTTGAGATAAAATATACTTTTACTTCATGTAAAGAAGTCATGAATGGATAAAAGTGATATTATTGGTATTGTGATTAAATTATATTTGGATTGGAAAATCAATTGGAATGAACCTTATGACTATGGATTAGGAACTTGGTTGCTCTAAGATTATTTGACTGGTATTGAAATATTAGTCGGAAATATTAGTATGAAAAGTGATAGAACAAATCCTAAGGGATTGGATTGTGAAAGATGTACCTTAAGTAGTTTTATGAGATGCTTTAAGGTAGAAATGTGTAACGCTAAGTTATGTTAGGAGTAGGCCTCAAAGACTACTCATAATAAAGTGACTCTAGGCATAGAATTTGCTTGGTAATTTAATAGCGTGACTAGAGAGAGTCTCTAGCATAGCAAATAGTGACTAAAGGTAGCTTCTAGCCTAATGTAGAATGACTAGAGGAAGCCTCTAGCATGATGTAAGATGACTAGAGGAAGCCTCTAGCATCACGTAGGGTGGCTAGAGAAAGCCTGTAGCACAACGTATGTAGGGTGATGATAAGTCCGTATTTAGACACGCATTTGATGCGTGTTGGGATTGGATTTTGATGGTTTTCCTAGATTTAAGGTGTTGCAAGTCTTAATTTTAGCTCAAGTTATGTTTAACATGTGTTGGTTCGAGTTTTGTTGCATTTGGAGTCAAAATGAGGAATTTAGAGTTCAACATCGGCACTTGAGGAGCAATCGGGATGATTCGAGATGCATTCGAGAGTGGATTGAGAGCTTTGGAGGTCACCGGGAGGTTCACGATGAAGATTTGATGACAAAAGAGCTCTAGGATTGGCTATGGGATCAAAAGAAGAACAATGAAGCTGGAAAAACGACGATCAGGATGACCTTTGGTCAATCGTTCAAGCATATCTCTTTGTAGAAGCATCCACAGGACACGATTCAAGTTGAATATGAAAGCCAACTTCAAGGGCTACAAATCATATGAAGACACCATTACGAGAATATGAGAGAAAGAAGGTGAAAACAGACGATGAAGTCAGATGATCTCTGTTGCGATTTCAGAATGACACCTTCCACCATTTTGGTCATATCTCTTGATTGGATGATTCAAATCACATTCGGCAAGTTGGGGTGGATAGAGGACTTCATTATCTACAACTTTCATGAAGGAAGTTTTGTCAAATTCGGACTAGAAAAAAGGCTGAAGAGCACGGACGCACGACCGTGCGTAAAAGGACGCACGATCGTGCGTAAGAGCCAAAAACGCGGCAACAATTCTGCCTGCTACGCACGATCGTGCGTGTCAAGGTACGCACGATCGTGCGTACACCCGAGACGCGGATTTCAGCCCTTTTTTAGTCCCAGTTCAGCCCAAACTCATCTGTTTTCTATAAATAAGACCCCCATACCCATATTTTGACGTTACGAACATTACGGAGAGGCCTAGGGACGAATTTAACACCGTTTTTACGCTATTTTCTTCCAAGACCCTGGGATTATTTGTAAGTTCAATTCTTTAATTAATGACAATTTATTCTATTCATCCCAATTCTTTTGATTCGTCAATTATGAGGCGTGAGTAGTTTAATTAGGGATTTGGGGTTGATGAAGGGGTTAATCATGATGAAGGGCTAGATTCTTGTCGGTTTAATTGCATGAATGCCGTTTAATTTGTGTTTGAATAATTTAACTGATATCTCTTGTAACCTAGACTGCAGCTAGAATTACAATTGCATGTAGAATGAATTAAGAGAGATCTAATTTGTTCTAGGACACATTCACACACACTTAATCGTTCGCTAAGAGATTAGTAGCGATTAAGGAGCCGTAAGCTCGCTCGTTTTGGCAATAATTTAGGATCTTGTCGCATGAGAGATCAGCCTGGACCCCTAAATTATTGTACTCTACGCCGCGAGAGCGGTAAGAACTTAGTAATGATTAGCTAGGCTCAATTAAATTAAATTCATGTGATTAGGCCTGATCTGCCAGAAATCTGGTTAACCCCGGAATCAATTCCTGTTCCCTTCGTCGTTAATTAAGGAAAACCAAATCTTTTTTTTTATTCGCTCATTAGCATTAGTTTTAGTTTAATCAATCAACCAATCTCGCACAATTGCATTTTTTATTTTATTTATTTCTTTTTAATCGCTAAAGTTTAGTTAATCTTTATTTCCCTTTTGTCCGTCCCTGTGGAGACGATACTCGTACTTACACCACTATTCTACAATCTTTTCAAGTGCGAGAAAACTCACATCAGTTTTTGGCGCCGTTGCCGGGGACGGTGTCGGTTTTAAGGGTTAATTAATTTCAGCGAGATTTTTTTTAGTTAGTTTTGTTTTTTTTTCCGTAGGATTTTTCTGTGCTAACCTTTCAGGTATTTTTCTAAGAGGCATGAGATGAACCTATTCAACCAAATTCCTGGAGGAATTCCTTACCCTCAAACCTCCATGGAATATTCACCATATACGTCATACCCTCCTTACACTCCTCCTCCACAATATTACTCACATCATCAAAATTATTCTCCAACACCACAAAAGTTTCCATCTTCCTATTCTTACCCTTTTCCAAATACGCAATACTCCCAATGTCATTCTCCTAATCAGTATCCTTATCCACAATATCCTCGAACAAAACCAGGCTCCATTATGGAATTTCTCATTCAAACTAAAAGTCCCGAGGAATTGGTTGATTACTTTCCTAAAAATAGCATTTGTAACTTCTGTGGAGGTGGTCACCATTCATGTCTTTGCCCCATTCCTCCATACGACCATCCTTACTGGGCAACTGCATACCCCACTTCTTCCTCCACACAATTTACGGACACAAATGTTTCAGCCACTCCTACATACTTCCCGAGTAATGAGTCTCATAATCAACAAGAGGATCTAGAGGAGGCAGATTTAAAGAGGCTTTCTTACTTGGAAGAGGGAATCATGCAACTCACAGCCAGAATGCAGAATTTCAGTAATCACTTGGATCAACTGTTTAACGCCCTATCTGAGGAGTCCGAGAGATCCCATCCTAGCGACACAAAAGCCCAACCTGAGGAGACCAATAGGGATGATCATGTGAGTGAGTCGGACTGCGAAGGTGGGAATATGATGGATGATACACTTCCTGATGTTTTTGAAGACCCTCCTATGTTTGAAGATGAAGAAGAAGATAATAGTGTGAAGTTGTTTTTCCAAGAATACAGGAAAAAGTTTGAAACGGTACAAGCTGTAACTGATGAAGTCACAAATCACTGTGATCTTCATACAGAAACTCCCCATTCGTTTGATTTACCGTTAGTCTCAACACCTGATGAGGACAAGGAGAAGATCAGTCATGACGTTGATGCAGCTACTGAGGTAGGTTTGGGTATTGAAGATGAGTTGGGAAAAGATGATTACATGCTTCAAGAGAGTGAGGGCGAGTTACATGATGTTCATAATGAAGAAGTCCCGCTCCAGAAGCAAGAATTTCCCTCTTGTACACATGCACCGGTCCACTCTTACGTGGTTTCAGATATGGACTTCTTTGATTCACTCCTTGATGACGATATTCCTTTTTGTGTGGAGAATGACAACATCATCCGGGAAGTTATTGATAAGAACGATGTTAACGAGAGTTGGGATGCCTTCATGGGGAGTGATACAGAGTACAGAGGAGAGGCTGTGAATTTTCATGATATTTGTGAGGAAGAAGAAGACTTTTCTATGGTGCAGTTTGATTACGGTGTTGCTCCTACTCCTTGCTTGGAGACATGTTTTGAGCTTCCGGTGATGCCTAGAGTAATCAAAGTTTTCACTCATGTTCCATATCCACCTGAAGAGGATGAGAGTTTCATACTTCACTTCTGTGCAGATGAGGGTTATGAAGACCATGTGCCGCCTACACATATTCGAGAATTTAAGGATCCGCGACACCTACTGGCATTTGTTGAGAGGAAGCTGGAGACATTGATTATTAGTGCACCACTGCAGTCTTTGCTATTTGAGAGCGTATGAGGAAGTTGCGTCGGGCAAACGACGTTAAAAATAGCGCTTCTTGGGAGGCAACCCAAGCTTATTTCTGCATTTTTTTGTTTCTTTGTTTGTTTTCTTTCAGAAAACCCCCGAAAAAAAAAACCAAAAAAAAAAAATTTGGGGTGTTTTTTTGGGTTTGTTTTTGTGTTTGTGTGATTTGTTTTTGCAGCTCAGGGTCTTGCTTTGGGGATGATGTGCCGAGGATCACTTGACTCAGTTTAGTTCTGCACCGACCAACGCCTTAGGGAAGAATCTGTGACTCTAATAATCGCCTGTTTGTAATAATTGACTTGAGTTAAGTTGAGCACGCGTGACCCTATCCTCTTTACCCCCTTGTGCATAGTGCATTTTTTTTGTCATTGAGGACGATGCCAAAGTTTAAGTGTGGGGGAGTGAATTGGGAATTCGGGCAGTAGTTGTTACATGTGATTATTAGAGTTAGCATGCACAGGTGTTAGTTGTATATTCATAGAAAATTCATGTCAAAATTTTTGAAAATTTTTCTTTAAACTGTGTCTTTGTGAGCTGGCTAGCGTTTTGACTATGTTTTTAGGACATCTTTGAAGTGTTTAGGCTTAAATTGCTTGCACTATAATCTAGTTGTTGAAAGGATGAAGGCATTAGTCACCCATTGAATTTTCCATTAATCATCTACCCCACCTGAAAAAATCCTTTAGGAGAAGCCACTTTGAGCCTGACCATTTATTGTTACCCGAATTAATTGAGCTCCATAGCCAAATGGCCTGTGTTCCTTACCAGTGAATATTTCTGACTTAGTCTTGATGTTTAGGGAATTAGGGGATTAATTTGCTAAGTTTAGGGAATTTGTGTAGGAGCCATTTTTGGCACTGTTCCTATGCCCAAATGGGGTAAGAGCAGTCACTTTATAGGAATTTGATATTTTCGAGGATTGCATTGTAGGCATGGATTCACTTTTAAATAAATGAACCTTAATTGCTATTTTTCCTTGGTGAAGCCGAGATTAGAATGGGGTAATGTCTAGTGAGAATCCGAAAGGTGAAAAATTAATATAACTAGACCTTTTGCCTTACGAAAAAGAGAATGGGAGCCCCGGTCAAAAAGCGTAAGATGAGACTTGGGTATCTTTCGAAAGAAACGGCGTTCTCGTGCCAACATGACAAGGAAAACTAAAAATAATTAATGAACTTGGAGGCTATTGAAATTTAGCTTTAGTCCTCCGTGTACTTCAAGTATACGTCAAAGCACCAATGTGCCGAGACGGTTTAGCTTAGTTGTACACCATGTCTACTCTTTGCATAGGTTTAAATGATTGTTCCTAAATTGTGGCCTACTGAGTTCCTTGATCCTAAGAATAGCCCTGAAGTTCCTGAATGCATTGAGTCTTTGTTAGAATATTCCAATCTCTCAAAAGAAAGGGACTGTTTATTACCATTCACCATTCACCATCACCTTCACAAGTCCATCTCATCAATAGCTAGTTTATTTGTGTATGCTGTCATTACTCTAAGGATGTTGTGAATACTTTGTCAAATAGTTTAGCTAGAGTACAAAGATGTAGTTTAGGGAAGAATTTTCTTGGTTTAGTCTGCCTGTTCTGTGAATATTCCTTTAACTACGTGTGCATGCTAATTGTTTTGATTCCGTGTGGTGATTATCGTAAGTCCCGTTGTTCAGTTTGCTTGAGGACAAGCAAAGGCTTAAGTGTGGGGGAATCTGATAAGTCCGTATTTAGACACGCATTTGATGCGTGTTGGGATTGGATTTTGATGGTTTTCCTAGATTTAAGGTGTTGCAAGTCTTAATTTTAGCTCAAGTTATGTTTAACATGTGTTGGTTCGAGTTTTGTTGCATTTGGAGTCAAAATGAGGAATTTAGAGTTCAACATCGGCACTTGAGGAGCAATCGGGATGATTCGAGATGCATTCGAGAGTGGATTGAGAGCTTTGGAGGTCACCGGGAGGTTCACGATGAAGATTTGATGACAAAAGAGCTCTAGGATTGGCTATGGGATCAAAAGAAGAACAATGAAGCTGGAAAAACGACGATCAGGATGACCTTTGGTCAATCGTTCAAGCATATCTCTTTGTAGAAGCATCCACAGGACACGATTCAAGTTGAATATGAAAGCCAACTTCAAGGGCTACAAATCATATGAAGACACCATTACGAGAATATGAGAGAAAGAAGGTGAAAACAGACGATGAAGTCAGATGATCTCTGTTGCGATTTCAGAATGACACCTTCCACCATTTTGGTCATATCTCTTGATTGGATGATTCAAATCACATTCGGCAAGTTGGGGTGGATAGAGGACTTCATTATCTACAACTTTCATGAAGGAATTTTTGTCAAATTCGGACTAGAAAAAAGGCTGAAGAGCACGGACGCACGACCGTGCGTAAAAGGACGCACGATCGTGCGTAAGAGCCAAAAACGCGGCAACAATTCTGCCTGCTACGCACGATCGTGCGTGTCAAGGTACGCACGATCGTGCGTACACCCGAGACGCGGATTTCAGCCCTTTTTTAGTCCCAGTTCAGCCCAAACTCATCTGTTTTCTATAAATAAGACCCCCATACCCATATTTTGACGTTACGAACATTACGGAGAGGCCTAGGGACGAATTTAACACCGTTTTTACGCTATTTTCTTCCAAGACCCTGGGATTATTTGTAAGTTCAATTCTTTAATTAATGACAATTTATTCTATTCATCCCAATTCTTTTGATTCGTCAATTATGAGGCGTGAGTAGTTTAATTAGGGATTTGGGGTTGATGAAGGGGTTAATCATGATGAAGGGCTAGATTCTTGTCGGTTTAATTGCATGAATGCCGTTTAATTTGTGTTTGAATAATTTAACTGATATCTCTTGTAACCTAGACTGCAGCTAGAATTACAATTGCATGTAGAATGAATTAAGAGAGATCTAATTTGTTCTAGGACACATTCACACACACTTAATCGTTCGCTAAGAGATTAGTAGCGATTAAGGAGCCGTAAGCTCGCTCGTTTTGGCAATAATTTAGGATCTTGTCGCATGAGAGATCAGCTTGGACCCCTAAATTATTGTACTCTACGCCGCGAGAGCGGTAAGAACTTAGTAATGATTAGCTAGGCTCAATTAAATTAAATTCATGTGATTAGGCCTGATCTGCCAGAAATCTGGTTAACCCCGGAATCAATTCCTGTTCCCTTCGTCGTTAATTAAGGAAAACCAAATCTTTTTTTTTATTCGCTCATTAGCATTAGTTTTAGTTTAATCAATCAACCAATCTCGCACAATTGCATTTTTTATTTTATTTATTTCTTTTTAATCGCTAAAGTTTAGTTAATCTTTATTTCCCTTTTGTCCGTCCCTGTGGAGACGATACTCGTACTTACACCACTATTCTACAATCTTTTCAAGTGCGAGAAAACTCACATCAGGTGATTAGAGGAAGCCTCTAACACAAAGTGGAGTAACTAGAAGAAGCCTCTAGCACGACGGAACATGACTAGAGGAAGCCTCTAGCATGACGAAATAGGCCTTGTTTGGCAATCAACTGTTGGCTGGTTATGACAGCTGATTGACAATAGCTGGTTGTGTCAGCTGTTTTAGTTGACTGGTTATGTTTAGGGGTGGGTTCGGTTCAAACGGTTCGGTTTTCACCTAAAACCAAATGCCGAATCAAAGTAAAAATTTCGGTTCGGTTCGGTTTTATGTTCAAAATTTTGGAACGGTTCGGTTTAATTCGGTTCGGTTTCGGTTTTTTCGGTTTTTACCAAACTATTTTTGTCGTTTGAAAAATAGTATTTGGAAAACAAAAACAAAAATAAACTACATCAAACTATTATTAATAGTAATACTATACAAACAAATACATAATTAAAAAAGAGAGAAGAAACAAATGCACTTCCAGGTAATGAATTAGAGAGTACGTGTATACCAATTTAAACATTTTCTAAATTCATTAAACGCATGAGTTTATTTGTGAGTTATATATAGTGTAATTGAAAGTTAAAATTTTATTAGTAAATATTAAATAACGAATTCTATTTTCTGTTTAGACAAATATATTTATACTCTAAAGTTTCACATTTTCTACTACGTTGTTTAAAACATAGTTTATATAGTTTATATTAATACGCAGTACATATTTGTTCAACATAAACAATTATTTGATAACAAACATACATAACATATAATATATCAAAAAATATCATTGTGATGCAACAACAAGCAAAACGTAAATCACGATTTAAAATATCAAGGTATTAGTATTATAGCAATAGACTTAAGTGTATGTATAAGTGTTTCATTTAATTAAACCATACATATTAAATGTCAATATCTTGCAAATCATAACAAATCTAGTATCAAACATTAATTTTCTAGAATTAAGAATTAAGAACTAAATAAAATATTATACCTAATGATTAATAAATAAAATAACAAGTTTTAAAAACTTCGATTTTTTCAGTTCGGTTCGGTTCGGTTTTGAGATGTGAAAACCGAAACCGAAACCAAACAACTATGATTCGGTTCGGTTTTTTTAGTTCGGTTTAAGTTTTCTTGCGGTTCGGTTGTTTTGGTTGCAGTTCGGCTTTTTTCGATCCGGTTTTCGGTTTCTCCAACCCACCCCTAGTTATGTTAGCTTGTTGTCATCAAATGTTTGGTAAATTAGCTGTTTAACAATAGCTGTTTGAGTGTAAAAGGACATATAAGGACATTATGATTTTTTTATTTTTAGCTATTGCTTCCAAAACTAATATTACCTACATTTACTTACAGAGTATAAATCATTCAAATTTTAGAAATTGATAAATACAATTGCATGAAAAATAAAATAAATTAAAATAAACATTTTATATTAATTTGAATAATATGAATTAAAAAATCAAGTTTGTTTGATTGTAATTTTTTGTTGTAATGTGAATTAAAAAAGCAAATTTGAATAATACGGAGTATGAATTAAAAAATCAAGTTTGTTTGTAATTAAAAAAAACTAAATAAACTTTTAGTTTATAATAAAATCAAGTTTTATTAAAGTATAGTAAAATCAAGTTTAATAAACACCCCAGGTAAGCATTAGGATTTAGGAATTTAGGATGCACAAACGTCTGCTCATGTGCGCTGATTTGACCAAAAAAAGAAGAAAGAAGATGTGTTGCTAATTTGCTATTATTCGAAGGGCATGTAGGGGAGCAACGGACCAACCGAACGCAAAATGCTGCACTTGTTAGCGTTTCCATTGTCAGCTGCTTGAGTTCAACAATCTAAACTAACAAGCCATTTACCAAACAAACAATTCAGCAATTTAGATGGTCAAATCCATTAATTCTAGTCAAACAAGCCAAAAATCAGCTGATAAGCCATTTACCAAACAAGGTCATAATATAGATGAGCGTGGCTTGTAGCCACGGGGAAAGGGTTGGACGTTTTCAAAGTAAACATGGGCCTACAGGCCGACTACTTGACTTTATATATAAAGTACGTATATTTTCAAAGAGGGTAACCAAGGGTTATGGCCTATAATATAATCAATCTATTTGAGGGTCTTAGAAATTGAAACACTGATTATACTTAGTATAGTTGTCATTGTACTTGTTAAATGCTTCCAAGTACTGACCTCCCCTTCACGGGGGAGGCCACCTCACAGTTTCAGGTTGAACTTGAAGGTCGCTACCCTCGCCGGTTGCTTCGTGAGAATCAAGGAGAGAAGACGTGGTTCGTGTTTCTTTCGTTTCTGTTTTAAAAACATTTATATTAATGCTCATGGATATTATTTTTCTGAATAATTATTTGGGGGCTTGTATGCCTATGTTTGCCAAGTGTGGCTTAAACACTTGTAATATCGTTTCCGTTGCGTAAATGAATATTTTACATTATGTTTGTTTATGGATGTACTATGTGTGAATGGCATTCAAAACGCCTAGTATAGTACGGATGAGTTGGACTGCGGTTGACTATTCGTACTGTACGGCGGGTTGTTGACGTGTCCGGTAGGTCCGAGGCGTGACAAAATAGGACTAAAATGTTGCTTAAATGCCAAAATAGGAGTATGTATACTTTTATTCCCTAAATAGGATCATTATACCACTTTTACCCCTCCAATTAACTTTTACACCCATTAACTCTTCTCTCTTTCTTATCAGGTTGAAGTAACGAGCAGCGTGAACATAATTGAGCTGCAATGGAGCCACGAACGGCAACAACCAGCGATGAGCAACAGCAGCGGCAAGCTTTAGCGACCAGCGGCGACCGGCGAAGGAGCCATGACGAGACGCGGCGGTTGGTGGCGAGCGACATAAGAGTCACGACGAGCAGTGGTGGCCAGCGAAGAGCTTAGGTTCAGATCCGGTGTTGAAATTGAGGCTTGTTATTCTTCCTAGCTATCTCTTCCTTCTTCTTCCTCAACGCCTCCTGTAGCTATTCTATTTCTCTCTTTCTTCCATCCTTTATTTCATCACAGAGTCTGTAATTTGAGATGCTCAACATTCAACAGTGGAAACTGCCACATCTTCTTTGATTTTTTAAAAATGTCAAATTTTGTTTTCATAATGCCATGAAAATGGCATTTTACTCTTAAAAAATGTCATAGTTTCCTTTGCAAATGTCATTTAGATGGCTTTCTCGACTGATGTTGGCAATTTGATATAAATCCTGATATTAATGACGGTGGCTTCCGGATCTACCGTGCCGGAGGCCAAACCTGCAGCGGCGGAGCTGGATCTGCATTGGCGGCGGTCGTCAGCTGTCGGATACCAGATCTGGCCAGATCTATGGCGGTGGCGGTCAGATCTACAGCTGCGGCGGCCACATCCACGACGGCGGCGACCGCATCTGTAGCGGCGGCTATTTTTGAGGTGGCCCGGTCAGCGGCGGCGGGCAATAAGTGGCTTCCGGCGGCGGTCCAGCCTTCTGCAGCCGGCGGCAGTGTGTTTTCCAAGGTTGAGGGTGTTATTGTCCAGCTACAAATTATAACTCCTATTTAGGGAATTTTTAATCTTTAATCCTATTTTGGCAATTACAAACTTATTTACTCCTATTTAGATAAATCTCCCTAAATTTATTTATTATTAATTTGTAGTGACATTGACTAATTTTGAATTAAGGATACATCTTAATAACATCAGAGGTTCTTAAAAGAAAACAACTTAGTTTCCAAATGGGAAAATTATACAAATAAGACTTAAACATATCTACTTTCCAAAATTAGGAGTAGAAGCTTGTGTAGAAGCACATGTTTTGACTATTATACTCTTAATTTGAAATCAATTGCTTGACTCGGGAAACCATCACAGCGATGAATTCTTCTTCGTAGCGGACTTGACGGAGAGCACCAACAAGCTTCCAAATTCTACAAGCTTCCAAATCGATCTGCTCCATCTAGTCCTTCCCTTGGCCGCGGCAATGAGGAGTCCATAATCAGTCTCCTGAATAGTATGGCTCTCGACCATACCTGATGGGATATTATTTCTTCGACGGACTTGGCGGAGAGCATCCACAAGCTTCGACGAGTAGATCTGTTGGGCTGCCCGGTTCTTCCACCTCAGTCCATTCACAAAGTAGGTTGCATCTATCCCAGTCTGAATCGTTGGTTTTACTCCGCTTCTTCCGTGATAGGTTTGAGTTGACATTAGGATTTGCGATCGAAGATGATAATTTCATCGTATCAATCAGCGAAGTCAGTGAGTTTCTGAATTAGAACGCTCCTATATCTTCGTGGTATTGCAGACCGGAACTTGGAAGCAGGAATTTTGAGATTCAAATGCAACTGAAAATTAAAGTGCACAAGTAGGCATTAATTTCTCCTTAATGGCATATGCGTGGACATTAAACTCCTACAACTAAAGTAAGTATTGAAATTAAAACAAAAGTATAAAGCAAATATAAAATTTAACATAATCCATTGCTGAAATAATGCTTAAATATATTTATGAAGCATAGAAGTAATACACATCACGTGATATAAATAAAAATTGTTAAAGGTAGAAAATGTAGTCTTACTTTAGTGTTATTCATAAAGTTCTTTCAAAATATGACTTTGCAATGTCTTCTTTTGAACATTAAATTAGTATAACTAAAGTACAATAATTAGTATAAAACTATAATACAAACCCCATGAATATGAACATAGAGTTCTTAAAGGTGGTCAACTAAAATATGTGGGACACCAATTGTTACAAATCCATATTAAGTCGAATATTTTAGTTACACATGAGGAGACATAGTTAATGTATTAAGTAGGAAGAAGTGAGTTGCTAATTAACTGCAACTTGATATAGACATTGTACATAAACAAGTGAGATAGTCATTAAATACACAGTAAGAAGACATTCATTTTGAATATGTTTGCTACTTAAGTATATATGACAGCCAAAAGTACATCAACTGAAACGCTAAAAACCATGACAATTATCATAAATTTCAATGCCAACAAACCATGGCAGTTAAGAATAGTTACAGAAAAAGTAAAAGTCTTATAAATGTTATTCTAGAAGATAAAAATGAATCCATATAATATTATGAAACTAAGAACTATAGATTGGGATAGGATTCCTGCGAGACTTCTTATTGTGTCCACCTTTCTTGCACCGTGAATAACGATGTCGGTAACCAAACTGAACTTCAACAAATAAGTATGAATAGGAGGATCTTGTGGCAGACTTGACTGCCTAGTTGAACTTCTATGACAAACTAGTAGTAGATCCTCTAAACTTTGTCCTAATATTGTCTAAAATGTGTTGAACACATGACCCATGTTCAGCGTGCATGTGGAGAAACTGTTCTTGCTAGATGAATAATTCCCGCATGCGAATCTGTGACAAAAAATAAATAAATTATCTCCATGAGCAAGAGTCTTCTTTAGTTTGTTTACTGTCACACTATAATCTCTATTCATGTCAACCACTATATTATTTCTAAGCATAGGATTTTCTAGATGCATCTGCATATCAGCACTTTATAAACTATGCAATAATTTCAGATGTGGATTGTTGATGATGACATTGTCTAAAATCAATAGAATAGGAATGGTCAGAGTCAAACCTGAAAAGAAGAACAAAAAATATCAGATAAGTATAGACACTAAGTAGTCCTTAAATAGTCCTTAAACAAATACGAAAGACATTAAAATAAAATAAAAGGAAGTATATAAAATGCAGAATGAACACAAGATGTCACCTGTAAAATCAAAACATGTACCTTCTAATCTGGAACATATGACTTCCAGAAAGCATCAATCCATGAACAACCTACTTGCATTCATCAACACAAACAACATGCAACAATGTGAGTATGATGGAAGTTAAAAAGAACTTCAAAATCGAGAACAATATACAAAGAATTGAAATGGGAGTCTGAATCAAAATTTAGAGCTTGACTTGAAGAAGACAAAGCTAAAAAGTGTTGATATGAATCATTAAGTTGTCTTCTGAATCGTCAATGGAAGAAGAATGTATATCTTTTAAATTCGTCGAATCATTTTTTGGGTGCACAAGTGAATCCATGCATGGCAACAACATTGGGATCAATTAGAATAAATGTGGCAGACATGTCTTTTGGTTAATAAGTAATAAATGGAGAATTGGCACAGATTGAAATCAATTGCAGAAAATTCGGCTACAACCTTTTGGAGGTATGATTATTGATGCAAGCGGGTACAATAAACAACTCAACACACGAAGTAAACATAGCATTGTCAGGGACCTCAGAGTGAACCCTTTTCAGAGCCAAGTACAATTCCAAGCTACAAGGATCACAAACAACCATAGGAGGTGCACATGCATGAGCAAGGTAAGATTTTTTAATCTTTGTTGTTAACAGATTCATCAATGCATGCATAAACCAGGGAAGTATATTGAACATACAATGTCACGTCAGGTACCATTAGCCCAAAGCTTCGTTAGTTAGAGAAACAATTTGAGTTGTCCCAAGTGTCATCAACCTTAAGCATAATCAACATAATCACTGGATTTGTAGTTACATGTAAAACGAAAGAGCCAATAAAACACAATACTAGATGAATATGATCAGTAAAACAACCAAATCAACATTAAATATGATAAAAAACATGAAAACAACAATAAGTGTGATTAACAATTCAAAAGCGTGAAGAACAGCAAAATGATAGTGACATGGACAATATATAGAGGATAAATGAGTCACTAAATAAAACACAAACACAAATACATAATCACAAATTAAATGTATATATGAGTCATGAAAACTAAGATGAATTTATAGCCATGAAGCTTGCAACTATTCATTAAAAGAGCACATATAGATTAATCACACAAACAAAACGATCAAAGAACTATATGAAGCAGCAAAAACAGAAATCTACAATGCAAATTAAAAATGGAGAAGATAAACACTTTGATTTGCACTTTCAAGACCAGAATTAGAATTGAAAAAGAAGATGACAAAACTGATTTAGAATATATAAACGAAATTCGTTTATACATGAAAATATCAAACAGTGACAATTTTTTTAATAAATTGAGTGACAAAACTTACCAATGAACCAATGAAAGATTGGAACAAAACAATTAAAATATCCACCGAATAACATCGTAATAGCCGCGGACGAATCATATTACTTTAGAGACGAAGCGGATTGAGATCGAGGCAGGCAGTAGAAGTTGTGGTTTGTAAATATCTACCGTGAAAGCCAGTAATGGAATCACCGGCACTACCATGAAGAAGAAGAAGAAGAAGAAGAAGAGGAGGAGGAGGAGGAGGAGGAGGAGGAGGAGGAGGAGGAGGAGGAGGAGGAGGAGGAGGAGGAGGAGGAGGAGGAGGAGGAGGAGGAAGAAGAAGAAGAAGAAGAAGAAGAAGAAGAAGAGGAAGAAGAGGAAGAAGAGGAAGAAGAGGAAGAAGAGGAAGAAGAGGAAGAGGAGGAAGAGGAAGAGGAAGAGGAAGAGGAAGAGGAAGAGGAAGAGGAAGAGGAAGAGGAAGAAGAAGAAGAAGAAGAAGAAGAAGAAGAGATTGGTCGCTGCGAAAGAGATTGATCGCTGCGGAAGAGATTGATCGTTAATTAATACGCTACCTTAAGTGGAGGGTAAAAAGGGAAACTAAAAATTAAGTATCCGAAAATAGAACTATATAAAACTTACGGATGAAAAAGCTTTAACTAAGGGGGTGTTTAGAACTGATTCTGCTTCTGCTTCATTTTTAAAAGCAGATGCAGAATCAGTTTTCAGAAGCTGGTACTTCCCAGCTTCTAAAAAAACTGATTCTGAGAGTAAATTAGAGCTTCAGAAGTGCTTCTGGAATTTCACCCAGACACTCTAGTTTCTACTTCTGCTTCCTGAAGGACAGGGCCGGTCCTGAGAAAACGGAGACCCTGTGCAAGAATAAAATTTGGGCCTTCCTTTCTTATGCAAATAAAAATAAAACATAAATAAAAATGATAATAGTAAAAAATACTGATAATTTGTGTTAAATTAAAACTTTTAATTTTGTTGGGCTAATTAATTGAGCCAATAAAAATGCATAGCACTAGACTACTAATAACACTAATACTAATTTTTTTTGGGCCCTTCATTTTTTCGGGCCCGGTGCGGTCGGACTGCTCACTCCCCCCAAGGGCCGGCCCTGCTGAAGGAGCATAATCAGTTTTGAGAATCAGATCCAAACGCCCCCTAAATCTTAATCTTATAAACTTTATACAAGTATGATTTAATCTTACTAACAACCATTTTAACTTTCCAAATCCACTAGAATAAGGAAATCATTAACATCAGATCAGATCGTATTCGTGATTTGTTGTCTTGGCCTCCTGGCCAATACTTGAGGGAACAACACCGGAGTAAGGCAACATTCATTGAATCATTTCCCTTTGGATTCGATTGAGGTGGTGGACGGTGTCTATGTGGGAACGTCAAACATGCGAGGTGGCAATGTTTGACTTAATGACTTTGATACCAAATCAGAGTTTCCTCCCATTCATTTTTTTTTTCATTTATTCGAATGGAACTCTCTTGTTACTAAGAAAGGATCCAAATTCATTCTATAGATATATAGTTCTTGAATAAAATTGATGATCATTTTAGAATTGCAAATGAAACTGAGATTTGTGTAATTTTATCTAACGAAGATCCGCTCATTTGGTCTAAAACTTATTTAAACTAATGAGAACCGAGAAAATGAGACCAGAGTGATATTATTTTGGTTGGGTTTCCCCATATGTCCTTGGTTTTCCACACATTCTCACTCTTTAGACACTGTTTAACACTGTTTTGCATTGTTTTGTTGTCAATAAAAGGAAAGAAGATTTTTTATTGGCCAAATGGTCAAAAAGGCCTCTGTACCTATTCGGAATGCTCAATTCGCATCCCGAACTCAAAAAAGCTCCAAATCACCCTCTAAACTCGCCAAAACATTTCAAATCCCATTTTTTGCAGGTGAGTTTCCGGTCATTGCCACGTCAGCCGGTTAGATGCCAACCGTGCATCCCACGTGGAAATCTAAGGGGCCAACCCGAAAAGGAAACATATGTTTTTATTTAGGATCTGAAGGAGAAATATACTTGACACATGCATTGCCGTGTCTTATAGGAGAAAACCTATAAACGTGTTTTATCTCAAAATAATTTTCAATTTTACTTTTCTGGGCTAACATAAATTAATTTTGTTTTCTGATTTTGAGAGTCCACTCCCGAAATGTAGCTTTTGTTCGGGTTTTTGTTCCCGTTTCTAAAAATATACTCCGTAACTTTTATAACTATCACTAATTCGAGCATTATCAGTTAATCTCATAAATTATTTTCAATTTGAGATTTAGGGAGCACCTAACTAAAAATAGTTCACTAAAAATTAAATAGTGACTGCCTCTGTTTCGAAAAGGTTGGTCAAATTTTCTTTTTGGGATGTTTCAAAAAGATTTGTCATTTTCATTTAAAGTAAGAAATATGTGTCTAAAGTTAATTCTTTCTCTTTTGCACAAATTTCAACCACACAGCTTTTACTTTATTAATCTACGTGAAAGTCAACTTTTGCCAACCTTTTCGGGACAGAGGGAGTATATGTTCATAATGATACTACTTATTCCGCGCGTGTGAGTTGTGACTTTTGCAGCCCAACGTAATTAGGAAGTGTTTGCAAGAACTTCTACTTTTAAGAAAGTGTTTTTAAAAATGATTATTAATGAAAGTCAGAAAATGTATGAAAAGAAAAGTCATTTTTGAAAACTGAATGTCAAAATGTTTGAAAAAAGTTGCCTTTTGGTGTAATACAAAATTGAAAAACATTTAAAAGCATCACTCTTAATTGTATTAACGTTTTACCTATAACTATTTAAAAATAAGTATAATTTGATGTTTAACTAGTATAGTATCCGTGCATACGCACGGGAAATAAAAGTTGGTGCATATATTTTTACTTATGATTAATTAGATATTAAAATAAAAATAAGTTTTTAGGATTTTATATTTTTAAAAAGTAAGAGTACAATAAGCTAATTTCATAAAGTATAACTCATACAATAAATATTCAATGAAGAGTATATTAGGAAAAATTAATTGAAACCACTCTTTAGAATTTGCTACTATTAATATTTGGGATTAAATTAATTTTAAAATTAAATACTATTCTAAAAAAAGTGAGTACAATAAGTGATTGACATATAAATTTTAAATGAATACAATAAATATTAAAATTAAGGATTATTAGTCATATAAGGACTTGCTAATCAATTGTAAATGAGTACTAACGTATGAGAGAGAACAATTGTTTTGCTTTATTGTTAGTCGGCTTATTTTATATATAAAAGAACTACCTGAATAATTCTCTCGTTCAATTGTTAACTGGAATATCTTATAACTAAAAGCATTACGTGTGAGAGAGATAATTCTACCACTTAGTTGTTAACCGGTTTACCTACTCTAAAGAACTACATATATGAGAGAAGGTTCTCCCGCTCAATTGTTAAGAAACTTATCTTCTGATACCTAAAAACACTACTTATGAGAGAGAATTGTTTTCGTTCAATTATTATCAAGCGTATCTTCTTATACGTAAAAACACTACATATAAGAGAAAAATTCTTCCGCTCATTTGTTAGTCAACTTATCTTGAACATAATAACACCGCATATGAGAGAGAAACTTCTTCTGCTCAATTATTAGCAGGATTATCGTATACTTAAACAACTACATATAAAAGAGAAAATTATTCCGCCAAATTATTGTTAGTCGGCTTATTTTATACTTAAAAGAAATACATATGAGAGAGAAAATTGTCTTTTGGTGTAATACAAAATTGAAAAACATTTAAAAGCATCACTCTTGTATTAACGTTTTACCTATAACTATTTTCCAAAAAAAAAAAAACGTTTTACCTATAACTATTTAAAAATAAGTATAATTTGTTGTTTGAAATCACTTTTTTTTAGTTTTTTTTCACTAAAAAAAAGCACAAAAATGCTTCTTTAAGCACCTACAAAAACTCCTTTAGAAAAATCGCGATATGCTGCTCTGCTTAAAAACGGCCTTTACTCCCATAGTAAATGACTCCAAGTCTCCAACATACCTTGAGAGTTGAGATCATCCTAGAATCAGTAAGAAATTTCTCATCAGCTGGTGGATGCAAGAATATGATAGTGACCTGACCTCCATCTGCAAATCTCACTTTTACTAACCTATTAACAACAGGGCATCAAAGTTCTCCTTTCAATTTCCTGAGAGAGATAGAGAGATGTCAAGGAGATCTGGGAATTGCTTAAGGTGCTGCTTGGTGATCTTTGCTGTGGTCTCAGCTCTATGTGTATCTGGGCCTGCTCTTTACTGGAAATTCAAGAAAGCTCTAAAGCTCAAAGCTTATTGTACTCCTTGCAAATGTGACTGCTCTCCACCACTTTCCATTCTAGATGTTGCTCCTGGTATAGCTCTTCTTCCCCCCCCCCCCCCCCCCCCCTCTCGCGTAACTGAAGATCCAGTTTTTATTTGTACTGTATCACTTTTAGTTTCTGGGTAGTTTCCAAAATTTAATCTTTTATACATTTGTTATTAGATTTTGCTTCTCTGGGTTCGAGGTACTTGGTTTGCTAGTTGTTCTTTACTGCGTATTACTAGAATTTAGATATTTATGATCTAAAGATTGATTCTTTAGGTCTCTGTGTTGCTCCAAGAGATCAAGATTTATTTTCTTTCCAAATATGACAGGATGTATTATTGTTTTATGAATATCAACTGTTTTGGTATGATATGATATCTTTCAATAAAGCCAAATTACTAAAAATAACTATAAGTTGACTTTAATCAAAAGATTTGCAAATATGATGTTTAGCTAAGTTCCCTAGCTTGCATCAAATGTAAAGCGGATTAGTGTTTTTTTGATAACTCCTATTTCTGCTAATCAGTAATCATGTGTGTTATTGGGTGAACTAGTTTCGAGAAGTTTTTTAATCCGAAATTTACCAGAAACTATAATGTAGTACATTCCCCTACATTCGACTACTTAGACTCATATGACTAAGCATGTGTATATTGATACCAAAATACACCTCACTACCCCAAATGACATAACTAAAAACACTTAATGCCTTCTGCCCGATTCACCCACATCGACATCCAAATACACTATCTTCTTCCATTAGCATCATAGTCCACTATTGGACGCTCCCTGCATTTTGCCATTGTTGTCACTGCCTACTATACAAGACTATCTCTCTCCTCCATTATTACATCACTGCCCACCTCTGCAAACTAATTTCTTTTGCCGCAGTTCTATGCGGCAATCATCATCATCATCATAACTGCTAATCTTACTTATCATAGACACATTTCCTCTTATCACCTTCACTGTACATAAATGCATTGCCAATCATCTGCTGCCATTCATTCTCCCTTAAGAAGTATAGAGCAGAAGAAATTCAAGAAGAACATCATGGTGAGTTATCGTCTTCATTGACCATAAACACTTTCCACAATCATCATCTTCACTGCACATTATACACTGTCATCCATCATTTTCATTAATGTGAAAATGTTGGTACTTGGTAGTCATGGGCGGTGATAAAAGAGATAGTTGACGAAGAAGAAGAAAAAGAATGACATCCATGAAGAAGCAGACATATTTAAAAGAATGTCGCCATTGGGAATGAGAGGGGCGTGTGACATCACAAGCTGGTGGGAGAAAACCTCCCTTGAGCACATGAGTTATCAGGTTATAAGGGCATTTTAGTCCATTAAAAATAATTAATTATATTTACTTAAAAGCCTTCTTTAAATAATACCGAATGCGTATTACTTCGGGACTAGAAACAAAGCGATCACATGTAGGGGAACTTGATATGTTATAGTCACATACTAGGTATATAATAATTTTAACATTTTATTTTGATTTGGTGTTCAATTCTGCTTCTGAACTTGCCACATTTTGACTTCATGGTACTTGCTTCTTAACTATGAAATAAACTTTTAGAACAAAATATAAAATTATATGAAAGATCCAAAAATAACTTGTCCAATAGTATAGCCGCCTAGGTTTGTCTAACTTTAAGGAGTCCAAAATTCTATTGATCTCTCAATACATCTTAAACAAAAAAGTCCTTATTGATAGTTAATAAATCGATTGAAAAATTCTAACAGTGACATTTAAGTCTCTGATTCCAAAATCGACCACAGCTCTGAAATTTGTAATTGATGAACTCCCTTTATTTATTGAAAATTGTCCCATTTTATAATAAATAAGGGGTAAAGTATATTATTATCCATCCATCCTAAAACATAGACATGTTTTAAAAAGGTAAGAAGTTGTCAACAAATCAAATATGATAATTTTAGTTAAACCAACACGTACACTGAAAATTATGTGCCATTGGTGAGATTAATGAGAGCCATAACTTGCCAAAAAATGAAGAAGTGGTCTATCGTTTAAGTCTGGTTCCAATACAGACAACAGAGGTAGTATTTATTCTTTTATCTGATTGATTCAATGGCTTATTATCAATGAAGACGATAACTCACCATGATGTTCTTCTTGAGATAGTTATTTTCTCATATAACACAGATGAATATCAATAAATTCGTAACACCAAATTGACACCCACATTACCACACCAACATGAAAAAAGCCTCAAAGCAAATAAGGCTTAAAAGAATTGTGATGATTTAGAATAATTTCAGCAGTAATTAGGTGCTGCAGAGTTTACATGACTTATTGCTGCACATCATTGCTTATGTGCTGCAGAGTTTACTTAAATGTTTGAATACTCTTATGACTTTTTGAATTTTGCCTCGCAATTGCAAATGTTATTTTGAGTTACTAAATCATACCCCCTATGTCCCAAAATGGTTTGCAGTTTTTATCTTCTTTAACAGCACAGTCCCATTTTATTTGCTAATTTTGAGTATCATTTTTTTAGCATATTAAGTATTGATTTTGCTATTATAGTATCTTTTTAAAGTTATACATATTACCAATGATGCTTACGCCTTGTAAGGCTAAACTGCTAAAGAAAAATGCCTTAAACCCATTTTATTTAGCCTTTTAAAACCTTTGTGTATGGCATAAATGCATCATTTAAACTGTACCGTACATATGTATGCATTGTTTCTTACAATGATAATTAAGAGCACAATCTGCATTCTCATGTCTGGTGCTTGTTATGCAGGTCTGGCAAATCTTACAGTTAAAGGTAAACAAATGCTTCCACACCCTTTTATCTGAATGAAGATTTCAATTAGTCAATCTCATCACTAAGCGGCAAAAAGGGGGAAGATTTTTTCTTCTGGAATCAGCATTATTGCTGTATTTACTTGCTTATTTCTTCTCTGATCTTTTTAATACACTCCATAACAGACTGTGGAAAAGACGACCCGGATCTCAAGGATGAGATGGAGAAGCAGTATGTGGATTTACTATCAGAAGAGCTAAGGCTTCAGGAAGCTGTAGACCGAGAACGCATGCATCGCATGAACATTACAGTGACAGAGGCCAGAAGGTTAGCTTCCGAATACCAAAAGGAGGGCGAGAAGTGTAATATTGCCACTGAAACATGCGAGGTGAGAAGAGAGGGTGCTGAAGTTTTGCTCGCCAAGGAGAAGAAGCTGGCAGCTATGTGGGAGAAAAGAGCACGCCACTTGGGTTGGTCCGGGAATTAAATAGCTGTATTCAGTCTATAGAGTGCTGGTCCTTGTTTTATTTTTCTTATTATTGATATTGTTATTATTGTTCATGGGTATAATTATCTTAAAAGCTATTACCATTGTTGATGGGTATAATCATCTCAAAAGTTAGTCTGCTCAAGGAAACGGCTACAGCACTGAAGCCCAAGCAGATGGAGAACTGGAAGACCACAATTTGCAGTTCGTCCAGTTGTTGTGAAATGTTTTTCGTCTGTATCCTTAATTAATGAATATTCTGTAACATTAGACTTACTGAGCTCCTTTGATGGTGTATTAAAGAGTGTAATATTAATAGATAAATAGCCTACACCTGAAAATGTGTATTCGGCTTTCTACGTTCTGAAATACTGACTTTCCATAGCATGCAAGTATGCAACCAATGTGTTACTTTCCTTGTTTCATCTATACAAAAACTCTTTAGTTTATTTTTCACTTGATAATGTTCATTTTTCTAGGAATCCCGCTCAAATTTGGACTATCATGATGGTGATAATGATTATTCTTGTTATAACATGATGGTGTTTATTTTTAGTTGTATGATACTTCAACTGTATGATTATAAGTTTTTTTTGTAATTATCACGCTTTTATCAAGCACAACTAGAAAATCTACTTTATGCATCTGTAAGGTGAACATAAAAATTTGACTCAACCATCAGTTGAGATACAAATATCAAGTCGCACACTAAATTAGTTTAGGACATGGAAAAAATTATCGACAGTCCTATGTATCTGAAACACCACATAGGGGTGAAAATGTCTTGGGTTTTCCGGTGTGGAAATATGACACTATAAACTCATCATTTCTCTATTTTTCTTCATTCTAACGAGTGAACTTTGAAAATCAATTCCTCATTCACCTGTTATCCATTTTGAGTGTACCACATATCGAATTAAAGCCCTTGATCCAAGGAGAATCTAAAACTAATGCCCAAAATTGACCATTTAATGTAATTTTTAACACATTTTCCAACACCTTCTTAAGAAATGAAACTAGGATGAAACTACACTTCAAGGGCTATCCAAGGATGTCTCAACCACTCCAATTGGATGAGTGTAGCTCCATTATGGGAGAGACAATCTCCTCACCCAATTTGTGCGAAAATTGACATGGTATGGTAGCCCCCTTTGGATGTCATCTGTGTCTTGTGCAGTCCCCTTCAATTTTATCCGTCCAACCTACTCATCTCACTCAAGGAGGTATGGATCGCACTCCATTTGTTATGATAAAATAATACTCCCTCCGTCCCGCTAAGAACTTCTTACTTTGACCTACACACATATTTAGAAAATAAATTCGACTTTACTGTAGAATACATTGTTTCGACACTGTTTGGCACTGTTTGACACTGTTTTGCACTGTTTGACACTGTTTTGACGTAAGATAACTTTCCATTTAGGAAAATGAGAAGATAATTTTGGGACGGCTAAAAAAGGAAAGTAGGAAGTTCTTACGGGACGGAGGGAGTACTTGAGTAATCCACGACCAAAACAAAACAACAACCCAAACATAGAAGCTTCCTTCATCATTTTATATCTCAGGATATGGAAATAATTTAAAAAATATTAATTTGACAAGAATATTGAGAAGTTTTTGAAGGAACTTTATCATATTTTAACCCATATCACAAACCTCTCTTATACACATACGATAACTATTATTCATATTCCCGCGAAGGCGTGAATCCATTCTATATACTCACAAGTAATGCAACCACAAAATACGCTGATCGAGTACCCAAACTTTTCTATCTTCCAATGCGTATAGTAGTAACAAGGAGAATAATAAACCAAATAACCGGCACCATTTTATTTTGGGGCTCAAAAGATCATCATATTTACATTAGTGGCCCTTGTTGGCTTCCCTCCATTTTCAGATCATACTTCAAATCAAAACCCCTCCCCCAAATTCAGTCTCAGAAAAATGTACTGACCCACTTACAGTCTGATCCTAGATTAACTCTTTATGACCATAACCAAGAAATCAGTAGCCTTGGCCGTCGAGGGAAAGTGGATGAAGCCCGGAAAGTGTTTGATGAAATGCCTCATAGGGATGTTGTCTCGTATGCCTCAATGATTAGTATTTATGTGAAGAATAAGGAGCTTGTGAAGGCTGAGAATCTTTACTTTTCCATTCCGGAAAGGAATGTTGTGTCTGAGTCTGCAATGCTTGATGGTTATGCCAAGGCCGGGAGAATGGAGGAGGCTCGGAAAATCTTTGATGGAATGCCTAATAGGAATGTGTACTCTTGGACAAGTTTGGTCTCCGGTTATTTTCAAATTGGAAATGTAGATGAAGCTCGTAGGTTATTTGAGCAGATGCCAGAGAAAAGTGCAGTTTCGTGGACTGTAGCATTGACAGGCTTTGCAAGGAATGGACAAATTGATGAAGCACGTAATAATTTTGATGAAATGCCCTGTAAAAATGTCATTGCTTGGACTGCCATGATCAGGGCTTATATTGAGAACTGCCAAGTTGATAGAGCGCTTGAACTCTTTAATATAATGCCAGCACGTAATTTACATTCATGGAACATTATGATTCAAGGCTGTTTGGATTATAATATGGTTGATGTGGCTGTGGAACTATTTAATAGAATGCCAAGAAGAAATGAGGTCTCTTGGACCACAATGGTAACTGGTCTAGCACACAATAGGCTGACTGATTTGGCAAGGATGTATTTTGAACAGATGCCGTATAAAGATGTGGCTGCCTGGAATGCTATGATCACTGTTTATTGTGCAGAAGGCCTGATGGACAAAGCTTCTGAGCTTTTTGAATTTATGCCAAATAAGAATCTTATTAGTTGGAATATGATGATTGATGGGTATGCCAAAAGTGGACCTGAGGGTGAAGCCTTGAAGCTTTTTCAATCTATGCTTCGATATGGACTAAGGCCAGACCAAACTACCATTACCAGTGTATTGACATCTTGCAGAAGTTGTCTTGAGTTATTACAGGTTCACCCACTGTCTTTGCTGCTAGGCTTAGAGCATGAGACATCCCTCACTAATGCCCTGATCACCATGTATTCTAGGAATGGAGATCTTACCTCTTCAATGATTGCTTTTGAAAACCTCAAAATGAAGGACATTGTCTCATGGACTGCAATGATACTCGCATATGCTTATCATGGTCTTGCTAATCAAGCATTTCAAACCTTTGCACGAATGCTGAAATCAGGAAAGAAGCCTGATGACATCACATTTGTTGGCGTCTTGTCAGCATGCAGCCATGCAGGTTTGGTGACGAAGGGTCAGAAGATTTTTGATGCCATGGTACATGCCTACGGACTAAAACCAAGAGCCGAGCACTATTGTTGCCTTGTTGACATTTTGGGGAGAGCTCAGCTCCTTGACAAGGCTGTATTGGTGGTGGCACATATCCCACCAGAAGAGCTTGATGGAGCTGTCCTAGGAGCTTTACTTGGTGCGTGCAAGTTGTATGGAGATGCTGCACTGGCAAGACAGATTGGGGACAAACTAATCGAGCTCGAGCCAGGTAGTTCGGGTGGCTATGTACTTTTGGCAAATGCATACGCTGCTTCTGGGAACTGGGACAGTTTTGCACAGGTGCGTAAGAAGATGAAACAGAGGGAAGTAAAAAAAGTGCCTGGGTTCAGTCAAATTGAAGTTAACGGTAAGTGTCATGTGTTTTGTGTGGGAGATAGGTCACATCCTGAAATGAGTGAGATTTATAAAGTGCTGCAAGAGAAGCTTCAGCCTTTGATGCAGGAAACATTTTTACTTTCAAGAGTTCAAGACCCTATCTTTAGTGATGTAATAGTATCAACAAGTTCGGTAAAAGACTTGGAGATCAACGTAGAGGTGGTCCACTAGTAGTTTATTATCTTAAATGCAAAAGATTGTCAATATTTATATTCGATTAATCACAGTTTGTTTTCTCGAATATCACATTTTTTATAATAAACATCCAACAATTATCAAAGAAAATTATATTCCAACATATTTGACCAGATCAACAAGCTCTCATTATCTTCATTTTATGATTTTCAGTGGGTCAGCAGTGAGGAAAAGTCCATTCATCCAATATTTACTAATCTACTAAAAACATAATGCACTTGGAAGAACTCTAAAATGAATATACACATATGGCAAGCATGACATTTTTGCTGGCTTCATGTTCCAAAATTGTTGAGGTGTTAAACGAAATGAGAAGAAACAGGTAACTTGTACTTTAAAAGTTTGTAAGATATTTGTACAGCTGCTGAAAAAATTACTCATAAATCTAAGAAAGTAGAGCTTTTTTATCACTCTCAGTCTGCTAGATGAAAGATGAAAGCTGATCCTGGCATCCTCCTTCCCTTGATTCTCTGCTTCCCACACAAACCATTGTCTTTCTCAAGACCCAAATGAGTGTGCATCAAATCCGAATCCAAACTCTCCATCAAATATGTCTCCATTTTGTTCCTGCACTATGGGAGGGTATATCAGAATGCAACTCTTGGAATGTCATTATTATTGCATATTACTACGTATTACTTAACTACTGCTTTCAAATGAGACTTTTTCTTTAACGCTGCTATTAAATACTCATTAAATAAAAAGCCACTTTTATAATTTAAGACATTAAGTGTCAGAATGCAATTACCAATAGTCAACTGGCATGTTGCCTCTTGGTAACTGTGCTGGTAAATGTTTATGGCCAATTGGTTGTTGATAACTGCATTACTGAATTTTTTGCCCTCAAACTAAAATCTAATTATTTTGTCCAAATGATTTAATTAGTAATATTTAATCGTGTTTTTCTTTTAAAGTACCTTATTAAAATGTTACCATAAAGAACTGTGATAAGAACATTGTGGTATAAATAGTGACAAGGAAAAAGGGCATGTATTATTTTATACACTACCACCGCCGGCTCGCCTGCCCACCCAAACGAAATACACTGTGTCCACTACTACAGAAGCAAACAAGGATTTTACTTTCCCGTGTATATAGACTCGATGCTCATTTAACAATGATATTACTAACTTCTGCTACTACTAATTCATTTTTTTCATAACACACAGACACATCAGCAGATATGCGCGGGGGGGGGGGGGGGAGCCCCTCGATTTTAACTTATGTATTAGTTTGTATTATTTTTACACTATCCCCTATACTTTCCCTTTTATATATAGCTCAATGCTCATTTAAGAATGATATTTCCAGAGCATCTATAGTTGATGTACCCCCGCCCCAGTAGTACATTATTAAGCTCATACGATAGTTTAACAGCAATTGACTTGTAACTGTTTACACGTTATATGACATATCCATTTAAATGAGCTGTACAAACCATGCTGTTTCAGATATATAAAGAGCACACGCAAGAGACATGGCTGGGAGGAAGAAATACCTGCTTGATTATTGCATCCACTAAATCATCCCAAGATTCATAACTTTGAGAAGGATAAGAAACATGTTCCTTTGACGAGTTCAAAAGGCTGTCCTCATTTGATCTCAACTTTGAGTCTTGAAAGAGAACTGAAGAGCCTCCATTTGTTGATTGACCAAATACAGAGGTGTCCATCTTTCTGACAAAGACATCATTATTCTGGTCAACGCCCTGGTTTATAATAAATGGCATAAAGTCGTCATTAGCAGGGACTGAGTTGCTAAGAGCATCAATGGAGTTGTGATTATTTGCACGCTCTCCCCACAGCAGGCTAGGTACCTGATTACCAGTGAAACCTCCTTCATGATATGGTCTCTGTCCCCTTGAGTCTTCTTCAAAAGGCATAGAAGCTGAGGCAGTGGAAGAATAACTGAGAAGAGGGCTACCCTGTAAACGAGGGCCTGCTGAAGAGTAATTCCATCTCAATTGATTTCCATCGAGCTGCTTAGAAGCGCCTGTGCATAAAAGGTCAGACCTCAAAGAATGTGAGTTTCCTAACCCTCCCTTATTCTTTTCTTGATGGGAGTTCCCTTGAAGGATCGAAGCATTCATTGATCCAGAACCGGTGCATGTGCTGCTACTAACAGCAGATGTAACAAGCCTTGAGCTGCCGAAAGGATTCAGGTCCTGTACACTTGTGCTGAACTTACTGTGTTGCAATTGGTTAAGCTCTAGTGATGGAATTCCTAGAAATGAACCAATTGAGTTTTGGGGATTTGAGTTGAACTTTCCTAGGGGACCAAGGGTGGAGTTGCCCAAAGGTTGGGGGTGGTTCGGTTGGAGCAAACTGAGTGAGTTAAGGTTTTGAAGTCTCACACCAGCTGAAGTATTTAGCCTGCCAAGCAGGCTGCTTGGTGTGTATGAAGACGATGATGATATAGCAGCAGCATGATTATATCTTCCAGGTCCAGTCAGCGCTCCAAAATCTCCAAACCCATCCAATGAACTCATACGCGTATTATAAGAAGAATCCTTTCCTCCAAAAGAAGCTGCCATGTTGGCATACGGACTCGGAACCAGACTGATTCTTTTCAAGTATATCCTGTATTTCTGTAAATACACACATATATGTTCAAACTATACTGCCTTATTGGTTAGTCCATATAATTTCTTCTGTGCTTACCTTTAAATGATAGGCCGTGGTCCATTAATGCCAAGAAACAAATTTTATATGTAGCAAATATAGTAACAAAAAAAGATACTGAAAATAAGCAAGTGAAATTGGTACCTGGAGATGGCTTGCCACGTTTTCACGGGTAAGCCCTTCAACATTCATCAGTTCAAGAATTCTTTTTGGTACAGCTTCTACATTAAGAAAAAACAGATAAGGAGGATAATAGTTGAAATGAGTTAGTACTACTGGGAGAGAGTATAGGACAATAACAACAACAAAAACACTAATACTCCGTAATAAGAGAAAATTGTTGATATAGTCTTGTAACTTATGTTTGTGCCACATTAAGAATGTTTCCTCCAGAATGTACTATTTCCGGTGGGAAGTAAATGTCTTTAATGTTTGGTGCACTCAGGTGGGTGTCTTTAATGTAGGCACAGCCTTATGTGCAAGTAGTGAAGTTATAGGACTACTGATGAATACATGCACAAATTAGAGGACTATATCAACAAATTTCCCTCATAGTAATAAGCATGATTATTTATGAAGATCAACCGTAACTCACTTTCAATGCCTAACTGGTTCACGGCTGCAACAAACTTCCTGTGAAGTTCAATACACCAAACAACCCTAGCCTTCTTCTGCTTTGAGTCCTCATCTCCATTATCATCACTCTCATCCTCTTCTTGGTCTTCCCTTCTTCTCTTATTATTATTATGATTATGATTATCAATTCTTTCATTGTGGTCAGCAGCAGCAGCACAAGCGGATAATTGGTCGTCCCCAAGTCCACTTTCCTGATCACTTCCACAATGAGGATCACCACCAGACTTGCAATTATGGGTTTTGGAGGAATCAAACTTCTTTCTTCTGATTACATGTTGCCAAATATTCCTTAGCTCCTCAATCCGCACTGGCTTCACCAAGTAGTCACAAGCCCCGTGACTAACTCCCTTCATCACTTGTCTGGTGTCACCATTTGCTGACAACACTAGTGCCCAGCCGGATTATTGAATTAATAATCTTCATGAATCTCATTAAAAAACATTTGTTGTATATTCTATAAGGCTTAAGGGTCAAATAGGTACATGAACTAACTTAAAGTGTTCAATTAGCCTCTTATATAGGAGGTTCTGCCCGGCCGTCGCCAATTGGGGCGGTTCCCGGTGGAATTTTTTGATGAATTTTTTTGAGCATCTTCTTCATTAAGTCTAGTTTACCCATACCGAATTTCAGCTAAAAATTCATCCGGGAAGGCAGTCAAATGATTTTTTGAAGATAACTGCGCAGTTAAACAGCGCAGTACATTTCGGAAAATCATTTGACTGTCTTCCCGATTTCATTTTTAGCTGAAATTTGATATGGGTAAACTAGACTTAATGAAGAAGATGCTCAAAAAATTTCATCAAAAAAATTCCACCGGGAACCGCCCCAATTGGCGACGGCCGGGCAGAACCTCCTATATAAGGGCTAATTGAACACTTTAAGTTAGTTCATGTATCTATTTGACCCTTTAGCCATTCTATAATAATAAAGGTCCATATTTCATGACCCGGTATATATGATAAGATTGAGGAGTTGTGGTTCTTACTAATGACAGGAAGATCCATCTCAAGACCAATAAGCTCTAGCAGTTTAAAACCATCCATATCAGGCATATGGACATCGCTGATAACCAGGTCAAATTTGTCTTTGTTTTCTCTCAACATCTTCAGTGCCACTCTTGCTTGATTTGTTACTGTTACTGCATGTCAAAAGAGTTACTGCTTCATATACATACATATTTGTGTATGTATTTTCACGCACATATATTATATATACCTTGATACTTTCTCAAAAATCTGTCATTGGACGTGGGATGCCTTAACATAGACACCACCTCATTAGAAATACTGATCTGTTTTTTATAACATAGACACGTACACACCCTCCCTTTACATACCTTTAGAGTGATCATTCAACCTTGAAATATAACCAAATTTCCCTTGCACTTTATAGGGGCAGTAAGGTTTGTAAGGTTTCTATATACTACGTTTATATTTTTTCCATACTACGGAGTATTTAGTTGCAATAGTTTGACTATTAATATTAATTAATATTAATGAGAATATTGATGGTAATATAATAAAAAATTCTTACTTTGAAAATTCATTTTGAGACATTGATTTTTTTGAATAAAATGATTTTTATTAGATTAATAAATAAAATATTATCAAAGTCAAATTGTTGCAGCTAATTAAGAATGGTCGTCAGGCATAGTATCTATATTGTTCATCTTTCATTGCTTTCTCCTGTTTAAATGATTTTCCATTACTCTTATAAGTGCTGTGCTCATTTGAGGTTGCATCAATAAAATCATTTTAAATATATGTATATATATATAGAGAACATTGAACGACATCAGCAATCAAAAAAGTTGTAATTAACAAGATTTGAACTGTTACAGATTTATTCACTTCACAATTCAGAACTTCAGAGAACCAGATTTAAGAAGAGATAAAAGGCCATTTACATACCATGATACTGGCATTTCATAAGCATGTGTTCCAGCAACTTCAAGCAAATTGGGTCATCATCAACAGCAAGAACACGCATACCCACTGGGAAATCGTCAAAGTCTTCCTCCCCAATGCTGCTACTGACTCCAACTCCAGCAGTCATTTTGCAGTTCAGAAACCCCTGGATCTTATTCAAAAACAGAGAGTGGAATTCAGGAACAGCTACTAAAGTCTATCTAAAGAGAAAACCCAGTCTCATGTTCCCAAGGAAAAGCCCATAATCATGTGGATGATGAATTCAAAAATATTTGAGACCATAAAAAGATGGGATCAATCATAGGTATTAAATGCCTAGGCGTTGGTTTTTTTGTTTTGCTTCTGTTTCTGTTTCAGTGAAGGCTTTTATTTTGGAATGACGAGGACATAATAGTCGTAGAATGTTTTTCCAAAACAGCAGAAACTACTGTTTTTAGTCACTGGTGTATTTAATTCAGTGCCTGGCCTTTTGGCCTATTTTAAAATGGGAAAAAATACCCATTCAACACAGAAATGCTGTCCAGCAGTCGTACTTTACTTTTACATGCGTTACACTGTTAAACTGTTTGTTATGTGGAAGAGAAAAGTGACACACGAGTACGTAGGATATTACCTAATCTGTTTGTATAATTTTTTATTCCATGATTCATTTATTTTAATTCTTATCAGCCTAGCACGCTATGATGAATCCAAAAAGGAAGGCTACGGTTTCATAGGGAAGATCTTTATTCCGTGTTCCTTCCATATATGTGATACGGTTCCTGTATTTATTTCAAATTCCCCTTATTATTATCATACATACAGATAGAAGAATTACTTCTTCTCTCTCATAACTATGTTAAGTTTGATCAGTATGGAAAATAAAAGTAGAAATTGTGTGGTTAATGTTTGCATTAAGGAAAAAATAATAATAAAACTCCAACTTAATTGATTAAAAGAAATAGTGATAATTTTTTGGACAATAGGAAAGATAACAAAATTTTATAGCAGGGAGTATTGTTTACTTCATCCAATTTGCAAGAAATGTATGTAGACAGATTTTAAGCCAAAATCTCACTTATTTGATGACTAAGCATCTATGAAGCTTTCAAGTTCTTACAATTGATGTTTTCTTTTATTTTGAAAATTCGGAAACTTTAAATTGGGCCTTTTGTGTGTTTAAAAAAACTTCGAAACTCTTTTCCCTAAATAATTAGCTTTTTAGAAACTTTAAGTAGTCACAAAGACACTTGTTATATTACTTATATAGTTATTTAAATACAATTGCAACAAGGAAGTGAGTCATCTCGACATTGTTTATTTCAAATTTCAAACGACTTCAAACAAACAAAACATTGATTTCGTACAATACAATGGTAGATATAGAGCCCTATTGAAAATGAAAATGGTACATAACATTTGATTTTTTTAAAATGAACACTATACTTATTCATTCTTGGTGTGGATGAGTGTTGGATATTTATGAAAATGTTTGCAAGTGCACCATAATTATTGCTTTCTTGTTTTATCAAACATAAAAGCTTCTCACAGTGAAAACATTATGCATAGAAAATGTTTGTCACATTCTTATTGAAATAGTATTGAGTTAAAATTGCAATAGGGATAATGGAGGACGCTTCCATGAATAATGAAGGATATTAAATAGAATTTGGGAGTGTGTTGATATAAATATGCAATGTTAAGAAATACTCCGTATCAAAGAATATGAGAATATAAAAGAGATGGTATAAATTAATGAAAATTACAAAATTACAGGCGAATGAAGATGAGGTGTAAAGGTTGGATTATTCATGAATAATGATAAGGTGATATTATTGTAAGAAGACCGCTAAAAGAGTGGATAATTAATTTCCATTTTCCCTTAATGTTTTTGCTTATTGAATGTTTACAAAAGTTTGATCAGTAACATTTATAGCGTTCCTCAATTGCTTGGATCATTAATTTGTAATTACAATCTATAAACACAAATATGTGATAAAATATTTATATATCTAATGACAAGTATTTCTGTTAGTACGAAGTGATCCTAACTTTGTCGATCTTTGTGCTCAGAAAAATCCATCCCAAATTTTTAACATATGTAAATCCGAGATGGTCAAACTATTCATTAGATTCTCACTGTCATCTAATGATATACTCCCTCCGTCCCAGTAAATTCTTCCCACTTTGACTTGGCACGGAGATTAAGAAAGTGGAATAAAGTGGAAACGTGTGGTTGTGATTGTGTAAGAAAGAGGTGAAATGAATGTGAACCACACAAATTGTCCAAAAAGGGAAAGTGGGAAGAATTTTTTGGGACGGTCCAAAAAAGAAAGTGGAAAAAAGTTTTATGGAACGGAGGGAGTAGTTAAACATACGGAGTATAACATAAGGAGTATGTATTTTATCAAACGGGCTCTTCCAATTCGAGGAGGCGGAGGTTAGTAATAATGTATTTTAGAATATGATTTTCTCCTTGCCCACCTCTAAACACGGACTTTTCTCCTTGACATCTCATCAATGAGACTAAAGGGTTATTGACAATAGATTCCATTATACACCATCTTACGGATTAAGCACGTAAAGTAAAAATATGATTTTCATTTCATTTATACGATTGGAAAGTGGGCTTAGTAAAAAGTTTGTTTTTTGACACCGGGCTTAGTAAAAAGTTGAATTAACAAAGATGCACCTAGAATCCTAGATACCTAGTCGTGTAGTTTTAATTTGATTTAATGACCAAATCAAATTAATGATTCAAATCGTACCGATAACTTGTTTAATGACCAAATCAAAAGTTAGTGGAAGTCATGAAATAGATTAGCAAATCGAAACTTATGGCATAGTTTAATGATCATCCAATTAATTTCAATATTTTATGAAGTTCTGGCCGATATGGTTCTATTGGTTGATTCTGCTGATTTGTGAAAAAATAATAATTTAAAATACATTTTATTAATAAAATAAAGAAAAAAGTATATGAAAAATAGCTAAAATGGCTTTCTAAAGTAACTTCAGCCAATGCAGCCAGAAAGATAACTTCAACCTTACTTTTTCTTATTATCACACAGCTCAGTCCGTAAAACCAAAAGTTACATGTTTAGTAAAAAAAATGATTTATAAGAGCATCCGCAATGGGCATAGTCCAGTCTATAAAAAAACATGACACCTCACCAAATTAGACATCTTCCATTTATTTTCCCCTCCAATGCATATAGTCTTCGATGAGTTGGCATAAAAGAAAATGTTGTAATTTGTAAACTTGATGACTGGACAAAATTAAAAGAAAATTGTCAATTTAAAATTAGAGAAAAACAAAAAAAGAATGCCCATCTGCACTCTCTTCTCCAAAATGTCAAAGTAATATTTTATGGTGATACGTAACTTATTAAAAGAGGATTTAGATATCCATCCCTGCACCTATTTGTTTGTATGTATTATTCTAGCCTTCTCCACAAATTTTTCTTGAATACTATGTATATATGTATATACATATATTCTTAAATATTATACTCGTATATGTATACATATGCATATACTCTTCTTTTTTCTAGGACGGCTATGTTTATATTTTCTTTTTCCTAGGGCGGCTATACATATATGGAGTATAATTTTGTTATTTTAATTGCCGAAATAAACAAATTAAACAGAATATGAAGAACAAAATTATTCTTTTGGTTGATTAAAATCAATCCAGGATGGGAGTGAGTAAAATAATTATATCATACATGGAGTAATCTATAGTACATCTGTGAGATTAGATGAACAATATTCCAAATTGGTATTATGGTTTTACGGGCAGCAGCAATTTCAAACAAAAATGACATAATTGGTTCTATTTTGATTTCAATATACTATGTAATAAATTTGAATAGGTGCGTCACTTAATTGGGTGCAAGACGTGGTGCATTGGAGGTCTCTTTCGAAGTTTAATGTCCACTTATTACACTTTGTATTATGTGTATTAGAAAGTCTTCTAGTTATTTGACATTTGGCAAATTTTATTTAGACTAGACACTACTCCATTGTGGATGTTCTAAGCCTGAAAAGCCAAAAATCATGTCTACCAAGAAAATCTCTAACCATTTTATAGAAATATACTCTGAATTTCTGGAGACTACCCACATAAAACTAGTACGGAGTACAAAATACCTACTACAAGTAGTATATACGTACTACGTATTAGGGAAATAGGGACCAACAAACCGAAAAGTCATTGGAAATTGTGCCTAAATATATGGAGGAGTATTTTTGAACGTGTGCTATATTGTGTATAGTACTCGTATAAACTACTCGGTACATAGGGTCTGTTTGAAACAGTTTTTGTTTTTAAAAAGTGTTTTTTTAATGAAATGGAGAGAAGTGATTAAATAAAAGTTAATAGTGTTTGAGAAAAAAGTGATTTTGAAAAGTAAAAGTGGATAGTGTTTGATAAAATAAGTGTTTTTTGTGTAATAGAAAAAAAAACACTTTTGACACGGAACCCGAGAAAAATAAAAGTTGTAGTGTTTGGGAAAATAAGTGTTTTTTTAAAGCCAAAAGCTGAGAAGTGATTTTTTAAAAGTAGTTGCAAACCAAGCCTTACTCCTTCCAATTTTTGCCAACTTTTCTTTTCTATTGTTCCAAATTTCATACTCCCTCCGTCCCGTTGGAATGTTCCCGGTTTGACCTACACACATATTAAGGAAATAAACTTACCAGGGGGTAAATTTTACTATTTGGACACTGTTTGAACACTGTTTGACACTGTTTTGCACTGTTTGACACTGTTTTGATGTGGGATAACTTTCCATTTAGGGAAATGAGAACTTTCCATTGGGACATCCAAAAAAGGAAAGTGGGAACATTCCAACGGGACGGAGATAGTACTAAATTTCTTTTCCAAATTCTTTTCTAAATTTCATACTTCGTACTAATTTTGTTATTTTCCTTTTTAAATTAAAAGAATTAATGATTTTTAAGAGTTTTTTCCTAGAATAATTCCCAAAATACTAATTTTGTTACATAAATAAATAATTCCCAAAATACTGTTGGGTTAAAAATAATTCCCAAAATACTGTTGGGTTAATTGTGATTAAGGAAAGCCGCCACTTGAAGTGGCGGCTTTTCTCTACACAGTACAAGAGCCGCCACTTACGTAACATATATGCTCAAGTCTAATAATAAATGCAGTGGGACCCATCCAAAATTAAAAATCTCCTGTTTTCTTTGAATTGTTGTAACTTTTTTATTTGTACTCTGATTGTTACAAAAAATATACCAATATTCATAATTTTTTATTATCTTCCATATGACACCAATATTACTACTACCTCCGGTTCCAAATAAACTTCTAATACGATTTTGCGATACTTGACTGACGATAAAGCAACTCGATCCCTGTTCACACTCGGTTTATTTTTAGTAAATAAAGTTTACATATTTAGAAAATACATTATAACCTCTACAAGTTTCATATAGGAAAATATAAACAAAATCTATTAATTTATGTAGTTTATTAATTATGTGCATGGCAAAAAAATGATCCTAAACTACACAAATTAACATATTTTCTTTTTATTTTTCTATATGAAACATTTCTTTCCTATAAAAGATAAAAAAAAATAAAAAGTTTGATATATTCTTTGTATGTCGGAATAAAATAAAAAACATATACTACGTAGCACTTTTAAAAAAATACATACTCCCTCCGGTTCTAAATAAACTTCACACTCACTATTCATTGGTCAACTTAAATCATTCTTAATCTTTTAGTTTATATGTCAATTTTTATCAAATTTAAATTTTTTTGATTAGGCTTTATAGCGGTTTTAATGTAGTTTCAGAATATGTAAATTTTATTTACTAAAAATAAACTGGGTGTGAACATGGATCGGATTGTTTTATCGTTAGTCAAACATCGTAAACGGAGTTTATTTAGGACCGGAGATAGTAATTTTTAAAGTGTTAAATTATTTTTTTATTTTATATATTCAATATTGGAGTCATATAAAAGATAATAAAAAATTATGAATATTAATATATTTTTTGTAACAATCAGAGTACAAATAAAAAAGTTACAACAATTCAAAGAAAATAGTGAATTTGTAATTTTGGATGGGTCCACTGCGTTTATTGTTAGACTTCGCCATATATAAAACCAAGTGTGTTGCTTTATTCTTTGAGAAATGTCGCCTTCAAATGACGGCTTTCCTTAACCACAGTTAATCCAACAATATTTTGAGAATTATTTTTAATCGAACAGTATTTTGGGAATTAGTTATTTATTTAGCATTATTCCGAGAAAAAACTCGATTTTTAATACTCTCTCCGTCTCATTTTACTAATCTTACTTTCTATTTTGGATTATCCCAAAATAAGTGTCGCATTTCTTTTTTGTGAAAGAAATATGTAATCAACAACATTTCATTTTATTATACTCAAATATCTACAACTTTTATTTTTTCAACCACTATTAATAATTGTTTCAATATAAAATAAGACACATAAAATTCTCTTTTTTCTATAGAATTTCAATCATATCTTTACTTTATTACGGAGTATTTTATGTGCCAATCATTGGCAAAAAATTTAGAGATGAAGGAATATTAGAGAAACTTTTATAGTTTTATTTTATCATGATTTAAATTAGTTCAAGGTGTTAAGTGAAAAATAAAAAAAAAATTATTTGTGACATAGATAGTTCAGCTTAAAAAATGATTTTTTTTGGGATAAGGGTCAGATAGGGCCTCGAACTCGAAAAAAAATGTCAAATAAGGTCATATTTAGGATGCTCTGTCCGGCCGACGCCATTTGGGGCGGTTCCAGATGCCATTTTTTGATGAATTTTTTTGAGCATCTTCCTCATTAAGTCTAGTTTACCCATACCAAATTTCAGCTAAAAATTCAAACGGGAAGGTAGTCAAATAATTTTTTTGAAGATAATTGCGAAGTTAAACAACCCCGTACATTTCGGAAAATCATTTGACTACCTTCCCGGTTGCATTTTTAGGTGAAATTTGGTATGAGTAAACTAGACTTAATGAGGAAGATGCTCAAAAAAATTCATCAAAAAATTCCATCGGGAACCACCCCAAATGGCGTCGGCCGGACAGAGCATCCTAAATATGACCTTATTTGACATTTTTTTTCGAGTTCGAGGCCCTATCTGACCCTTATCCCTTTTTTTTTATCTATACACAAGTACACAACGGTGTGTATAATAGACATTTATACAGTGGACTCATGGACATCGGATGGACTAATGAATAGTGTTTCTAAATGGGGGGTGGGTGAGAAACAACAGTGCATATATACACAAGCAAGAAAAGGAAAAATCAATTGAGTTATGGACAGAAACTGTCAGTGATGCAAGATCTGTATGTACATAAATAACCCTCGCCATTCCTAGCTTCTCAATGAGTTAGATCAAAGCCTAATCAGAAGAAGGTTTCCAGAAGTTAAAATGCCATTTCTTCTGGCCTCAAACAATAACCATCACATGGGCAAAGATTTGGATCAATGCTGATTTCTAGAAAACAGCCAAAAGAAACTAGCTTCAATGGCAACTCAAGAATGGATGCAAAGAAGGGTTGTACTCTTTTTTAAGTGTATAGAACTGTGACATTCTATCCTTTCAGTCATCTTTTTCCAAACCCTAAGCATCTGTTGTTTTTGGAGTCAGTTAGACTAGGGGCTTGAGTTAGGCGTGGTTTACTTTGTTTGGTGAAGGAGTGCTTCTCCATTGCATTTAAGAATTTGCGCAAGTGCCGGATGTACTCCGGGTATGTCTCCAAGTTGCAATGCCCTCCGCCCTCCACCCACAACGGATCATATTTCTCTTCCGAGAGCTCCCATAAGCGCTTTCCGTGGGAGAAGTCAACAATGTCATCAGCTGTTCCCTGCAAAGCTGCTCTTATCAGGATCTTTTAGTTAGCTGGTGCATATGAGTTTCTTTTGTGTAGCATACTGTTAATAATCATATGCACTAGGGTTGAACAAAAAACAGACTAATTGAAACCGCGACATGAAAAACGACCAAAGCATAGGCTGTTTGGTTTCCAATATAAGGGTTATGCTTTGAACCAAAATCGGAAAAACAGAACAAAAGAAACACAAGCTGACTGAAAATAACCAAAACCGGCTAAAGACCAAAATCAAAAAAACAGAACAAAACAAACACAAGCTGACTGAAAATAACCAAAACCGGCTAAAGTTATGAGGTTTAGTTTTCCTTTTTGCATTTTACATAACCGAGCAACAAAAAAGAGAGCTGACCAAATAAAGCAGTAATCTAATTCTTTTAACTCCGAGCCTCCCACCGAGCACAATAATTTTGGCTGCGCTACCGACTATAATATGTCATAGTAATCAGATATGTTAAGGTGCTAAGGAAAAACAATTCAGCATATGAACCAAGTCTTTTCAAATAATTGCCAGCAGCAACCTTAGAGTAATTTCACATTAGAAATGGCATCGGGCCAGCAAGGGAAGGGTAAATTACTAAATTATTAGGCAAGCCATGGTGTACCTGGCTTACAAGATTATTATGCTATTGCATATTTACTCACAACTGCAGTTAAGATTCACTGTAAAGATTTTGGATATGAAAAATCTGGGATGAATTCTTACATGGATAACCAAAACTGGGCAGTTGACTTGCCGGATTTTGTCTATATTCTGAAAAGAAAAATGCAGCATTCCAAAAAGTCAAAAACAAAGAAAAATAGTGTTTCAAAGGTCAAAAAGAAGATATCAATATGAAGGGATTAACTAACTTTAAAAATGTCAAACCGGAATGTCATCTTGACAGGATACAGAACACGTATTCCAGAAAGTATGGCACTATGAAGGACAACAGCTCTCAGCCTCTGTAAACGACAAGCTAAGTGTAACGTGGGTCCACTCCCCACAGATTGGCCGTATAGAATAACATCTTCTTGCTTTATTCCGTACTCACTCTTCAAGCAATCGTACACAGCTTCTATGTCATAGTATGTGTTCAGCTCAGATGGCTGTTATATATATCCAAAACAAAAATTCTTCTCAAGAACAAATGTGTAAGAAATCCAGATCATGCAAGGGAACCTAATAAGTTGGAAATTTTTGTACAAAGTAACAGTTTCCCGAAAAGAGTTGGATAGACTGAAAATGTCCCGCGTCAGATTTTATCCATTTTTGTTCATTCCATATTCAGTACGTCTTTTAGATTTATTAAATTCATGGAAAATCTAAAATCTCTTTGAGCCTTTTGAATGTCAAGTAAGGTGAATAAATCAAGGTGAATATCTATATATCTAATAGAACTTCATACATTCGCCATTCATTACCTTACCAGTAGATCCACCATATCCCGAATAATCATAGCTGCAAATATGGACATATCATGGTATCAGATGAAGTAATACATTACTTCAAAAACAAATGGAAATAAACAAATGCTACACAAAAGAATGTCATACATAACACTCAACTTTGACCAAAAGCTTCTCCAAATCTTATGAATTAAAAAGCAGATGAATTTACAAGTTCATCTGGAAAAATTAGGTGACATTTTCATATTAATAAAAACAAATGGGAACAGAAGCCAGCATGGAGGTCACAACAATAGGACTTCAATATAATGAAACTTGACCAATTAATATTAAATGGGAAGCAAATGTGATCATCAGCACAAAAAAGTATACAACCAGCTATAATGTCCATATAAGGAAAAGAGAGGAAACGAATCAAACAATAAGCAAATCCAGTCCAAAATACACCAAATATATCCTAGACAGATTTGAATCTACAACTGCAAACATATATCAAAACACTGAATCCGAGTATACAGCAAATCACAAACTCTTCACCCCAACTCCCAGGAAAAAATCTATTTGTTGCACAGAAAGATAGAGAAGTAGGGGCAAAGTTGGCCAAATCCTGACAGACAAGATGTTTTGGTGGGAAAAGTTCATTAATGGCAAACGATTATGACAAAAAATAATCTTATTAAAAACTAAAACTAAAACTATGATGTTGTAATGGAAGAAATCATGGAGAGTAGGAGACCTCATTATATTAACACGGAGGTGAGCTCTGAGCTCAAGGAAGAGGCCCGACATCTGCCCCAAATCCGCAGCATTGCCGTGGGAATACAAAACCGTAAACCTCGCGAAAGGGTGCTTCCAGAAGGTGGCCACAATCTTGTTTCCGCCCTTGGTTTCCACCAAATGCACGTCCACGTTTTTGTCCGCCGTCACGCCGCTGAAGCACAGCCGGCCGTCCTCGTCCCTGAAAACGTCGTACGTCGACGGGTCAGGTGGAAAAAATGCAAACTTTGCGGCCACGGTCGACGTCACATTCCCCATTTTCACCCCACCCAACCTCCGCCGTTCTTCCTGGAGGAGATGAAGATTTTTGATTTCTTCCTTGTGGGCGTGTTTTTCCTTAATTTATTTTCTGGGTTTCGTTTGTTTCTTCGAGGGGTTTGTTTTAATAACAAACAAACCGCAGCGAAAGATCCTATCTAAGCGGGGAATGGAGAGATGGTGGAACCAATGTAATGCCCCACAGTTCATTAAAAGCATCTTTGATTCAATAATATTATGCATATACATCAATAATTTCAATTTCAAGTGACTGAATACTCTTTTTTCCACATTTTTTAATGTTTTTTTTTCTATGCATATCTTGTCAAATAGAAAGTGATAAATTTTAATTATTGGTTTTTAGATCTATGTAGCATTATTCAAATACAAGTTGCATAGCTGGATGATCCATCTAAAAATCAGTAAGCTAAAGTTTAGTAAAGTAACTAATTAAGTTAGCCCCTAGTTTATTTGACTTTTGCCTTTCACTTTTAATACCTAAAAGCTAATAGGCGTTGTTTGAATGTCAATTTGACAATTTCTAACAAATTTGATTATTACTTTTGAAAAATATATAGTCGTATTACTTTAACTAAAAAATGGCTTCTAGATCATAAATTCCTGAACAGACTTTTTTCGTACGGCACAATTAAAAGATATGGTCAATTTGGTACCACTATAATCAAATATTGAGCTGTAAAGTGTAAACAAGAAAATATTGAAATATGCCGTGAAAAATTACTAGTTCATATTAATTTTTATAGAAAATGCTCCATTTACCCATTTGTAAAAATTAAAAAATTGTATACGATCTAGAGTGAGTAATCTTCTGGTCAGATATACCAAACCGGAGCTGCCGTCTGGCCACCACATTTTGAGATGGTTCCCGGTGGAATTTGTTGAGGAAATTTTTTGAGCATGTTTTTCATCAAGTCTAGTTTATCCATACCAAATTTAAGCTAAAAAATTAATCGGGAAGGCAGTCAAATAATTTTTTGAAGTTAATTGCGCTCTTTATATACATATAAAACGCAGTTATTTTCCAAAAATCATTTGATTGCTTTCTCGATTGAATTTTTTGCTGAAATTTGGTATGGATATACTAGACTTGATGAAGAACATGCTCAAAAGATTTCATCAAAAAAATCCACCGGAAATTATCTCAAAACGTGGTGGCCGGACGGCGGCTCCGATCAGGTATACCTGACAGGAACATTTGTGATCTAGAGTATACTCTTTCTGTCCCGTAGAAAAGTTTCCACTTTCCTTTTTTGGACGTCTCATATAAAGGTTCTCATTTTTTTACATCGTGTGACAATTAACAATCTTAAATGTCAATTTAATCATTAAATATTAAAATAATATATCTATAACATCACATTTATCAACACTAACCCATTATATTGCATGTCTATTAAAACTATTTCTCAAAATATACTCCAAATATCTTATTTAATTATTTATTTAATTATTATCTAAATAACTGTGTCGTTTTGCCATGAAAATCTTTGAACGGGACGGAGGTAGTACATAACACTTAGGAAAACAAACTTAGACTACTATTACATACTTTGTATTAATTATTTGGAGCCCTCACATAAAAGTGAGCACCGGTGTCAAGCACGTATTCCACCTCCTAAAAGACGGCCATTCGAAATATAAACATCATTTTTATCTTATCATTTTTACATTTATCTTATATTTTTTTAATCCTTTTATCTTTCTTATATTTTTTTATCCTTTTTTATTTATACTAGCCAACCTTGAATGTTGTTCTTATGTACTCCGTACTAAATAGGCATAAGTCCTTGCTTTAATTATAAGAAGCCTTGATTGTATTTTTATGTATTTGGCACAATGATTTTTAGGAGTTGTTTTGAAATTTTAAAATATTCCTTACAAGTTTCATTGAATAGCTACTTATGAGAAAATGTCTCTAACATTTATCAAAGATAACTTTTTTCTTGTAATAAATTTTAGTCGCTAAAATCTAACATCTATTAAAAGGGTAAAAATTATCTTTTCAACTAATAGTGTCAAACGTTAATAATAAAATATTATATTGTACCCTTTATGGCACAAATGTTATTCCAAAGTAATTATGATTTTGCTAAAATAATGCATGTTTTGTACTAGCATACCAAATCCTGTTATTTATAAATATTCTCACATTAAATACTTTTGTTTTTGGAACCAAAAGACATTTAATACTACAGTTTTAAAGGGGTAAACATGTCTATACACAATACTTTTTTTTCATATGTACACGTGAACTTCTCTAGAATATCAAATAAATTATGACATATTGAGACTTGAGAGTAATAGTTTTGTCAAAGAAGGTACATCATAGTTTAAAGAAATCTTTTGGTTGATGTGAATTATAAGTTATACGAAGTATTATAACTCTAGGTCTCTAGCTCTTACACTATTTTATTTAAGAGAATGCTGTGTTACCCCAGTAATAAATGAGGATGTCATATTTATAATACTCCGTAAGTCCGTATAGAATATATTGGTCTAAAATATTTCTAAAATAAATTTGTTCATAATAATACATCAGTTTTAGCAATTGTAACAATATTAGCCATTTTAGCAATCTAAAAAAACTTTAGCCGAATTTTGGTAACATAGTCAAGTTGACAATCAGTGATCCCTTCATCTATGCAGAATCACATTTTAGCATTAAAAGTAGCTTTCAAGCTGTTAAAGGATATACGGAGTAACATACAAAACAGACTAGATAAGGATCACTAAAGCATTTTGGCCACTTTGCATTGACCGGCTCAAAGCTTGCCCTCACTTTGTGCCAGTGCATGAAGATTGAAGACAAAGATTCTGTTAGCAAAAGTTAGCCAACTATACAAAAATCTAATTAATACTCGGGAAAGAAAAATAGAAGACTTAACTATGATAGAAAATTGCCCAGACTAATTAAGAAACCTAAAGAATGACATAGAGTAATAAGTATCCCAAAAATGTTTTTCTTTTAGTTCTCCCGGATGGAGGGGGGTGTTTCATGTTTGAAAGTAAGGATTTAATTACATACGATAGTATATCACATTAAGAATCTACCTAGTTGCCCACCTATATATATTAGAAGAGTAATTATAGGAAGGTTAAGCCAATCTTGCATAATTAGCTGCTCTAATTACAATAACCTATTTCTTAAATAAATGAAATTAGCTGCATGCTGACAAACTATATAACCAATCTTGCAGCTGAAAGCTTACATCAACTCATCAAGGAGATTTTTATTCTGGTTCTCTCAAGAAGCAATAAAGTGATGGATGTAAAGAAACTATGGAATGAGATCATTAGATGCTTTCAAAACAAGGAAAGAGTTAAGGACAAAAAAAATCTTAAAGATTACTGAAGATAATCCACCTCACAAGTCACAACAGACACAATAATAGCCCATAAAAAATTGATAAAAACAACCAAAAAGGAAATTATGTTTTACCTTAATTGATAGTGGTTTAAGGGCAGATGTTGAATATATTTCATGTACGAGTTTACATCTAAAAAGAAAAACACAATGTTTCTGCTGTACCTATCTTTTTGCCAAAGCCACATAATAAATTACTTCTTTGTTTTCAAATAATTAGTTGTTTCTCCCAGATTACCCAGTTAACCAAGGATACAATTCATTCTTTTTGTAAAATGAATAGTTAGATTATTATTTAAAATTGACATACATAGAGATAACACACACAAAAATCATGCATCCCAAAAAATGTAATCAATAGCCAACTAGCCATTAGGTAGATAACTTTGATACAATTAATAAATGGTGATTATGGTAATAAATAAATAGTTTCCACTACAAAGCACAAGGAAGGATTATTTTTAAATCCACAATAATCTAACATATACATAAGGTGCAGTTATGCATCTAAGTTTGCATAATTAACACTGGTATATGTTAGGCCGTTAAATTAATAAAAACTGAAGACAAAGTCCTGATTCCAAAAATTTATCAAACGTTAGTCCAGAACAATGTTGAAAACTCCGGTGTGCCAAGAATGGTACCATCATTTGGAATCGTGTAAAGCAGTTTGTTCTCTAACATGACGCCAGAAATGCACAAAAACTTTTTCTTGCTTGGGCAGTGAAGTAGTGTTAGCAACAAGTCTGCATTCATTGTATTAATGGAAAACTAAAAATCTCTTTCCCTCCTGAGGGTGTCTGCAGGAAGCTGGAGTAGCTCTCTTATCCCTTCACAAACCTGCATGCAGATCAAGAATATTACTCTCATGGAGTCATGGTAGTCTCCAGTGGTGGAGATACTGAGGGACTGGAGGGGACCTCAGCTCCCCATGAATTTTTATGTACATGTATATGTATTATTATTTGTTAGCAGTAAAAAAAAATTGAAATTTTAAGCTTTGACCCCCTCAATATAATTTTTCAAGTCCCGTTCCCCTAGCATGACATCTCTGGTTGCGCCACTGCTAGTCTCGCTAAAATGCTTTTATAAATAATATTTGTTTGGTCTGGTCCAGTCTAGCGTGTCATCATATATGTAGTATATCATTAGGACTCCGTTTAATTGTAGGAAAATAACTTGAGGGAAATGTTTTGCTAAGAAAAAGTAATTAAAAGGCACCACATGAAAATCCAAACAACATTTCCCAGAAAAACGTGTTCCGTGTTTGGTTAGAAACTTAGAATTAAAGGAGCCTAACATGCATTCGATTTTCCTATTGATGAAGCATTGTTTTCGAAACTATTATCTATTAATAGAGTAAGGTAATGCTAAAATGAGATTTATCATAATCTTTTAAATATATATATCCTATGATTTACTCAAAAACATTTGCGATGCAATTTTATACGAAGTATAACTCAACCCAATCAGCTCATGTAACCATTTAAATGACTATATGAGCAAATTATGCCATTTCAGTAAAACCCACCTCTACCAAATGAGCTTCAAGGTAATTAGCAGTAAGGGGTGGACAAAAAAAAACGAAAAACCGAAACCAACTGACAAACCGACCGAAACCGAAACCGACTGACAAACCGACCGAAACCGAAACCGACTAAAACCAATTAGTCATTGGCGGTTCAGTTTACGGTTTCACCTTTTAGGTTAAAAAACCGACCGAACCGAAACCGATCGACAAAAACCGACGAAAACATGCTAAAACCGACACCAACTGACCGAAATTAATCGAACCGAAACCGAACCGAAACCGACTCAAGTAGTGCGGTTCGGTTTACGGTTTCACCTTTTCTAAAACCGAAACTGACCAAACCGAACCGACGAACACCCCTGAGCAGTATATATGTTTTGTTACAGTGCTCCAAGATTTATGTCATTATCTATATATCACATACTGTATTTGATTGGAGGGGGGAATGAGATGTTGCAAATATATTTACCATTTTTATCTGTGACTTAATCCCAGCAATTAGGCAAGTATATTCCTCTATTTGCCTGCAATTAGTCATATAAATACTGTTGTAAAAGAAAATGTTACAATCAAAACTACAGTCATTAGATTAAAAAGTTCACCCGGCCAGTTTCTTCTCCCGCGATGAAATATAATCTAGAGCTTCAAACCAAGTGAATTCAACATGAAAGCCGAGTCCGACATCCACAAATATGTGCCTAGTGTCTGGCCTGTTTATTGACAAAGAGCCAATTAAACAACAGGGGCAGCCTGGTGCACAAAGGCATCCCCGCAAGGCGAGGGTCCAGGGAAGGGTCCCACCACGAGGCCAATTAAACCCGCAAAAAATAGCATATAGTACGTAGTACAAAACAGCGAAGCACTTACACATCAGCTTGCACGTAAACTTCAGACCCCAGATTGACCAGTGTCATAAGGTTAGTTACACTATTCTTCTCAAGATTCTCTATGTTTCTTCTCAATTCCGAACTTGACGAAACAAAATATGAGTCAAGGATACCCCAACCAGACAAGGAACAACGTTGACTATTACGTAATACTGTGATAGTCTCCAACTACTACTGCAAATTGCATGAAGAGGAAGAGTGATGAACCTGACTAGCAAATACAATTACAATGCAAGAAAATATTAAAGGATACAATGCCTTTTGCTGATCGAAGACCTTATCCCTGCATAATCATACACACACATACCAAAATGAAATTTAGCAGGAATAAAGGTTAGGGCAAATTAAGCTAGTTTTTGGAGAAGCTTGAAAATTCTTAAAAAACTTTATTGTTATATTACTTATATGTGGAGTATTGACTAATCATTCAGAAATATGTAAACAATATACCCAAATATCCGTTTCATGAAGATCATGGTTTCATATTAACAAGAGTTACCTCATCACCAATCCTAAAAAATATAAATTCACATTTATCTCCAGAAGGAAATGGAAAAGGTAAGGGCCCTGTTAGTTAGAGACCTTTCTGGAGGGATTTCAGTAAAGGGCTTTTTGGAACTTGGAAGGCATTTTATTTTTTATGATGTTAATTATCTGTTTGACCATGTCAAAGTCACACAGCTTATATTGGCAAAGAAAATTTTGGAGGCTTTTTAGCTTAAACATTGTGATTTAGTTGCTTGCAAAGTTATTTAAAGAGAGCCTTTCAAAAAGCTTCTTATTACGTAGTATAACTTATGCATTTATACAACCTGAGCTAAGTGTTATAATCAAACACCTCCACATTAAGAGTTAAGTGAACAGTTGGTACAACCGATATAAAGAACTAACATCAAACAACTAATATAAAGAACCAAGTCAACTAACAGGTAATGTGCCAAACACCTAATTGACAAACAGGGGGGAGAGATGATAAACTTGATATGTACCGTTCAGCGATAGCATGAATCAGATCTGGTTTTAAACGCCTATCCACAAAGTCTTCATATTGATGTATTTTCTCTTGTTTAGGTGAACCCATTGCAGCCCTCCTTATACTAATAAAAAGAATACCAATCAAATAAACCAATTAGCAAAAAAATAAGATGCATAGTATACACCTTCCTAATATTTAAAGTGTTAGGGACTCTTCACTTTTTTCTATTAAATCCAGTTTGGATTAAGATGTCTATTGTATATGTAATGATAATTGGATTAATATGCTGTTTAGATATATTTAATTGGTATTATATCAAACTGTGTCGTGCAGAACTGAGTATTTATACTACGGAGTAGTAGTTTCTGAAAGAAAAAAAACAGAAAAATGCTTTCAACGATACTGATAAAAGATTTAAGAAATACTACGTACTATGTAAATTGATAACTGATAAAAGGTCTAAGAAATACTCTATTACTCTGACTCTCCCAACATAAGAATAATTGAATGAGTGATAAATTTACTTAAATTAACAGGGCCCATCCTATCGATTTCAAGGCCTGGGGGTGGAAAACATATAGTAGGCTTAATCTTAAAAAAAGTGTAAGAACTTTTTAGTCACGCATAATAATACGTGAAAACCTTTATAATAAGGAAAAGACTTTTAAAATTCCACAAATTATACCACGTACTCCGTAAAGAGAAAGTGTTAAAGAAGTTATGTACGTAACATCTGTTGTTACAGCTCAAATAAAAGGGGAAAAAGATAATGTTGAGTTGTTTGAACCTCGTGGGAAAGAAGAGAAGAATAGCCATAGTAGCTCATTGACTCTACAGCTTTGCAACTATCCGGCTTAGTACTAATAAGTCAATAAAAAATCAAAACAGAAATGTAAATACATGAGGCTTATTGGCTCAAGGCTAAATACTTGAGGGCTAAGCGGAAGCTTTTTGCACGGCTACTTAAGGCTGGCGCCTTACGATCACTCTCTAAACCATGAGCATAGAACTTAGAAATGTGTATCATATAGTCTAAGGAATGCCTCAACATATTACCTGTCCAAAAAAGGTATTGGAATTTTGAAAGAAGGGAATCAAGGAGTGACGAAACAAGCTGCAGGGTCAAAGTTATGAGCAAGCAATGTACTATTTTACATATGTGTGATTAGACTAATTACAACAAATTAATTACATAATAAGGTTTAACAAGTTTTACATAACAAATTTTACTAATTACACCAAAACAGTTTAATTACAAAATCACAATTTATTACACAACCTATAAAAAATAGTAAAAAGCTGAATTACTAAAATTCATCAGTAAAAGAGGCGTACCTTCTGAAGCGCACCTCAATGCGCGTACCAGAAGCAGTTTGTTGATGAGTGGATCCTCAGATTCCTATCTCCTCTATCCTCTTTTCCCGAGTCCCAACTCGGCAAGACGATAAGCAACGATCGAAATCCAGAAGCGTGGAGGCGTGAAGCCTGAAGTACGGAAGATTCGAAGACTATAATAGCGCCAATGGCCTCTGGGACTTGGCCCTTGACGTTCGTCGATGTCAATCCAATTGGCTGCTCGGCTGCTCCTTTAGTCCTTTTTCGGCCGCTGAAGTCTCCTTTAGTCTCAGCTTTTCGGAAATCAAGTGTGTGAAGAAGACTAGTAGCCCTTCTTCATCAGTTGTAGTTGGGAATAATGACGTCCCTTCCTCCCAACAAGACAACAAACCTAACTTGTCCTCTCACAAGTCACAAAGAAATACCATTGGTGATGATGATGATGATGCTAAAGCCTCGGCGTCCTTCTCCTCATACCTTACGAAAGTTGCCGGGACGTCGGACGGCTGGCTTTATTATGGTGGGTAACTTAGCAATTGTGAATAGCAATTGGATAAATAGAAGTAGATAAACGGTTGAAAGTTGCACCTAAATTATTTAAGTCTAAATTATTTAAGTCTAAAATATTCCTAAATAGATATTAGGCAAATTACTAAATATATTAAGCTCTTACAGCTCTCAAACGCGCATGTTGTCTTTTAAATCAAGAATGAAATTGCAAACTAAAAAACACTTTTAGTAAATATCTGTCACCAGAAGATTAGGAGGTGCATATTTGACAATAAGATCTCCATGAGCAAGTAGGTTGTTTCTAGGACTTTCAAGAAAGCAGATTACGACCAAGAAATACAAGAAATCATGACATAGATCTACAGCCGGATGACCGATATATGTCGGAGTCGGCTGCCAATATTGTTCACAATTTGGAGACCCCCTAAAGATACCTTGAGCAAGAGCAGCGAATGAAGTGGGTAGTGGAGAGGATTCCGACTGACGGCCAACTGGCCCAGTAGAAGATGATGGGATCATGTCAGGGTCGTCGGAGAGAGTGGGACTGGGACAGGCGAAGCACTCTGGAACAGTTGTGCGAGCGGCCGAACCGGACTCACCTAAAGAATTGACGTCTGCGGCTGCAAGCGGTGAACTCAACGACGCGTTGGAAGCAAGCATTGTGGTCAGCGAGCGGAGAAGGTGGGCTGCGCGGACATAGGCAACAGCAAGTGGCGAACTCAACGGCACGCTGGAAGCAAGCACCGTGGTCAACGATGCGGAGAAATTGGGATCATTAAATTCATTTTTAACCAAATCGAAATATACCTTATCGTAGTCCCATCAGAATGATTTACATGATCACTCTCCTTCATTTGTGTGAGTGTTTCACACCTCAGGCAAGTAATCACTACTATTAAAGAACTAGTTTTTAGCATGCGCGTTGCGTGATAGGGTAAATGCCCAATGATTTTTTTTTTAAAAAACAAATGAGTATTATATATTGTGTAGTTTTTTATTTCTTTGAGTATTTGACATGTTAACATTTATAGCCACAAACAATCCACTATTTAACATTCATCTATCATTAAAGACCTAAGAACAACATGCAATCCAAGAGAAAATCTTGGCCTTATTTTTGTAATTTCATATAAAATAATTCAGTAGGTTGAATCAATTACTACCTTTCTCTATGCTATCAATTAATAGGCCTCATATTACTGAGCACTTGTATCGATATGAGTTATCAATTAGGATGAAAATAAAAAATTAAAATGAAAAACCACCAAAGCAAAATGGTATAGTAATAAATTGTAAAGTGAATAATTGCATAGATTATAGCTCAAAAATAGAAGGTTGGTTAGTTCATGATGCAAAAGAGTATATGTATTACTAAGAACATATTTCCCAGCTCTTTGTGTATTTGTCAATAAAAGAGTAGAAGAATAAAAGTGACATGAGGGAATATATTATACAAGAACTATTCCGCATCGTACCTAGATCTTTTGGGATAACCAAAGCCCAACATCTGGGAGCAACTTGTTCCCTGATGATTCCCGTTGTTATTTTGTTTTGTTTTCTTGCTTGCTATCAGAAACCAAGTCCTACCATGTACCTTCAGCAATCACAATCACCATGTCTCTATTTTCCCGCAGTGTTCTCTTAATATATTTATAAAGTCCACCTGGCCCTTCAGTGTTCTCTTAATAATGTATTTATAAAGTCCACCTGGCCCTTCTACATGAATAGGTGATGCTGGAATAAAGAACCAGTCCACATCTCTGCTGGCTTAAGTAGCATACATCATTTATAAAACCTGAAAAAGATCCTAACCTTGCATATAAATACAATGAACTATAAGGATGTTTTAACTTGGACTGTAACTTGTCCCGGACCAGACCAGACCAGATTAGACCAGACTTTGGTAGTTATAAAAATACAAAGAAATCAGACCAGACCAATTCAGACCAGACCAGACCAGATCAGACCAGCAAATTACAGTCCAACTAAAAACATCCTAATATATAATACAAACTGATTCATATATTAATGAATTATATTGATTAGTACCACTATGGCACTATAGCGCCCCATCAATTTCACAACACCAATCTTGTTTTCTGCACTTTCAACCTCAATATGTGCAGAGCATGAGTCATATTCCCTATAATTCTTCATAAGCTCATAATATGAAAAAGATGCATAAATTTAGTCATCTAAATAAGGAAATAACTTTATTTGCAAAGCATGAGTCATATTCCCTATGGTTCTTTGTAGGTCCAAGCCTCATATGTGTGGTACTCATAAACAATAGAGACATAAGAAAAGCGGGTAGGTTTTATTTAAGGGGTAATTTGAATTTACACCTCATATTATTGTCCAAATTGGATTTTGCACCCCGTTTTTTAAAATTTTTATTTTGCACCCCAACCTCATATGAAAAAAACAAAAATGCACTCAATCAAGAATATTTGAAGGCCAACACAATTGTTAATGAAAGGGCATTTTTTTCTTTACATATGAGGTTGGGGTGAAAAAACAAAGTTTTCTAAAAACGGAGTGCAAAATCCAATTTAGACAATAAAATGGGTTAGTAAACGAATTGCAAAATCCAATTGAATAATATATTTAGTAATTTGCCTAATATCTATTTAGGAATATTTTAGTTTTAAATAATTTAGACTTAAATAATTCAATTGCTATTCAACCGTACAATGACTTAGGACACATAGGAGGGTCCGGCCACTGAACATAGCCACATTCTCTGTTCCCTGCAATTTTATTCTTATTAGAAAAGGTAAGGTTGAACTAAGTGGCCAGCATGAGTGTTCTTATAGAATCTCTTCATCGATGAGGCAGATATGCAAGTTTTTTTTAAAAATAAAAAAATGAAAGAGAAATAAATTGACTCAAGAATTGAAATTCGAACAAGTAATACAGAACTGAGGAGTATTAAACTGCTCAAGAATTCAATCAAGAACAAGCTCATTCACTGTACAGTACTAACAGTAGATACCCATTATAAAGCATCAATGAAAACGCAGTCCTTATTGAATGAGTCAATCCAGCCTGCCGGCTTTCAGTGCTTCCAGTCCGCAACCCCGCACGACGGTGGCAAACTCGCCCAGACGCTCAGAGGCCAAGTCGCCAACTCGCCCATTTCGCCGCAACCTTTGTCACTCCTCACATCCTTAGATATGTTGGGCTTATTTTTGCAGTCAATTAAATACGAATTTTACCATAATGCCCTCTCAGTTGACGGAAGTAAACGACCAAGGTGAATTAAGACTAAAATTGGCAAAGTCGTGAGACTTGGGGGTGTCTTATGGTCACGTAAAAAGAGCAGGACTGATATGGGTATTGTTATAATAGTCTGGGACTATTTCTGGCATTTCCTCACAAAAAGATGAAATATTCCTACCTAGACGTATTTTAGTCATGTAAAATTTATATATGTGGCGTTATAGAGAGTTTAGAAAACATGGATTGAAATATTCCTACCTAGACGTATTTTGAATTTTTAGTCATGTAAAATTTATATATGTGGCATTATAGAGAGTTTATAATACGTACATGATAATAAAAGAAAATCATAAAATATTCCTACCACTCCAAGTTCTCTTTAAGGTAGTTTTTCAAAACTCTAACAATTAAGTTCAATATTTCATTATCCGTTACCAACAATACTAATTATTACTACCTCCAGTTTTTTTAATCTTCACAGTTTGACTTCACACAAAATAAGGAAAGAAATTTGACTTTACTGTAGAGTACACTGTTGAGGCACTGTTTGGCACTGTAGAGACACTGTTTGGCACTGTTGAGACACTGTTTGGCACTGTTTTGATGTAGATTTCTTTGCCAAAAAAGGAAATAAGGAAGTGTGAAGTTTATTTTAGACCGTCCCAAAAAGGAAAGTGTGAAGTTTATTAAAAACCGGAGGGAGTATTATGTAGCAAATAATAATATTTTTATATATTTTAGTTTTATTTTACTTTTATTATTTGTTGTATGAGTTTATGTTTTTTATATTCACTTATCGTATGCACGGATACTGTGCTTGTAAACAATAAATAATTGAAGTGAGATAAGTAATGTAATACGAGTACTACGTATAACAATATTTGATTTCAATAAAATAAAAAAACAACGAACAATATCAATAAACAATACTACCTCCGTCCCTTAAAACTTTGCCAAGTTTGACTGGCACGGGGATTAATAAAGTAAAAACTGTGTGGTTGAGGTTTGTGCAGAGGAGAGAGAATTAACTGGAACCACAAATTCTTTACTTAAAAGGGAAAGTGGCAAAGTTAATGGGACATCCAAAAAAGGAAAGTTGGCAAAGTTTCAAGGGACGGAGGGAGTATTTGACAATATTTATCAAGATAGCTTTAACTTCTATGATTTGGCTTTTATTCACTCATTGAATATTCTACAACGTAACTGACATTGGTCAACTATGACATTTTTTAATTTATTGCAAATGATTGCTACGGATTACAATTTACAAACTGCATGTGGTCCTCACTGAGCCAAGAATATCCATCGTAATAGCCTCAATGTAAATAGCCTACGTCCCACGATTGCTTGGCTGCAAACCAATATGAATAAATACAAATTATATTAATTGTTATAAACTACTGTTCCGTAACAAAAAAAACTTTTCACTTTCCTTTTTCGTCTGTAACATAAAAATCTTCTCATTTCTAAATCTTCCCATTATACCCTCAATAATTCTGAAAATAATACACTATTACAACTACTTTTTTTGGATTTATCCTACATTCCATCACATTATTCCACTATCTTCCCATCATATCTTCAATAATTCATATTCTCTTTTACTATTTTTAATCTACCTACTTTTGAAATGAGAAGATTTTAAAGTTACGGAGGAGGGAATATTAAAATTCAAAAAGTATACTCCGTATATACGTAGATTAATAGTACTCCGTGTTTTTATAGTACTACGTATGAATTAGAATAGTATTATGCAAAAGTAACCAAAAAGGACAAGAATTACTTATAACAAGTGCTTTAAACGAAAAAGATATTTGCCTAAAAAGAAAAACATATATTAAATCCCTATGTATATCTAAAGAGAATATTTATTAGTGTAAGTTTTTCTACCACTTTTATTGGATTATAGCCGGCCTTGGTATCAACGAGTACTCGAACTCTTGAAAGTCAAATAGTGTGACAAGATCAGGGAAAAGGGCAACATGCGACTGAGGAACTCTTGCAAAATACTTCGTATGAAACATGATGAGGGCAAAAACCGATCTGATCTTCATTAACTTATAAGGTTGTTTAATAGTTAATTAAAAGAAGTGTATAAGTTGGTCTTATTGTATTGGAAAAGTATCTGGCAAATGAAGTTCCCTTTCACACTTTAATAGTTCATATAATAAGTTTTTGAATGAGAAATGTCCGAGTAGGAGGATCAAAGTTAAAAATTTCATTATACTTGGTATGTTTTATTGCTTATAAATATCTATACACATATATATACATCATAATTTTTTAAGAGATCGAAGCCTCCTCGAGACCCTCCTTGTCTCCACTATTGTGAGCATAATAGCATATAGTTGTCAAATACTACGTATATAAGTTAACGGATAAAACAAATTAAAACAATGAATAATCTATAATTTATTTTCATTTTGGTCGATGAAGATGTAAAAATAAGGGATATGTATATCGAGTAGGTGGTGTTGGACCGTTTTCAATACAATTTTGCTACTTATACCCACTCTTATCGAGTAAGTGCAAATAGTCCCTTTCTAAAGCATGTCTTCTTTATCTATGAACGAGGTTCATCCATGAAAAAACTGACAAATTTGTACTTCCTCCGTTCCAAATTGTTTTGCAAATTAAAGTTAACATTTTTTTATCAACCAATAATAAAAGTCAATGTTACGTATCGATAATTAATTTAATTTTTAATAATTAAAATTCATATATTCAGAAATTACATTAAAATCTCTTCAAAATAGTAAACTCCAAATTAGAATATAATTAAAAATTGACATCTTAATTAAGCGAATAAAATGAAACTATTTGACCAAGAAAAATCAAATTTGCAAATCAGTTTGGATGATTAAAAAGTGTGTAGCCAAATAATTAAAAAGTCAATCATTGTAAAGGCCTATGCAAAAGTCAAAACATGTATCAGCACAAAATCAATGTTAGGTCAAATTGATCATCAAGCAAAGTTTGCTTTACGACGATGTACAGCAAATATGCTTTACCTTGTTTAGAAATCACCCACTTGTCGTCACCAACGGCGGACCAGAAGAAGTAACCACGGAGGTTCAGCTGTTTTGCATATTTCACCTTCACGGAGATGGACGTCGGATCGTCGTACCCGATCCACGACGTCCCGGCGGCGGAGTACGCCGATACCGTCACGGCGTCGTAAACCACCATGGCGTTGTTCTCACTATTAAATCGCTGGATCTCGTTAAATGTCAGAGTTCCGCCTCCCGGGCCGACGTCCACAGCCGGAGCCCCGATGCCGTACGAGCTAGAGTCCTTCAACTTCCATGTCCTTCCGTACAGGGGAAGCCCCATGACGAGCTTACTTCTCAATATCCCCGCCCTGATCCACTGCCCTAGACCATAGCTGGTGGTAATGTTGCTTTTCGGATCGAACAGGGCGGCGTGGGCTCCGGTCGCCGTCGTGTCCCACGATCCGTGGTAATCGTAGCACATTGCGTTGATCCAGTCCAGATTCGCGTTAATCGCAGCGACAGGGTATGCTCTGTACGACGCCGCACTAGCCAGGAAGAAATCCGCCGAGAAATACACCGCCGCCGTGAGTAATAGCTGCGGTTTCGCCTCCTGTCGGACTGCGGCCCGCCAATCGGCCAATAGCAGGGCCAAATCGTCCATTTCCTTCGGGCTTTGAGGCATTTCCCAGTCTAGATCAATCCCATCGAATCCATATGTTCGAGCCACGCTTATGCTAGAGTCGATGAAGATCTTCCTGGCGGAAGCACTTGAAGCCATGCGCGCGAAAATACTCGCGTCCGCGCCACCGCCGCCGACGGAGAACAGAGTCTTCGCCGGCGGGCTCTTTGAGCTGAGGGTGGAGGTGAAGCGGCGGAGCTGATCGGCCGTTGAATTGTCCACGTCGAATTGAAACGTGACACTGTTGGGAACAAGGAACGCATAGTAGACGTGCGTGAACAAGGTCGTGTCTATGGCGGATGGCGGGAAAGTTGTTTCAGCCCATGAAGGCCAATAAACCCCTTTCACTGGGGAACAAGAAGAAGAAGGATGAGGTTGTAATTTCCTGGCATAACTATTACTGGAACCAAATGAAATCACAATCATATAAATTGCTGTCAAAATGTTTTGGAATTTAGGTCCAGACATAATTCTAAAAATCCCAATTTGTGTATTTTGGGGAATTTTGAATTGAAGGGTGATGTTTGGAGCTGCTGAATGTGCACATATATATGGAGGCAGTGGGAATGAAAGCTTCTAAAAAAGGTCAACTTTGACCATTTCCTACGTTTATGAACACATTTTCAGAAAATGTCAACCCTGTCAATTAACCACGTTTGTGAACAAACTATCATGCTTCAGAATGGGTTGTTTTCATTTTATTTACTTCCTCCAAAATCTGGATGTTTGTATCTGCCTACCTAAAGAAGAACAAGTCTCATAATGGTTTGGTCAAACCAACAATGGTTATCTCTTACTAGGTGTAGTTAGTGGTAGACACATTGCATGACTACCCTCAAATGTGACTTTATCAACACAGATACTACCCGGTTGGATAATATATTTTTATATACCAACTTGTATATTTTAGAGAAAGTTACACTAAATACGATTATAATAATGTAATATTCGCTAAATAGCCAGTTAATTAGGTTCAACAGGATAGGGTCCCTATTATAATGGTTGAGACTAGGACGGTATCCCATGCTAATTAGGTTCAATCCTTATGTGTGCATACTTATAGGACACTATTACACTAAACAATATTTCGTTTTTATAGCATAATAGTATAGCATTTGTGCATTTAATGCTATAGATTCACACCGTTAATCTTGATTATTACTTTGGAATTGAAAAATAGGCATCTAAGGATGTTTTTACTTGGACTGTAATTTGCCCCAGACCAGACCAGACCAGTCCAGACCAGACCAGACCAGTTCAGACCAGACCAGACCAGACCAGACTTGGATAGTTATAAAAATACAAAGAAACCAGACCTTACCAGACCAGACCAGACCAGTTCAGACCAGACCAGACCAGATCAGACCAGACCAGACCAGCAAATTACAGTCCAAGTAAAAACATCCTAATAACAACAACAAAACCGCTATGGTACTTGGACATGCACGAACTAAGAAAAAACGGGGGCGAAAAACGGTGCGTTAGGTTTTTTGGATACATAGTAAAAAAAATTAAGCTTGAACCTCATCTCTTTCATTTTAACCGCTTTTCCTTCCCCGATGTCTCTCGAACGCAAGCTACCGTTCGGTTCTTAATAGTTGTTTCTCAGCCCTGCCATTACAGCGGCTATCGAGCAAGGATCCATTACCGTTTCTGATATGAAGCAGGAAGAGCATGGGACGGGACGGGCTTGAGCCCACCTCCTTCGTGGGCTGGCTACGGGCAATTTAATTAATTTTAATTGTTCCTTTTATTTTATTTCCTAATTTATTTTGTTTCCTAGTAAGATTTAGGGAAAATAGTCCCAAATAGGACTAAATTGTTGCTGAAATTCCTAAATAAGAGTTAGTAAAATTTTATTCCCTAAATAGGATTATTCTTCCAATTTTAACCCTGCTATTCAATTCAAACATCTGGCATCTTATAACCTCCGTATTACGCTCACTTGGTCTTTATTGCGCAAAGCAGAACTTCAACGCCAA